>OZ014490.1:29383391-29938101 GCA_963965965.1 Trididemnum nubilum
ACATATTTCGAACATAAAGACTACCGAAATTTATACTGCATGCCAAACACATGATAACTAATGGATATTTTTGACTACTGTATATCAGCAATGCGAAAAAAAATGCCAAAAAACAAAAGGAATGGCGCTTATGTTGGCCTCCAATTTTTTTATCAATAAATACGTGCTAAATCGCAATTCTTATTTATTAGCAAAATACTAAAAATGAAGCTTAGTTTGAAATTTGGTAAAATTGCACAAAATTGCCTGAGAAACTTAGCTGTGAGCTTTTGAAATCATAATGAAAATTATAATGCCTCAGGCAAAATAGTAAATGAAAATCCATAGTTAGTTTGTCACAACTCTTTTTGAACATCAATAGCAACAAAAGCCGTTCAAGAGGTCTCTGGATTTACGTTTTTATTCACATTACCAGTGTACGAAAAAGCGTGAAATTATTAATTACAACAGAACAATTGGGACTAACAGGATTAAATAAATTTTTCAAAAATTTTGCCAGAAACGCAGGGTCCATCTGGAAAAACGTTTAATCACTCCGAATCTAGCTGTCATACGACAATGGTTTTAAAAATGAAAGTTGAAGCAGTAAATTTTTGGAAAAGTAAAGAAATTTCATTATTGTGGCTTGACTGCTTCATAACAGAATTTCGAAATAAACGAAGGGGGGGAGCTAATCGATCCCCCCCTGGGCCGAATAGGGTTAAACAAGCCCGAAATTTATCAATATTACAATGGAAATGGAGTAAAATTAAATTCAATGCATAGAATTGCGCTTTTAACCAAAAAAAATTTTGAAAGCGCAACGCAATTAAAGCGCAACAAATTTTAAAAGCTTTATTCCGCAACGCAACTTCCGCAATGTTTTAAAACAAAAAATGAAAGCGCAACGCAACTTACGCAATTGCGGAGGTTGCGGAAGTCCACCTCTGTTGTTAGGTGAATGGGTCCGATTCTTTACTTCTTGAATCAAAAATGATGCACTCGTACGTAATGTCCACGTTGTCAAAATTATAGACCAAATTAACAACAATACGAAGGCTTTGGTGACCAAAAAGTTTATGAAGGGGTCAGAGATAAATAAAATTAATTGCATTAACACATTTTGGATAGAAGAGGTAGCGGCATCAAGTATATAAGATGATTAGTAGGTGTTAATAGACGTGTCTGTGTGTTGGAAAAGAGAAGATAACTAATCTCGCTTCATGTAGGTTTCGCTTATGGTTTGAAGGAGCGAGTTAACATCTTCGAAACCAAGAGTGGATGAAGGAAAAAGATGAGTAAAAGTTTGAAAATTGATGGGATCATAATGCGCATTAATAGGAGCTAGGTTTGGAGAAAGGGAGTAAACATTTGCGTCGGAATGAAAAAGGGTATAGTTTGAGAAAGTGTAGAATTTGCCATAAGTTAACTAAAAATCAGCAGCAACTTAGAATCATTAAAATTTTTTATTCAATGATTGTCAACCTAAAATTGTAGGTTTTTGTGTTTTGACCAGTAACTGAGACCATCCTCACGGCTAGCATTTAGAAGCATAAATCATTCATTTAAACAATTTATTATTGTAATATACAGTGCGAATGAGCTATCGCGACGCGCTTCGACCTTGCTCAAGGGTCTCATCAAGCGATAAGAATAACACATATTTAAACATGCAATGACATAAAACTGCAATTACCAAATTTGAAAATAAAAATTGCATCGATAAACGCATCTGCTTTGTCTATGCAAATTTTATAATGACGTCAAACAACTTATGACATTTTCATATAAAAATCACAGGGAGAGCACGAGCTAAATTCCTGTGATTTTCATATGAACATGTCATAAGTTGTTTGACGTCATTATAAAATTTGCATAGACAAAGCAGATGTGTTTATCGATGCAATTTTTATTTTCAAATTTGGTAATTGCAGTTTTATATCATTGCGTGTTTGAAAGTTTAATGATTCTAAATTGCTGCTAATTTTTGTTTCTAAATTTTTTAGTTGCAGTTTTATACCATTGCATGTTTAAATAAGTGTTGTTCTTTTTGCCTGATGAGACCCTTGAGCAAGGTCGAAACGCGTCGCGATAGCTCATTCCGAGTCATTCGCACTATATATTACAATAATAAATTGTACAGATGTATGCTTCTAAATGCTAGCCGTGAGGATGGCCTAAGTTACTGGTCGAAACACAAAAACCTATAGTTTTAGGTTGACAATCATTAAATAAAAATTTTGATGTCATGGATTAGGAAAGTGAGTAGTCTGCCGGGTACAAAATTTTCAGTAAGGCGCATACCAACGTAGACGTTTCCGTCTCAGTACACTTGTTCAATTTGTGATGTTGAATTTAGACCGGAAATTAGCACTAGAGGTCGAGAAGAGAACACGTTTCCCTGGCGCATGCTTGGAAGAAAGGTTACATTGGATTTTATGCGAGTGATTTCTGTCAATAGTCACCTACGGTTATTCCTGCGGTAGGTTTGTGAAGAAGGGAAGTTAAAACTTGTCCAGATTATTGGCGTCCAACAAGAGAATACAAGGTGGAAACAAGGGATTGAAGTTGGCATTCTTGAAAATTTAGGTCAGAGTTTAATTTGTTTATTGTTTCTTGCATTGTATCTGTCATTTCTTGAAGGAATCGAATATAAGGAAGTATTGAAGATTTGGATAGGGGCGTTTTAGTCACTTGTAGGTTCTTAACCCTTATCAGAACAGTGTTTTTACGTGACTTAATCGGAACATAAGATGTAGGGTGGCCATACGTCCCGTTTTGGCCGGGACAGTCCCGTTTTTAGGCCTTGGTCCCGGTGTCCCGCCCAGTTTACCACTTTGTCCCGGAATTTTTGATTAAAAATTTGCTTTTATTAATACAGTATGTCAACGATACACAAACGAGCCATTTGTTATACTGCATAACTTGCAAGGCACAAATTCCTAGGTTTATGGCGTCACAGACCGAGTGTCTACACTACAGATACGTTAGCATTACTTTACATAGGTGCAGGATGGTTGAAGCAGCGTACAGAGCTGTTTAGCTGTTTTTTTGTCATTAAAAACTTAACCTAGTCTAAGCAAACACGGGCCATTAAAAACTTTTGTCATTAAAAACTTTAGCTGTTTTTTTCGGTAAAAGTTGACCGAAGTTGATGTAACAGTGTAACGTAACAGTAACTGGATTAATTTTTACTATTAAGACATTTTGCCCAAAAGAAAATGTAACTTTACAATTGAGCTGAAGCGAGAATTTCCTTATCTGAAAGACACTGGAAATGGTAAAGTGCTGTGCAATCATTGTGGTTCTCTATGTTCAATAGTCCATGGTGGACGTGCAGACGTTACTCACCATTTAGGTAGCAAAAAGCACAAAGTCGCTGTTGAAGCAGCTGCATCCTCATCTCGAGTGACTTCTTTTTTCAAAGATGTTGGCTCCGCCTCCGTTGCTACTCTAGCTTTGGCTGCTAAAGAAGCAACTTTTGCTTATACTGCTACTCACGGGCAAAGTTTCAGAAGTTCTGATTGTACAACCAAGTTGGTCTCAAAACTGTTTGAATCTGAATTCTCATTAGAGAAAACTAAGTGTGAAGCTATAGTTGTTAAGGTCATTGCCCCGATGTGTATTGAAGAACTTCACCAAGAGTTAGATCAAATTAATTTAATCACTGTGTCAATTGATGCGTCCAACATGAAAGAAGTGAAACTTGTGCCGATTGTAGTTCGCTACTTTTTACCAGAAAGTGGCGTTAAGCTAAAACTTTTGGAATTTAAATCAGTTGCCGGAGAAACAGCTAAACTATTAAGTGAATACCTGCTTTCAGTTCTAGATTAAACAAAACTTAAAGATGAATTGATTGGATTTTGTGCGGACAATTGCAACACTAACTTTGGCGGTGTTTGTAGAAGAGGACATAATAATGCATTCTATAAAGTTAAGGATAACATTAAACGAGACCTTGTAGGCATCGGATGTACAATTCACATCGTACACAACTGCCTTCAGCATGCTGTGAATACTTAGCCAGTATTCGTAGAAAGCCTTGTCGTAAAAATTTATAAATTCTTTCATATTTACACTGTTCGGGGTTTCCGAACTTAAAGAGTTTTGCGATTTTGCTGATGTTGAGTACCAATGACTTTTGCAGAACGGCAATACCAGATTTTTGTCGTTGCTACCCGCTTTAGTGAGGGTTCTTGAGTTGTTTGAAGCATTGAAAAGCTACTTTAATTCACAAGAACATTGTCCATCTATAATTCGCCAATGCTTTGAGAATCCAACCCAAGAACTCTATCTGTGCTTCGTTTATGGACAGCTGAAGTACAGTACTTTAACGAAACAATGTTAAAGTTTGAGAGACAAAAGACGAGTGCTGTGAATGTAGCGATTATTCTTACAGAATTGAAGTTAAACCTACATGAAAAAAGAGTTAATAATTTTGTTCTACACCAAGCCAAGTGTCAGTGGCGAATTTAGGGAGGAGGATGGGGGGGATGCATCCCCCCCCACCAGCCTAAAAGTAACGATTTTGGCCGAAAAATCAGCCTCTATTTCGAATAATTCGGCTCCATTTGGGATGCATCCCCCCCACCAGCCTAAACGTAACGAATCCGGCCGAAAAATCAGTCTCAATTTTGGTGAAGACCTTTTTTTTTTGGAGAACACCTGATTTTGGGCGAAAAAATCGTTTGAATTTCCGATTTCGGCCAAAAAACCATTCTCAATTTTGGTGAAGACATCCGAATTTTTGCGGTTTTGTGCTTAAAATCCCCCCCCCACCAAAATTTTCTGGATCCGCCACTGCCAAGTGTATATTGGAAAAGCTTGAGAAAGATGGAGACGTGAATGCAAAATTTTTTTTCAAGCAAACTACATGCTTTTACGAGAAATATGAATCATACTTGGATGTTTATCGACATGCCTACGAAGGTGTGACTTCTCATCTTTGGCTAAACTCAAGTGAAGATTTATTCTGGCAACCTGTATGTGCATTAGCGGAAAAGATCAACTCCATGTTTGCGAAGCAAATAATCGATATTGACGCTCTTTTCAACGAGCACGTTGTGGTGAAAAACTACAACTCTGCAAGCGATAGAAAAGAGAGATGGAAAAATACAACCATATCTTATGAGCAAAAGTGGACCCAATTGCTACAGGCTTTCAAGGACAAAGACATTCCCATTTCAAACTTTCAGAAACTGGTCGAGTTTGTATTTTGCTTACCAGGAACATCAGCTCCGGTTGAAAGAATTTTTTCAACCATGAAAAATATGTGGTCTGATGACAGAAGCAGTACGCACGAAAAAAATGTCAAAGCTCTCCTCGTGTGCAAAAGTAACATTAATTTGACATGTACCGAATTTTATGAGAACATAAAATCGAACGTTGTGCTATTGAAAAAGGTGCTAGGCATGTAGATAAATATCAATGATTATTTGATTTGTTGATCAACCGTAATTTGTTTTCTTTTTGTGTGTTTAGTACCATCGGGCTGCTTTAACTGGTGATTTGCCAAAAAAGATCAATTTCATGGTATCTAAAATACATAGTACTCTACTGTACTTACATAGTGTGATTTACGTGTATCATATAGAACTTTAGCATAGCGTCGTGTTGGCAGCTTGCAATAAGTGTCCCGTTTTTGCATTTCGAAAAAATGGCCAGCCTAATAAGATGACAATTGTCAACAAGCTTTTTTCACGTGTTTTTCAATGCTAATGCGCGGTGTTTTCAATAATATCTTTTGTCGTCTTGTGATGGACACGCAAGATTAATCAATCTTACAGCCTGGTGCAGCGTCGAAGTAGCGTGACCGAGGGAGGGGAGTAGCACAAACAATATTTGCGAGGCATAAAATAATTTTACCCTTAAATTTAGGGGTGAAGACCAAAAATAAGTCTTCATCCCAAATTGGACGACAAGGCTCCGGGCCAGCTGCCTGCTTTACCGTCATAATTTTCGCACGGGGGCACGATCCTCACCTACGGGGGGGGGGGGGGGGAGGGAGGGATCACAACACGATTCTATTGTGCAGATCTCGATTCATGCTCACAGATTCAGGGATGAAGACAAAAAAAGGTCTTCATTTTGAAACAGTTGAGCTGGCGAGCGGTTGGTAAAAACTTGCAGCGCAAAAACTGGCTGATTGAAGCGACTACAATTTAAGTGCAACATGTCTGAATCGAAAATTGACGAAGTGTTGAGAAAACTAAACTTTTTGATTGAGAAATCAACCGCCATGCAAACAAGTATAGACAATTTCAATGAAAGAATAAGTGTTGTTGAAATTAAAATAACTAATCTTGAAAGTGAAGTTGAAGAAATTAAACAAACGAAAGCTGATTATGACAAGGTTAATGATTTTCAAGCTAAAACTGACGCAGCACTTGATAAATTAAAAAACAGGTGTGATGATTTAGAGGAATATGTACAAAAAGCTAACTGCAGAAGTAGAGTTGACGCGCTTATAAATGAATTATACAGCAAGAAATTTAACCTACTGATTTATGGTAAAAAAGAGAATGAGCAAAATGTGTGGGAAACTAAAACTGAATTTGGAAAACTAGTATATGATTTCATGAGGGATGTTCTGCTTCTTAAAAATCCAGAAACTATCAAATTAGCTGACGTTCACCGTTTGCCACAACATCCAGTATTCAATACTGCTGGTGGCAAAGTGACTCGACCAATAATTATTAAATTAACGAATTCCAATGATAAACACTTGATTTTCCAATCCTTAAAAAATTTGAAGACATATAACGAATCGTTGAACCTTAAACCCAAGTCACCTGGGTATGCCTATGTAACCGAACACTTGCCTCAAGAACTGAAGATCCAAAAACAGAAACTACTACCTCATTATAATGAAGCAAAGAGCAGTGGTAAAAAAGTCTCGTGGAAGATTTCTGCTGGAATGTACTGCTTGTATATAGAAGGAGAAAAATTTGTTTCTAAATGACATTATTTTCTCAAAGGTTCTCTAACCTCGTAATCTAAATTGTAAGCTAGTTACATACAATCAACTGTTAATGAGTGTTACTTATAATGATTAGTGTTTTATACTTTGCTTACTACGTAATGATTATTTCGTATCAGCATTAATTATATTCTTTCTGTCAACTTGAATGTCGTTCCTATGATCTTGATGCAGTAGGCATGAGTTGCATAGAAAAAATACTTTGTTAATTGAACATTATATAATTGCTGCAGTTTGCCTGTGACGCGAATGGATTACTGTGTTTTAATTTTATTATTTCGACCACAATCTAGTCACAAACTTAGATAGATTTAGTGATTCGAAACTGTGCTACTGCTGAGCCTTTTACGTTTGCAATGGACATGAAAACCAGCGAGGGAAGCAATGCACCTGCGGGCGACTTGCAGCAGGACTCCATGTCGACTTGCGCAAATTCTGCTGCTTCCACCAAATTTGATTTGAGCAATGCTTAGCACAATACCTTAACTAGTAATTTCAAAGCTTGCCGATGCTACGAAACTAATGCTAACTTACCAATCTCATTAAAAACCAAAAAGCTTTTTCTAATGCATATCAACATCAGATCTGTGAACAAAAATTTTGAACTCATGAATCATGAATTGTTGAATTCTCTGGCGATGCTACCAGATTTAATCTGCTTATCCGAACAAAACTTAAAAATCATTCCTTGACTAATGTGTCTTTACCGGGATATGCTCCACTTATCACTGCAGATTCTGATACAAATGCTGGCGGCGTTGGAGCTTATGTTTCTAAAAATTTTTCTGCCACAATTCTAGGAAAAATTTATCGCAATCCAACTGTGAAGACCTTTGGCTTCAAATCGCTGAAAAATTCTCCGGAGAAATTTTTAACCTCGGCATAATATATCGTCATCCTAAAGGTGATGTTAATGATTTCATTTCAGCGCTAAATGAAAAACTTTTACAAACAAAACAAACTCAGAAATACTATATTTGCGTTGACCTCAACATTGATGTTAACCCCATGAACGCCTGTAATAATGCATCCACTTATACTCAAATGTTTGCCAGCAATGGAGCCTACTGGTTAATCGACAAACCAACCCGCATCACCAATACATCGCAAACTGTTATAGACCATATAATTACCAATGACACAACAGGTATTATATATCCTATTATTTTCTTAAGCGATATAACTGACCATTATCCAGTGGCATGTGTACTAACAAATAGTAGACATGAACAAAAAACAAACATTGTGAGCAACCTATCTTTTACAGAGATATGAGTCATTTCAAGAAAGATGACTTCGCTGCTGAATTACAAAGATTAATGACTGAATTCTTAGATAATATTACTTTGAATACCACTGATGAAACCGAAATCAATTTCAAAAACTTTGTTAGTGTCTTCAAAGCGTGTATCGATAAGCATGCACCGCTCAAGCCTGCATCGCGCAAAAAGCGTAGATTGTTGACTAAACTTTGGATTACAAATGAAATTTCGGACCAAATCAAGCAAAAACAAAAACTTTACATCACGCATTATGTCCAAGGTACAGAAGAACAAAAACGTATCTACAAACGATTCGCATATAAACTAACTAAAAAAAAAATGCTAAAAAACATTATCTTCAAGATGAAATAGTTAACTCCAGAAATGATATTCGTAAATTTTGGACCATTATCAATTCGTTGACTCCGCAAAAACCTAAATCTAGTTTTCCAAACTGTATCAATACAGCAAATGGTTTAATCAACAAAACGGATGCAATCGCTGAAGAATTCAACAATCACTTTTGTAGTATCGGTAAAAAACTTTCTGACAAAGTTGATGCGAGCAATTCACCTAGGTTTAGTACGTATTTAACTAGGCGTGTTTCCTCATCAATGTTTTTTAGCCCTGTCACGTCAATGGAAGTTTATAATATCATTAATCTACTCAATCTAAATCCCAATAAGAGCTGTGGCCCTGATAGTGTCGATTTAAAGTATTTAAAGTCTGCTGCTGTGGTTGTTTCGTTTTTAAGCAAAATTGCCTAAATTGGTCGCTTCAAAGTAGATGCAACTTTCCGCCTCACGGATCAACGACTCAGCCAAATAGATGTTGTAATACAGGTGTAATAATTCACGGCTGTAACTGCCGTGATCCTGAAATAGTTCACGCGTAAACAATAGCACACACTAGCGGTACACAAACAGAATATTAGCGATCACAAAATAATGAAAATTAATGAAATATTTCAGTATGTCAGTTCGAATGAAGGTTTTGGGATTAAGAGACAGTAAAGAATAATTTAAGCCAAATTTTCTACATTCTACAAGATTAATACAAAATAAAGTGGGTTATTACAAATTACAAACTAAAAGTTATTACTAGTCGCTAATCAGAAATATCTTAATCAATTTTATCTACGTACACATAGTCCAAAATAATATCACAAAATTGAGTAACAATAACTTACGAAAGTGAGGGAAAGATAGATGCAAGTTTGAAGCGCTGCACCAGGTAGAAGCTCAGAGCCCAAATACAGAAATTAGCAAAGCTCTGTCAAGTGATAACTAACAGCTTACAAAATAAACAAAATGAGTCAATCCTAAAAACTATTTTTGCGACTTCGAATGCTTGTTCCAAAAAGAAGGAAATTTACCAATACAAAAATATTTTAACAAAAGTAGCTCCACGTGGTCGAGAAATTGCCTTTTTCCCAACCAAGGCGTATAACTAAAGACAAGACAAAGATCCGAGAAACACCACGTGGCCAAAAGGTCAACAAGTTCGAATCACTCCCCCTCAGCGCGGAACAAAGTGAGCAGCAAAACACAATAACACACACAAAATATAATAACAGCAATAATACAGCACCAAAATTACGACATGAAAGCGAGGTAACTTCATTAAAGCAAAGCTATTAGAATTCATTCGAAACCAGATTTTAACTCCTCGTTCGTGGCAATAAGACATAATTTGTGAATCGGCCTTATAAGAATTCTTTTACCAGAAAGTCGTAGCTCGACTTTCCTGACACGCCCGTCAACGCCAGGAAAAGTTTTATTAACAATAGCGTGTTCCCACAATCCACGAGGAGTGGCATGACCGTGAAGGCCAGGTTCTAAAATAAGCACATAATCACCAACTTTAAGATTGTCTCGTGTCTTAAACCACTTATTGCGTAGTAACAGATGTGGTGGCATGTTACGCATCCACGCTTCCCAGAAAAGCTTAATAAACTTTTGAGCACGATTGATAGAAGTTCTGGGGTCAACAAAACACGGTAACTCATTTTGAGGAATTACCGGCTGTCCATGCGGATACAACAGCGCGTTACCCGTCACAGGTTCTTCGTCAAGATTTTGTACAGTTTTAGGAAAAAGAGGGCGTGAATTCACCAAATAATTCACTTCAGCCACAATGGTCTCCCACTCAGAATTAGAATATGAAAATTTATGAAAATTACAAGCACTCGATAAAGCATTGCGGCAACTTCGTACAAGCGATTCTACGACACCATTCATGCGACTAGCAGTTGGGATGCCAAATTCCCATCTAAACTTAAACTCGGTGCCATTGTATGCAAAATGGTCAATCAATTTGGTTTTATTCCAGTTAGCTATCCAATCACGAAGTGGTTTTTGAGCACCAACAAAGCTTTTACCCATGTCACTGTACACAAGAACAGGATGTACATGACGCTTTGCAACAAATCTGCGCCATGCCAAAATAAGATCATCAGTCGACTGGGTCTCACAAATTTCTAAATGAATCACTCGAGTCGTGGTACACGTTATCAAAAGCACAGAAGCATCTATTACAACATTACGTGTTTTCTTTAGCTTTATGAAGCCAAAATAATCAACGGCTACGTAAGAAAAAGGTGGCTGGTTACACTGAAAACGAAGGGCAATTGGCCCATTTGTTGTTCGAGCAAACGTCGGCGCTTTTTTCTACAATGTAGGCACTTAGATGTAATTGATTTAACCAATTGTCGCGCTCGTACAACATACAGTCCATTCTCGCGCAAGTTCACAATCACTTCGCGGTAACCTTGATGTCCAAGTCTTTGGTGGAGATCGGTCATGAACAGCTTCACGATTATATTATCCGAAGGCAAGACGATAGGATTAGCAGCATACGCATGGTCGTCAAAGTTCGTCAAGCGTCCGTGAATTCGTAGCAATGCACGTTCGTTGTCGTCATACTCCAGATTGAGTCGTTCGCGTAAGCGATGTTGTTCCGGACTTCTTAGGGATACCTGCGAGATCCAAAAAAGCGTTAGTTTAGCAGCGGCAAGTTCGTTTGAACTTAAATTCGGGGTTTTGGAAGAGCGTTTGCATAAAACCCGTCGCAGCCACGCCACAAGTCGTACAAGTTTTTTCCAACTAGAAGTTCGTTTTAACAAATGTTCATTAAAGTCATTTAAGCAAGTGTCAATATGAAGAGAATGTACAGTCTTAGTTTTCTTCTCCTCCCGAGAGCACTTCTTTGGGTCTGGCAAGGGTGCATGCTCTCTTGGCCATTCAGTTTTGTTCTTTTTCAAAAAACTAGGTCCTTGATGCCAAGACGATAGTTTAGGATAGTCTATTGCCTTGGTTAATGCATCAGCGGGGTTTAAGCTAGAGCTCACATAACGATAAGTGGATTTGACTCTTAACAAATTATCGGTAATCTCTTGAACACGAGTGGAAACAAATGGCTTAAACTTAGCTACTGGCTGACCCAACCAGTGCAAAACCACTGTACTGTCAGTCCAAACAAACACTTCATTAGCATGCAACACATTTTGAACACAGTTAATTAATCTGGATAACATTAGCATAGCCATGAGTTCTAATCGAGGTA
The DNA here is from genome assembly GCA_963965965.1 of Trididemnum nubilum. NCBI lineage: Eukaryota > Metazoa > Chordata > Ascidiacea > Aplousobranchia > Didemnidae > Trididemnum > Trididemnum nubilum. Next base: position 29,395,176 of record OZ014490.1, read on the forward strand.
TCGATTTTTTCTTTTTAGGAGCAACAAATGATTTAGCAGCAACAAAAGTTAATTCACACAGTTCAGAGTCATTTGAAAGTCTCAACCAAATTACAGCACCATAAGCTTTCTCCCCAGCGTCGCAAAAGCCATGCAACTCTAAAAAGTCACAACGGATAGGTTTGAGGCAGCGAGGGATATAAAAGTCAGTTAGCAAATCAAGCTCACTCAAAAGTGAGGATAGTCGGATTGCCGTATTTTCGGGAACTGGGTCGTCCCATGACAAATCTTTGGTCCACAAGTCTTGCAGCAGCAGGCGAAGTTTCAGGGTCACCGGGGCGAGCATCCCAACTGGATCCCAGAGTTTTGCAATGCAGGAGAGAACTTCGCGTTTGGTAACAACTTCAGGTGGAGTGAGTTTAGGAATCTTTATCTTCCAAGTGTCATCACCTTTGCTCCATTGATGCCCCAGTACATCAGCGACAGGCTCTTCTGGAAATTCATCCACGAGTTTAGAGTTAGAGTGCCATCCCTTCACCGAAAATCGGCCGGATGCCAATACTGAATTGACTTCTTGCTTGGCAGTAGTAGCGTCTTCCTCTGATTGGAGTGAGGAAGCAAGATCGTCCATGTAGCAGTGTTCACGAATTATGGACGATGCAACAGGACTAGTGTCTTTGTGCTTTTCGGCTAGAAAGTGTAGCGCACTAATGGCGAGGTCAGGAGCTGACTTGTCCCCAAATGGAAGCCTTTTCCATTGATAGTCTTTTGGAGGTTGATCTTGATTCCCACTTCTCCACAAGAATCTGTGGTAAATGCGGTCAGCAGCTGAAATTTGAACTTGGTTGAACATTTTTCGTATATCACCCACGATCGCAAACTTGTTCTGGCGCCACGCAAGTAGTACAGTAAACAAGCTGTTTAGGAGATCAGGGCCCTTGTGCAAGCCGTCGTTTAGAGCGAGTCCATCAAAGATAGCAGCTAAATTCCACACCACTCTGCACGCAGTTGATTTGCCAGGCTTTAAGACAGGAAAATGGTCAAGGTAGCGGCCACGTTTTGCGGTTACTTCTTCCTGCGGCACAGGTTCCGCAAAATCATTAATAATTGTTGTCATCTGCTCATCATATTCAGGAAGCTTGTTGGAGTTTACAAGTCGTCTTTCTAGAGAGGTAAGTCTAGCCAAAGCTTGGTTGCGATTGGATGAAAGACGCTCCGGAAATCCTTTCTTCCAAGGGAGAGAAATTTCTATTCTTCCGTCATCTGTTTGTTTGATTGTTTTGCGAACATGCTTGAGAAACTGGGATTCTCTGATTTCATCATTGTTGCAAACGCATATTGCAGTGGGCTTGACTCCGCAAATGTCCGATTCTTACCATTTGTGAATATCCAAGTTTTCCGTTTGCACGAAGGCCACACTTATTTGGTCCTTGTTGTCGAAACGTTGTTGGAAAGGATCAAAAATGTACCAGCCGAGCGGAGTTTCAGCAGCTCTGGGGTGCAAATCAGCGGCAACTGGGTGTTGGAGATAGGAGATAGGAGCTGTCAAAGCGGCGCAGTCAAATCCAATTAGAAGGTCAACAGTCGCATGTTCGTGGGGAATGAAGGCTTCGATAGGTTTGAGGTAAGAATGTTCTTCAAAATAGTTATCGCTCTGGCAGGAGATTTCATGAGCAGGGTTTTGGAGTTCAATGGCGTTAATATTAAAACGTTGAGACTTTACGTCGAATCGTCGTACCCACAACGACACCAACGCGCTATTTTCCGTCCAAAATCCACCTCCAGCGGTTCCGAATTTGATTGCTTAGGGCTTTCGTTCTAGCTTCAACGAGGCGACAACATTCTTTCTAATTAATGTCACATCACTACCACTATCAAACAAAGCAACTGCTTTTCGCCATATGCCATCACTACCCAAGATTTCAACAAAAGTAGATGGTGAATATTTAGCAGTATTAGTGTTAGTATTAGCACACAAACGTTTACTTGTGGAGCACACAACAGATTGAAAAGCAGGGGCCGCAATATTCAAGGTTGCATTAGATGTACTGGCAGTAGTAGAACTTGGCAAATTAGTAGGTACACAAGCCAGTAAAGTGTGGTGCGATTTTTGACAAGATGGACAGCGCCTACGATATTTACATTCCTTGGGCGTTTTGTGCATGGCAACTAGACAAGTGAAACAGCGCCCTAAGCGCTTCATGGCATCAGTTCTTTCTTGCGGAGTAGATTTGATAAATTTTTCACACTCGACAAATTTATGACGTTCTTTTTCACACAGAGAGCAGCGATTAGGGTAATTAGAGCGCATGTGGTTGACTGATTTGGTTTTTGGTTTAAACGACGACTGATTTTGAAATTTGGAATTAGAAGCAAGACGTTCCTCAAGTTCAGTTTCTTTTTGTAAGTACTTAATTAATAGATCTACGGTGATGTCTCTTTCACAGTGTTCGCGATAGGCCCATCTCCGGAAGTTTCGTGTCAAATTATCGGTAAGTTTTTGCTCAACGATATCGACCGTAGCGTGGCATTCGAGGTCTCGAGCACAATCAGACTCTCTAGCCTGCCTAGCGTAATCTTTAACGTGTTCAAGAACGCGTCTCATTTCCTCAGCAGAACTGGAGTTCATGGGTTTAACCTTTTTAAGTTTCATCAATATTACTTGCGGAATGGTATCATGCGGAAATTTCAACTTTAAACGGTCAAAAACTTCACTCATGCTTGAACAATCCTGAAGGGAAGCTTGCAATTTAGATGGCAACACATTTTCATAAAGTAAGATAGTCAACTGTTCTTGTTCACCACTTAAGCCAGTCAGTTCAAAATAATTATTCAAACGTTTCTCCCAAGCATTAAATGAAACAATATCGCCGTCCCAAATCGGCACATGCAGATCTTTAGGTGAAAACTTAAATTTTGTTGGTTCATTATTTTTAATAGAGGATGACGGTTCAATGTCAGGCTGGGGTTTTTACCTTTCCCATCAATTTATCAAAATTAACTTTCAGTTCGCAAGCAGTATCTTCCTGGGTTTCTAATTCAATCAAATTATCGTCATAGTCTTTTTGCGCGTTTTCGAAATCTTCGTTAGGGACATCAAGAATTGCAGCCGAGATTTCGTCAGTTAAAGTGCGCAAATCAGATAATGTTTTAGTTAAAACAGCTATCTTTTCATTAAACGTGGTAATTGGTAAATTTTCTTGTTTTAAAAGTTCAGATAGTTTATTTATATGCCTGGTACACGCAGCTTTGAGACCGGTCCTGCGGGCTTTTAGACGTTTGTAGCGCTCCATTAGTAAACCAGACAAAAATAAATTGGAACAGCCTCACCGGGTTCAAGTTGTTTGTAGTAGTTGTTGGCTTGCTCCACCTTTTCGATCACTGTTTCGTTTTTAAGCAAAATTGCCTAAATTGGTCGCTTCAAAGTAGATGCAACTTTCCGCCTCACGGATCAACGACTCAGCCAAATAGATGTTGTAATACAGGTGTAATAATTCACGGCTGTAACTGCCGTGATCCTGAAATAGTACACGCGTAAACAATAGCACACACTAGCGGTACACAAACAGAATATTAGCGATCACAAAATAATGAAAATTAATGAAATATTTCAGTATGTCAGTTCGAATGAAGGTTTTGGGATTAAGAGACAGTAAAGAATAATTTAAGCCAAATTTTCTACATTCTACAAGATTAATACAAAATAAAGTGGGTTATTACAAATTACAAACTAAAAGTTATTACTAGTCGCTAATCAGAAATATCTTAATCAATTTTATCTACGTACACATAGTCCAAAATAATATTACAAAATTGAGTAACAATAACTTACGAAAGTGAGGGAAAGATAGATGCAAGTTTGAAGCGCCGTACCAGGTAGAAGCTCAGAGCCCAAATACAGAAATTAGCAAAGCTCTGTCAAGTGATAACTAACAGCTTACAAAATAAACAAAATGAGTCAATCCTAAAAACTAATTTTGCGACTTCGAATGCTTGTTCCAAAAAGAAGGAAATTTACCAATACAAAAATATTTTAACAAAAGTAGCTCCACGTGGTCGAGAAATTGCCTTTTTCCCAACCAAGGCGTATAACTAAAGACAAGACAAAGATCCGAGAAACACCACGTGGCCAAAAGGTCAACAAGTTCGAATCAGTGGTCATTGCACCTGTACTGGCGCTATTGTGTAACGCTTGCCTAACACTTGGAGTATTTCCTTCTTGTCTAAAAATATCAAAAGTTATTCCCATATATAAAGCTGGTGACAAAACTAATGTTACTAACTATCGCCCCATTTCCCTCCTGTCATGTTTCTCAAAAATTTTAGAAAAATTGGCCTGCACTAGAACCATTGATTTTTTAAATCATGAAAATGTCCTTCTCTCAACTCAATACGGTTTCAGAAGAAACTACTCTACTTCTCATGCCATTATAGATATTCTATCTACTTGTTATGATAATATAGAAAAGAAATTATATTCAGGACTGGTTCTACTCGACTTAGCCAAAGCCTTTGACACTGTTGATCATTATGTTCTTCTTCAAAAACTTGATCATTATGGGTTAAGGGGGATTGTTAATGACTTTTTTAAATCATTTTTAAAAGACAGATCTCAATTTGTTAGTACTGATAACTCTCACTCTTCTCTAAGTACTATAAATATTGGGGTAGCCCAAGGATCTACCTTAGGTCCACTTCTATTCTTGTTATATATTAATGACATATCCAACAGCATTGATTCCACTCCACGATTATTTGCAGATGACACCTGCTTTTTGGTAACATCTCCTTCGTTAAAGCAATTGAAAAGTTCGCTCACCTCTGAAATCAACAGAGTTAGTATGTGGGTGCGAGCTAATAAACTAACATTCAATCCTGCTAAATCAAACTTATTAATAATTACTCCAAAGCTCAATTCTCCCTCCATTAACATTGATATTCAATGTACGGATGGCCTTATTAAATCAGTAAACAAAGCAAAGTACCTTGGTACACTTTTAGACGCTAAGTTAGCTTTTTCAGACCATATCAAAGCTCTTGAAACTAAGGTTTCTACAGTAGATCCATGGGATTTCTAAGTAAATTAAAATATTTTCTACCTCAAGATGCTCTTCTTAAACTTTATTACGCTTTAATTCACTCTCATCTTAATTATGGAATATTAGCATGGGGTAACACCTATCATTCGTATCTACTTAAATTAATGAGATTGCAAAATAAAGAAATAAGAATCGTGACCTGTAGTGGATGGAACGATAGTGCTTTTCCTTGTTTAAAAAAACAAATGTTCTTACTATACCCTTGTTATTTCAATATGAAACGGCCAAACTTGTGCATAGACACAGCAGCAACGATCTTCCTGTAAATCTGTCTAATTATTTTACATTGTCAAAAAATATTTACTCAACTAGGTCTACCACCAACGAAAACTTACAGACGCCGTTATTAAGACTGCAAAGAACCCAAAAATCCATTAAATTTACTGGTGCTAAAATCTGGAATTCTATCCCGAGTAATATACAAAAATCCTCATTTCGAAACTTTAAAAAAATGTTCAAAGCATATCTACTTCACTCATCTGATTACTGATTAGTAAAGTTCTGTCGTTTTACACTCAGTCAACCAATTGTATGGTTCATTTATCTTCTTGTATTTACTGAAACGTAGTGGATGCGCTTTTTGCATGGTTCCTGTGGCTTTAGCTGACGACGGGGATCTGTTGCTCTTCACACTGGTTGATTCATAGTAGCTAACATTAGCACCTTGGATGCTTTTAATGCCTGTTATTTTTCCTCTTCTTACCCTCGACTATCTTAGAATTTAAAGTCATCTTTTCAAGATGAACAGAGATGGCTACTGTCTCGAAGACCTCACGGTCCCTACGTAGCTTCTCTGTTGCTGCTCTTGTCGATATTATTTTGTTGATATTTGTTTAGTTTAATTTTACTGGCAAAGTTGTCTTTTTTTTTTGGACTTGTGCAGTGCTATTTAATAAACTTGAACTTGAACTCTTCGTCACGAAATCTGAGGCTTCGTCATAGTGTTCACCCGTGCTTTTGTCCAAGAACGAAAGTGTACTTACGCTTGGGGGGAGGGGGCGAACAAGCAGTATTTTCAGGGGAGCACAAGACCCGAAAAGCCTTTAGTGGCACCGGGCCAGTTTACACTTTTACTTAGAGAGCACAAGCAGTGATTAGGTGGGCAAGGCCCCGAAATGCCCCCCCAGTGGCGCCGGGCCTGGGTTGGGCCCTAACAACAAAAAGTGGGTTGGCTCGGACTAAGAAGTGGTGAGGTTTTGACAACCTCCGGCGGAGATTTGTGCTGAGTATCTCGTCTACGTGGCTTTCTTTCGTCAAGTTTAGGAAAAAAAGGTCTTTACTATAATTCAGTATATTGTCTTTTTACGTCTATAGGTGAAGACCAAAAAAGGACATCACCAGACCATGCGCCATGGGGTAGGCATTCCGGGGCTGTTCCCCCCCTAAAAGAAAATCGCGCCCCCGTAGCCAGGATTGTGCCCCAAAGAAAGTAACAGGCTCGGTGCCACTGGAGTGCAGTTCTAGGCCTGAGACTTTCAAAATACTGGTTGTCACCCCAGAATTCGGTAGCAAGAACTATTTTTTTCGCAGATTTTGCAATAAAGACCCTTTTTTTTGTGGTTCCTCCCCAGAATTCGTAGAAATTCGCGATGAAAGCCTTTGTTTTTAGGTCCACACTCTCGAATTTGGAGCATTGAAGTTTTTGTGCCCCCCCCCAGTCACGCTATCCTGGCGCCGGGTCTGGACTTCACCAAAATTCAATATTTTTTTTTTTTCGAAATTTCCATCAGTGGGTTAGGGCTCCGTGAGTTAGGGCCTACCCTGCCAAAAAAAGGAAGCAAACCGAGCCTATCTCGACGGCAACACTGGTTGCATGAGTTAGTACTTCGTCAAATGTACAGTGTATGACTATCAACTAGTTTCAAGATTGATTTTATGTTCTAAATTCAGACAGGTACTATTATTTAGCTAAGTATTTTGAAATGTAAGTTGGCTACTACAACTACAGTACGTCTGAGATGTAAGAACTGTTGACAGAAACTTAACATCCCCAACCAAAATCACTTCACTAAATGCAGTTGCAAATTTTTTACAGTTGCTGTTAGTTGTGTTGAAACAATCGATGATTATAAGCTGCAACAATAATTATTTAGTTACAAAAATAGTAACAGTCATCGGACAGCGTCAGACACTAATTATTGGACGATCCGCGCACTTTTTCATTGCAATGACTACTTCGGGGTTGAAGGAATCCACACTTACTAAGGAGTTTGCAGCGATCCAATGTTCCTGTGGATTTTTTCAAATTCTTGTCTACTAAATTTGCTACTTTTTCGAAGCCACCAAGTAGAGATAATGCTCGTAAAGCATTTTTATCTAAGGACACCACAACGTGACCAAAGTGCAGGTTGAACCCAGATCATTCGATCAGGGTAGCGTTGTTTTTATGACTCACCTCTGAATGGCCTGGGTTCAACCCGCACCCTGGTCACGTTGTTGCGTTCTTAGATAAATAATGCTTTACGAGCATTATCTCTGCTTGGTGGCTTTGAACAAGCAGCAAAGTCAGTAGACAAGAATTCGAAGAAATCTAAAGGAACATTGGATCGCTGGAAACTCCCAAGCAGGTGCGGATTCCTCCAACCACGAAGTAGTCATTGCAATATAAAAGTGCGTGGATCGTCCAATAGTTATTGCCTGACGCTGTTCAGTAACTGGAGGATAAATATGCAACAAAACAGCAAGTCATTCACAGTAATTTCAAATCTCAAAAGCCGAATGTCTTTGTTATTCTGCTATTGTTTCTGTTTGTTGACATTTGTCAACACATGTTCCCACTAAGATAAAACGCAAATAACTCATTGTAGAAACAATTTTGGAATTTCATATCACTGCATCAGGAAGCTAATACGAAGTTTTCCATCGTCAGTGAACGGCGCCAAGGTAGCATGTAGGGGGCGAGTGCAATCAAACAAAAAAAAATCAATGTTGACAAATGTCAACGTATGTTCTGATAAGGGATAAGAGAAGAGCAATGATGGGGTACCAGAATTATTCCAGAGGGATCACAAACTGATGATTTTGGGAAACAAGTGAACACTGAGGGAGGGCAAGTGATTTGTGAATGCAGACTTATGCCGAGTTGTTGGATTTCAGCGAGATATATTTTCTTTAAACTATTGAGATGTAATTTAACATTATGAATTTTTTTCATTTTGGTAACTCGGGGACAGTCTAACTTCTTAGGAACTTCCCAAATGTGTATTCTGTTTCCTGGTATGCAAGACCCTTTTTTTATTGCACAATGTGATAAAAAGTTTAATGGTGACTTTAACTGCTTCCGTAAGTGGTCATATATACCTGTGATTCGAGAAACAACAGCATTTCTTACGGTTTCTCTATGTGTTGTGGGCCAGGCGTAAACAATCTCCGGTGAGTTTGAGGTTGCCCACAATATGTCAGATATTTGTGTTAATCTACCACAACAATTTGATTTTAAAGTACGAGCCCATTCAGTGCAAAGTACTACGGAAGGTGGCAGTAAATGATGAATATGATTATTATTAGTTTTGGCACCAAAAAAATAAGTTGTTGTTTCTAAAGTCGTTTCATAAAGTTCGCAGGTTGTGATGGGAATTTTTATGAAATTATCACTTGGATAATTACGTCAGCGCTGCAATTTATAATAGAAGTCGTGTTGTGTCGCACATACCTACTGCTAGGGCTTCGGAATGTAAAATTCTCCCTTGATCATATTTTCATAACATAAGGGCAACGCTAAGCTAGCATTGTTGGCTTGTATAATGTATACAGCAGCGAAAGCAATAAGCAAATAAAGAGAGTTGAACGATTTTTTGATGGCATGCTCAGAAGTGGAATCTATATGGCTCACAAATTACACGGCCTTTTCGGTTGATTACGCCGGTGGAAGAAACTGCTGTTGGCTCTCGATTGTCTTAGCTGTGATCTGTAAAATGAAAAGGTATTTTATGTTTCAACTGCGGATATTTTGTGCTGTGTTGCAGTTTTTTTGTTTGGTTATCGGTTATTCGTTGAAGTTAATTTTGAAATATTTGTCAGTTCGTTGCAACACTTTGTACGGGCCATCATGAGGTCTTTGAAGACCTATTTTAACGGCATTGTGTCTTACAAAAACATGAGAGCATGTTGAAAGCTTCCGATCAACGTAAACCGAGCGAGGGGCAGGCTTTCTTACTGGCGTCGGTTTTAAATTTTGAACAAAAGATTGCAGTTGTTGTACGTACTGGATATAAGATTGTTTTTTTTTTTGAGGGGAAAGGAACTCTCCAGGGATTCTGAAAGAAGAGCCGTATAACATTTCTGTCGTGGAGAAATCCATGTCGTTGGGTATAGTGGTTCTCAGTCCTAGTAGAATCCATCCAAGATTGGAATACCAGTCGCTAGGCTGTTTTTGAGCTTTGATTGAGGCTTTCAGTACACGGTGATATCGTTCGACTATTCCGTTAGCTTTGGGGTTGTACGACGTTGTGTTTATGAGTTCGCACCCTAGAAACTTCGTCAAATCTTTCCATAGACCTGAATCGAACTGCTTACCTCTGTCTGCTGTGAGGGTAGAAGGGCTACAAAGTGTAAAACAAAAGCGTCAGCACAAGATTTAGCTGATATGTCCCTCAGAGGAAGGGCTTCGAACCAGGGGCTAAATCTGTCAACCATCGTTAAGAGATATTTGTGGTCGCAAGAACTTGGTAGAGGGCGCACAATGTCTACGTGAATGTGTTGAAGTTTTTGTGATGGTGGCACAAATCCTTGTATAGGTGACATTGTGTGACGTTGCATCTTAGACTGTTGGCATGCTACGCAGGACAGGCACCGCTGCTTCACATCCGCTTTCATTTTGGGCCAGGTGTATCCCCAAGATATCAACTTTTGGATACCCTTGATTCCAGGATGGGAGAAGCTGTGGAATGAGTCAAACACTTTTCTGCGGAAGTCTTCGGGTACAAGTGGTCGAAACTTTCTTGTTGAAATGTCGCCAAGAATTGACTTACCCTGATTTGGCAGTCGGTGGTATTTGAGTGTTAGTGAGTTTTTGGAGGTTTGAATATGGTCTATGATTGGGTCACGTTGTTAAGCAGCTGCCATTTCTAAGAAGTTGATTGCTTCGTTCTCCTCGAATACGCTTGCGGTTATGCACTATAAGCAATCAGCAACGACATTCTTTTCATCTTTGACATAGCGTAAGTCGCTTGTGAACTGCGCGATAAAGTCAAGGTGTCGCTGCTGGCGTGGAGAAGAGTTCTGTGATCGTAATTATATAGCTTTGCAAAGTGGAGCATGGTCAGTGAAGACGGTAAAGGTTCGACCTTTGATGAAATAACGAAAATGCTTGATAACTAAATATATGGCTAACAATTCACGATCAAATATGGAGTAGCGTGATTAGGTCAAAGACAAAGAATGAGTGTAAAACGATAAAGGCTTCCAAGTGTCACTTTTCTCTGCTCTCTGTTGGAGTACTGCTCCGCAACCGGAAACGCTCGCGTCCACAAAGATGGCAGTTTCGGCGTTAGGAGTGGGGAAGGTGAGTAATATTGCATTGCTCAATTTTTGTTTAATTTTCAGGAAAGCTGAAACAGCTTCCACAGACCATTTTAGTTTCTTTTCACTGCTTTTAGCTGGTGACTAGGGTTTTCAGGCAATTAATTGGAGCAATTAATTGTAACAATTAATTGCTTCAAAAGTTGCTCTTACCAGTTACAGTTAATTGCTAAAATTGGGCAATTAATTGCACTTTTACGTTTTGGAATCATGGCGTGTTTACACCAAGTGCGATGCAAAGCAAAATGTTATATTTGTGTTTTTTATTATACCTTTTACACTTACTTTGCACGCGAAGCAAAATACTACCATGCGAATATTTTGTTTGCAAAACAAATATAGTCTACGCATGACTCACAATTGAGCAATTGTTGAGTCATATTCAAAGTGACTTAACAACACCAATGGCAATTAACTGAATAGTGAATGCTGGAATTTTGCCCGATTCAATCAACGAAAAAGGCGTGCTTTGCAAATTAAATTGTGTCGACTACTTAAGCAAGGTGTTAAAAAATTTATAGCAGATTTCAATGAAAAAAGATAAAAGCTAACAGCGATAAGAATAGGGTTGTTGCTTCTCATCAAATGAGGATAATTTTTGCTAAGCTAGCTCATAGTAATGGAACGGATCCTATACATCTCCCCGAAAAACATCTTCCAGAAATTACATTTCCCCGAAAAACACTTGGCCGAAACTACATTATCCCAAATATACATTTCCCTAAACGTGCATTTTCTAGAAATTACATTTCCCTGAACATACACTTGCCAGAAATTATATTTTCCTGAACATACACTTGCCAGAAATTACACTTTCCTGAACGTGCACTTTCCACAAATTACACTTTCCTGAACTTGCACTTGCCAAAATGTACATTGGCCCGAATGCTCATTTGGCAGAATGTACATTTGGCCGAAATCACATTTCACCGAAAACTTATTTTCCAGAATTTACACTTGCCAGAATGTACATTTGGCCGAAATTACAATTCCCCGAAAACTTATTTTCCAGAATTTATACTTGCCAGAATGATTTTTCCATTAGCAAGTTATCAATTTCAATTAGCAAGTTAATAGTAAGTTAAAGTAATTATTTAAAAAGGATCTCCAGTTTGTTTCCAACTAACCACCCCACAAAAAATAGCTCAGTACTATTTTATAAATCTTTAAAAAATACTCATTGAAATTTCATTTAAAAAGCGCTTCACAATTGCAGCTTAGCCTACTAGATGTTAGTCGCTTACAGCAAATTGCTACAGTGTAACCAAACAATGAGACATACCCAAACGTGGCATCTCATTTCAGTATAAGAGTTTTTGTGAAAAATGACGTCATAGTTTACCAATTAACTGTTTGCTATAAAATGGCAATTAATTGTGTTTGTCCAAAATAAGCAATTAATTGTTTGTTTACGTTAGCAATTAAATTGAAAACCCTACTGGTGACAACATTTTGTTTAGTGGTTGTAATATTTCTGCGGACCCTGTAATGAAACGTCTGTAGAAATTTATCATTCCTAAAAATTTTCTGAGTTGTTTCACGGTTTGAGGTTCTGGGAATTTTGTGATTGTTTGTACCTTTTGTTCGATGGGTTCAAATCCTTTGGTAGAAATGTGGTGGCCTAAAAATGTGAGGTTAGTCACGGCAAATTCACACTTTTCTTAGTTTAGTGCCACACCGTTTTGTTTGAAGCGATCAAGTAGTAGTCGTAAGTGTTAATCAAATAGTAGTCGTAATAACGCTTACAAACAAAATCGAAAAACATTCAAGACATCGCGACTTTGCGGTTCTTGAAAACTCACAATTTCATTGCTATTTAAGGCAGTGACGTGGGCACAATTTTTTTTCACGCACAAGTTTGCAAAAAAATTATTTAAGACAATAAATGACAAGCAAGTAACTGTTTTCGTAGCCATAAAACGAAGACCAAATTTTTCGATAATTAATTATTCGCTTAATCTCTGCCGTTCATTTAAAGCCAAATCGATCCTTGAAGTTTCGAAAATCTTTGAAGGTAGCCTATTATTTGACTTTGAATGTGGACATTAGTGAAGTTTTCGTGCTTGCTAAGGCTTCTTGGCAAGTTCTTTAAGTCACAAAAATCCGGCTTCAGTTCCAACATTATTATTTTTATGGCGCAACCACTCTTTTCTTGAGAACGGTTCTATTCTTTCTGAATTGAGGGATTTTTTCGTATTGATGTCTCGAACAAATCTTTTAAATCGGTTTTCTTTTAGCTATAACTTCAAATTTAGCTTAAAAACTTAGTTGAAAAAAGTCTCTCAGCTTTGAGACAAATTTTCTTCAATTTAGTTCATTTCCTCGTATTAACCCATTAACTGCCAAATTTTTTTTTTGGTTTAATTTACTTTATTTTGATAGATTTACATCACATCACAACAAAAATCATGCATATTTTCAAACTGCACCGTCACATTCTTCAAAATCTTAAATTTAAGTCCGATCCCCAAATGGGGATCACGATAGATACCATCTAATTTTTGTGCCATTCTCTGAAGCATTCAACGTGCAGTCCAACATTGCATTTGCAACACTGTTTCTAACATTGTTCTTGCAAATTGCACAGTTTCTTTGTTTGTCCATTTCTGTGCGTTCAATGTAGTGACCTTCTGCTGATGCTCTAATGTCAAGAGGAACATGGTGCAGCAATGATTTAGGAAAAGATTTTCGTCCAGCCTTTTTTGGATCGGATAACTTTGAAGATAGAGAAAGGTATGCTCGGGCAACCATCCTTCTAAAACCCAACAGGGAAACTGCACCATTTGCAAGACAATACAGTGCATGGGTATTCACAAGTGCAACGTCAAAAGCATCGGTCAGCAAAGGAAAGTACCACTTTTTTCCCCGAATTTTTATTCTGTATTTCTGCACACTCCAATCCATCTTGTCGACCCCACCCATGTGCGTGTTGTATGCCGTGATAAGTTTGGGTTGGTTGATTTGCTTGTATTGCCTTTCAGCTCTGTTCCATCGTTTGGCTTGTGAAATAGGCTCAATAGTTTCATGGTTGGTCAGAAGTTTCACACAGCTGTTGTCGGTCCAGGCAACTGCCAAAACCTCATTTTCCACTTCAAATCGGTAGTCATAAGTTTCTCTATCTTTTTTCTTCATTTCTTTGTCATTAGCAATGGGGCACTTGTTCATTCTGTTGAATCGAACAGTCCCTGTTGCCCGAACATCAATATCTTGCAGATGTTTCATCAACGCGAATCCAGTGAAAAAATTATCAAAATAAATTTTGTGAACACTTGGTGTCTCTAAAATCGAAACCATTTGCAAAACCACAGATGCACCAAGCCCTGTTACAGCCCATTCATTTCCGGTTTCTAAGGACTTGCCTTCATACACTTGCATCTGGTAACAATATCCTGTTTGGGAGCAACATAATGCCCATTGCTTGAACCCAAATCTTATAGGCTTGCCACGCATAAACTGCTTTAAATAGTGATGTCCAAAGTATCGAACCATTTGTTCATCGATGCTTAGATTTTTTGAGAAAACGCCAAATTTTAGAAAGCTTCTCAAGCAGAGAACGAATTTTAAAAAGTCTGTCCCGATCATCAGCTGGAACTTTTTCCAAAACGGAGTTGTCGTTGAGATGAAGGTAGCGCTTTATTTCTAGATATCTATTTCGACTCATACACTTTCTGACACACTGAACATCCATGTCTTCATCTTCACACCAATACAATTGTTCCTGTGGTAGAGAATGATAGCCGGTAAAGAGAAGAATTCCAGTAAACTTTTTCATGCATGCATTTGTAAGTTGGAATTGATGGTTATTATTTTGTGTGGCATACCGGATACTCTGCTGGACTATATCTCTGATAATGTCCTCATCAAGCAACTGCTCAAAACATTCTACGGGGGTTTTGTCCTTAAATATGCTAATGACATTGTTTCTCTTTTTTTCCACCTCTTCAGCATTTGGATACTGTTTAGAATAGCAAGCTGGTTGTCTCTTCCATTTCGCCCTCAAAGTCAGTGTTCTTTTTTTAGTAGGTGGCGAGACTGTGCTATTAGCTGCTGCACTGGCAGCTGCACCAGTGTTTGAACTCGGATCCAAAACAACAACTCTATCTTCTGTTGCCGATCGATGAGTTTCAATCATTCCAGGAACGTCCGATGGTTCTTCATCATCCAAAATATCGTCATCAATATCTTCATTGTCAGACAATTCATCAACCCTTTCTGGAGGAATTTCAACAATATCGATTGGGCTGTTGTCATTTTCTTCATCATCAGAATCAAAAAAATCATCTGCATTTATAATACTGTCAATTTCTTTTAACGAAAAAACTCATCTGCAAAACACAGTCATCAGTAGAAAGCTATAGCCTATAGAGTTTTTTTGAAAGGGGGGACACAAGTTATTCGTATTTTTACTTATTTCATTACTTTAAAATTGAGCTGAATTGTGCTGCCACAATTTTAAAACAATAATGCACCCAAAAATACTTGAGATATGCTAGTAGTGTAAACCGGTCTAGAAAGGGTATTGTGCTAAAAAATGCTTCGAATTCATGGAAATAAATAAATATGAGATTTCAAACCTATATGGAAAAAAAAGTTCCTCGCTTAGAACTTGCTGCAGTTTTCGAGAAACACTAAATTTTATTTGAGTATCAGGTTAGGGAAACATTGCATCAGACATCAAAATTCTATTTTATGTCACCGCCACACTTCAAAGCAACGTGCACACAATAAATTAACAGTGTTGGCAGATTTGCTTGCATAAACATTATATATCACTGCGCACTGCGCAGGCTCAAAATTTTTTGCAATTTTCTCTTACAATGCAAATTTGTACTGCACCTCTTATTATTAGTTACTACTACTATTATTCGCAACACTTTATAACTCATTTACTGCGACCTTACACTGAACTTGTTAGCTATTTTGCTTTTGAGTATTGTAACATCTCATGGCATTCACTTTGACCGTTTACTGCATACTTTTTACCACATTGCATTTTTCCACTCATGTATTCTGCTGCACACTTGCACAGTTTACTTTCTTGCCAGAATATTTCTTGGCAAAAAAACTTTCAGTTTAAAACAGCAAACTAATGCAAGTGTTTTTAGAAACACTATGAACAAAGAGATAAAACATCCTCGTGCAAGTAATCATGCGTAAAAAAAGAAAAAATGACTCAGGTTTCAGACAAGTAATCGGCAATTCTAATGAATTTTTCACAAAATACTACTCAGTATCAGCCGTGATCCCCAAATGGGGATCGAGGCACTTGAATTCACAACTCTTATCCAAATTACAATTTAATGTAAAAAATGGAATTATGGCCATTAATACTTAGCAGTAAACACTACTAAGTCACTGAGATAAAAATTAGTCACTGTTAAGTAAGATTTTTCAATAATGAAAAAACGCTGATAAATTTAGTGATAAAAATTGGTGGTAAAATTTAAAAAATGAACTGGTGTGATTGAATATTCTTGCAGAAATGATTACATTAGCCTTTTTCTGTAAGGCAGCTTTATGCTAAAGCAAGTTTATATAAATTTAATGCAAGTCGGTGACAAGGAGGAAGTCCAGAGACCCTAAAGTTAATGATCCCCAAATGGGGATCACGGCAGGTAATAGGTTAAATTGTCTTTATTTCGCTAGAAAAATAACTTGTTCAATTTCGCAATGAACCAAAGACTACAAAAAACTGCTTTGACTTTTTCTCATTTTATGACGTCATATTTAATCAGATTTAAAAGCATTATGCGTTGTACGCGATTTGTCTGAGAAAAAAGGCATACTTTTAGGTCGTTTTGCATATTTGAAGCGATGCTCAATGGCACGCCGTAGAGATAGCAATATTACACCGACTAGTTCGCGCGTTTTAATGCGAAAAACATAACATAAAAGCAGTGAATACACAAAAAAGTAAATATGATAAAAATTAATAAAGTTTTTAATAAATATTTTGATTTGCGTGAAAACATTTTATTTTAATTAGGAACTTTATTTTTGTTTACCTTTGTACAATTCTACAGGTGAGGCACGGGCTCTCCTGACCGCACGTCCCTGATTTGAGGCTGTTTTTATGCCAACGAAACTTTATTAAACTGAATAATGAAATTCTATGCAAAAGCTTAAAATTTGGTTACCGTATTTACTCGATTGAAAGCCGCGGCTTATAAAGTTTTTCTTTCCATCATGTTTGCAGCTTAAATTCAAGGGCGGCTTGCATTCAAGGGCGGTTTACATTTTTTTTGCTTAGCGATTTGATGCTATGCCGATACGGTATTTTGTCTGATGCTATGTCTTCCACTGTCTAAACAAAGAAGTTGAGAGTTGTGACGTGCATTCTAAATTGTGATAAGCTAAGGATTGTAATAAGCTAAGGACACGGTATAGAACTAATCGCAAGTGCTACATCATACGCGAATTCAAGAACGGGTACCAGTAACCATACTTTAATTTTCGTGCTCATCCAGATATGCTAAAATCCATACGGTATACGGTAGGCACCGATACAGTAAATGCGGCTTACATTCAAGGGCGGCTCACATTAAATTTTTAACACTATCACATGCGGCTTACAATCAAGGGCGGCTAACAATCGCGTAAATACTGTATCATTTTGCTGAAAAATTTGTTTGAAAAGCAGATGTGAAACTCCATTCAAAACTGATAACATTAAGACACTTTTAGGGGTGCCAGAACAATGGAAGGGCAAAGGAGGGCTGCAGCTTTTTCAAAAGACACTTTTAATACTGTACGTACGGTGATTTAAACAACATTGCTGTCTAATGCGGTCAAACAATTGAACACTTCAACAAAGCCTGAGTACTGAGCTCTTTGAAAAAACAAGAAAAACTAACAAACAAACTATCAGTTAAGTAAGGGCAGGTTCAGCCGCCGGAGGCCATTAGCGGTTGGAGGTCAACGCTTCCAACCGCCGGAAGCAAGGAGGTCTGAAATTTTGCAATTTCTTTCCAAAAATTTTTGCATTTACAAAAACAATAATTTTGTAGATGTTCATTCCCACCACCCACCAAGTATTCCACAAAAATTGCTTATTTATTTTACGTTATTTAGAAATCCTTTAACTCACGCAATTTGGTGTTATTGATTTTACTAAACTTTTCAGAGCCACTTAGTGCAGAGTATTTTTTGTAATAAAAGATACTTTTTTTCATACATCGAAAACCGTAATGTGTTTTTGGGTCGACAAAAAATTTGACAAAACTTGTTTGCATTTTATCGGGGACGGTTTTTACAGCCTGTTTCAGCAATTCCGAGTTCCAGATCGAGTTCTCTAATTTCATTTTTTCGAGTTCAAGTGCGGCAAAAATATTAAGTTTTTGAGTTCGAGTTCAGGTTGACAAAAATACTAAATCTGACTTAATCGCTCTCTTTTTGTATACATGCCGTTTTTATAAGTCGCCACAGCATAAAACAAATAAGCGACAATTTCAATTTACATTGCATGATCTACAAAAATTATTTCTTTCCGACAATTTTTTAATCTTTAAATGTTTTTTAGTGAACTCGACCAGTTTTATTAAGCTCAAGTTCGAGTTCAGAAAAGTTCAACATGCTCTTCGTAATGCGGTGTTTGGTATTCATTATTGTTCAGAACTCGTTGTATAGCTATTACACGGGATTTAATTTTTTGGTATTTGATTCATCATTATTACGTCATACAACTAAGTTCAAATTGTTGCCTTCCAATTACAATTATGGCGTAGTAATCCGTAACAAATAGTGAATTGCGCATCAAAAAGAGCACACACCAAAAAACAATATAAAATTATGGCACGTAATTCTTATCAAGCTTCGCATGCAGCATTAGAAAAAAATCTTGATTTTCAGCTAAGCGTCAAAACCAATTAGCAAGGTCATTCGCTCCCTATTCAGAAAACACCATCACAATATTAATACCATCACAATATCACAATCACAATAATTATTTTGGCCACACTACAATAAGATAACCAATCATGATCGTAATAGAACAAAATACTATTAGGAATTTTGATATACGCAACTGCAGTATACAGTTAATTAATGAACAGGTTGATGACTGACAGTAGTTTCATTCATTTCCTACTTGTCTATTTCACGCGTTACCGTGATCATCAGGGAGTACATCTTATTCAAATAGAATATAGTTAAACATTATTTTTGATACTCAGTTAATTATCCATTTTGGCTGTTTGATTTGAACTGTTCGGTAACTCGTTCTTCTCTTCAGCGGTAAGTCTAAGGTTTAAATCTCGGGCTGGCCAAATCGGACTCAGTGTTACCAATGGCTCGCCAACGCTGCAACATTTCTTTAAAAGAGGCTGTTTCGCCCGGGCGCAATGACTCGGAAATGGGCCCTCAAACTTGTCACACGCTTCGGCGTAATACAGCAAGGATAATGAAACATTGATTTGATCTGGTCGTTTTTACTGATTTGACCAATCATTTTATTACCCGATAGCAATTTTCTTCTTTTGAATTACTTTTGATTAAATCATCATGATTTTGTACTCCTGCGCCGAAGATTGTCCACAAACTGTAGAGTCAAACGTGATTGATTGATGCATCTTTATTCTCCTATTACGAGAAAGCCACAGTGGCGATATCTTTTTGTAGGAATATGGGTTGGACGAACCCAATCCTTACATCTCTTAAAGGCTTCAAAAATAACGAATCAATTTAGTTGAAAATTTATTTTGTCCCTAAATACTGTAACCATGAAATTGCAAACAACAACTAAAACAAAACAAAAAAAACAGTGATGGTAAAGTAGTAATGGCAGTTTACTTTATGAACTTTCGACAGAAAAGTTGAGAATGGACTTTGCGGTCATCGAGTAAAGCAACTACTCTAAACGTTTGAGCTGAAAATCGTCAGTTTTGTCGGTAAATTTCAATTTGTTATAAAGCGAATTGTGACCATTACGAATTTTTAATACTCGAACACGCCAAAGCAAGAACGGTCTCATGTCATGAAAAGGTTCGATGGCGAGAAACGCCTAGAGCAAGACGCGCAGGAAATTTAATTGCAATATTGCGCTAGCAAAAGTTTTATATAATGCAGATTAAATTTTCTAAAAGAAAATGACCTGATTTATTGAGGAATGGAATTCCAGACCTTCACTACCTGATATTTAATGCACCCCTACAATTTAGTGGTGCGGTTACGAGGAATGTTTAGACGCGTATTGTCAATAGCTTGCCGAGTAGCTCGATTTGAATGTTTCGTGAATTTAAGAAAAAAATTTACGAAATGAATTTGAATTTCTGCTGTAAATACTGCTATGAACAAATTTAGCAATTTCATATTTCCGCAAATCATCATTTGGTAATATTTTAAATTGACTATATAACGAGTTGGCACCGTCTCTATATTGACATCTAGCGACTATTTTTGGCTCGGTTTTGAAGAGTTTTTAATCTCTTCAAGTAGGAGAAAAAGATGGATCCCAAAATTATTTTATCATACAAATTCAGTGGATGAACTAATGCATGATAAAGTTCTAGCAGAATGTTCTGAGGACAAATATGCACCAATTTAAATAAAATGCCAACAAAACGAACCACCCTTCTCTCCTATCTAGTAATGTAGTCCTTAAAATTGAAACCTTTGTCAATGATAACTCCTAAATATTTGGCGCTGCTGATATTATTCACCGGGAATCCATTACTTGTAAAATTGAGATGGGGGATTTGTATTCTAGTTTGTTTCGGAGGATTAATTGTAATGTTTGCTTTGGTAGGGTTAATCGATAATTTATTTACACTGTTGCTCTCCAGAGATAAAGATTTTGTAATTCCCTAATAATTTTGAATTACAATTCTTCAGAATTCAATCCATTAACTTGTAAGCAAGTGTCGACAGCAAAGAGCCTGGGTTTGCTTACTAACGCATTGTTTAAATCGTTCTTAAAAATACAAAAGAACTAGGGACTAAGCGACGAACCCTGAGGAACCCGCAGAAAAGGGGTTTTAAGTCAGATTGACATTGATTAGCAGCAACGAATTGCTGTCAGTTTTGGAGATAGATTGAATTAAGTTGAAGGCCACATCTCGAATACCGTAATTGCTGAGTTTTTCTAGAAGCGTTTCATGTGCCACCACGTCAAATGCCTTCCTTAAATTAACAAAAGCTAAACCTGTATAGCAAAGGTTGTCAATATTATCATAGGAGGAAGTGACAACATCCAGCATTTCCTGCGTTGTAGAATTGTTACTTCGGAATTCGTATTGGTTTTCATAAAGTACCCCATGCTTTTTGAAAAAATTGATAAGTCTTGCATACATAACTTTTTCAATAATATTGGAAAATCAAGTCAGAATGGAAATAAGACAATAATTATTCAAGTAATCTTTTGCTCCGCTTTTATGAATGGGGTTAACTCTGGCTATTTTACAATTGTTGTCAAAGAGACCTTGAGTGAAAACATAGTTAAGAAATAATTTTGGATACGGAACAACAACGAATCTGGCTGATCTAAAAAAACAAGGATGAATGTTGTCATGTACCATTGCTTTATTTTTGAAGGAAGTAATTTAATTTAAAATTTCGTTGTTGATACTGCTATTTGAATTTGCTAACAGATCAAGGACTGCTATGATGTCGTCAACTGTCGATTTATTTACAACTGACGTTTTCGACAATTCGTGGCAGTATCGACATAACGCTTCAAACAATTAAATTCACTTACTGATTGTAATCCTATTCACACAGATCTATAAAATAACACAAATATTAGTTTTATGGCTACTTTGAAATAATCCTGCAATTTGACTTCATTTTAAGTATTTCGCGAACTATACAAAGCTGTTACTGTTCTGCACAGTTAAATCTTTGAAAAACAAAATGGTGTCTGTGTGCGCAGTTTCAAAACAACAAAAGCGCCTGTTTTGCATCAAATAATTAGCTGTTTCTAGGCCAGAGTTTAAATAAAATGTAAAGCCAGAGTTCGAAACTACAACAAGCTAAATTTAAACAAAAAGCTCATTTTCAAGCAAAACATATTTTTGGCTTTAACAGTTGTTAATAGAGGTTTGAGGCAGATAAAGTCCAAAACTTTCTGTTTAGAACAGACTTTAGGTTGTATCCTCTTTACACACTGTATATTTACAGCCAAATTCGATCCAATGGTACAAAAATAATCATTGAATTGTGCAGCAATCACTTTTGGGCCATCTATAGATTGACAATTACTTTTCAGAGCAATGGGAAATTCACGGCTTGATTCACTCGACAACAGTGATCGAATCAGTTTTGATGATTTGCGCGGAATGAAATTTTCTTTTTTTTCTTTCTGGTATTCGCAAACTCGGAATGAAAAAAAAATTTTTTTTTTGACAAGGTTTTAATTTTTCTTAGGATACTTGAGTAACGTCGAAGTTGCCGTTTTTTAGCTAAATTGCTTTTAGTGAAATGACTTCTAAGCGTAGAATTTTTTTCCGAATTCAAATCAAAATACCTTTTGTGATCCAAGAATCCAGGTACACTGGATAGTGTTGCCATCAGACGCACAACAAGGATATTGCTAAAAAGAAAGCTTGAACCAATCTGTGGTCGGAGGGATAAGGCACCTGCTACAGAAACAGTAGAGTCGGATTCGATTCCTTGTCTTGACAAACTAAACACTAAAAAATTTTCTTTAACGTAAAAATATCACAGCAATCAAACTATTATTACTGTAAAAATTGTTATTCACAGCTTTATCTTGACGTTCAGCATTAATCCTATTTTACTTGGAAGGGTCAAAAATGCCCTTATTTGGTTTTTCTTTAAACCAACAGACTTTGAGTCAAATTTATTCACAAATACCTCTTGAAAACTTGAAGTTGCTAAGACAAGAGGAAGTTTCCTATTTTTGAAGTTTTCCAAAGTTCCTTTTTGAAATCTGAACATTTTTAGCCAATATTTAACTTAAATGACGTAACAAGACGTTTTTGTGACGTAATTACTTTGACTTTGGCGTTTTAAAAATTCAGTATCAAAAGCAAATCTGTGTAAAAAACCTAGGTATGCTTTCAAAACATGACGTTATTTTTTGAAAGCATGGTGCTGACCTTACTATGATGACGTCATCAATTCAAAACCAGCTTTTCTACAAAACTGCAATGAACATTCACTCGCATGCCGAATTTGGTGTTTCCATGGTTTTTGGTTTAGAAGTTAGATAGAGTTTGGACATATCCCTCTTGTGGAAAATGCGTTGGTAAAGTAGCCTGTGTAAAATAGGTTAAAAAGGGCAATGTAAAGCCTCCACCGCGTGTAGTAGACGGGTGGGCAGTTTGTCTTGAAAATTATACGCTCCATATACTAGCTAAGGAAGTTTGGTGAATCAATATGTAATTACTCTGCGATAGATGTAAAGCTCTAATTGGATAGCGTATCACAAACGGGAGTCTGGGGACAAAACATTTAGCAAATTTGGAAGGTATTTGAAAGAATTAAATAACTCAATTTGTAACTAAACAGGTTAAAAATAATCATTTATTTGACTTCGGCGAGGGTTGCTAGATTCTTACCTTCGCTCTCCTTGGTTGCGCCGCTGGTTCGGGTTTTGTACGTAGTTTCTCAGTTGCAAGCTTGTATATTGTACAAGATGGCTTGACGAGGTCTGCAATTCGTTCTTTTGTCTGTATATGATTGTGCTTTGTATTATGTTGCATCATAAAAATGTTTGTCACAAATAGTATTGCAATTGAACTTAGCGAGTAAACGCAGATAGCTTCATTCTGCAAAACCTGTTTAGCCACTTCAGACAAGCGAACTGCAGAGATCTTATTCTTGATTATTGGGTTTTGTAGAATCTAAAACTGGGACTTTACGCAAAAAACAAAGTTCACTGTCATGTGTAATGTCAAATGTGACAGTAAGTAGTAAGTTAAAAGCAATATTGTGAGCTTGCATAATTTAGAGCAAATGCATCAGCTGTTACGTTATTTTCTACGTGAACAAAAAGCTAATAATTATTTAAAAATTTGGTTTCATAGCTGCAGGCACAAGTATGGGAATTAGTATTGCACACTGTTAGCTTAACTACATCAAATAATATGCAAGTTTTGGAAGCTATACACAAACTAAATGTTGTAGAAAGAAGTTGACAAAAATTAAATGTTTTTGTCAAAACTATTATAGAATCAGCTAGGTCAAATTGATTTTACACCAGTAAAAGTTTACCTAATTACAAAGATCGACTTGAGGCAAAGAGACAGAGCAGGGTGTTGGTTTTATATTTATTGCCTATGCAGTATAATATCGATATTTTTTAAATTAAAAAAAGTTCAGGGTTGGAGTGCAGTTTTAAAAAATACTATATAAGCAAGACAAATAAGAGAGGCAGCTGCACTAAATTCTACTCGTTGAATTATCAACCGATTAGTGGTCGAGTGGATAGAGCATCTGTACTGAAACGGTAGACTTGGGTTCGATTCCCGGTCGGGCCAAACGAAAGACTATAAAAATTTGTATTCACAGCTTTCCTGCTTGACGTTCAGCATTAAAAGGGACAGTGTGAAGCCTCCATCGAGTGTGGTAGACAGGTGGGCAGGTAGCAGCTTGACTTGAAGACCGAAAGGTCCCTTCGCTGTCTCCTGGCCAAGGCACCTTGGTGAATAAAATGTAATTACAATTATCACAATGTATCTACAGTATCGTGTTATAAAACCAGTCACACAAGCCTATTTTTTGTTTTATAATGCTGAGTGGCAGTAGTAGTGGTTTTTCTTAACGAAGAATCTGGCCAGCAGTAATGGTAACTTTCCCTTTGTTTCCATCTCTAATCAGGGGCGCCGAGAGCCGAACGTAGGCCCGCGGCCAACTGAAATATGACGCATTTCCGGTTTTGTAAACTGCAGTTTTGATGTGATATCCAAAAAAAAGGTCTTCACCAAAATTTCGATGTGCCTCTTTCAAGCTCATGAGCCCTCCTGAAGCCCATGGGCCCCCTCACAGGCCTCCCAAAGTCCATGGGCCCCGGAGTCATTGTACCCCCTGCCAGGCGCGTAGCCAGAAATTCGCAATGGGGGGGGGCTGTTTGGGGGGTCTGGGGGCGGAGCCCCCAGCCGCCGAAGGCTAATGGGTGTCTGGGGGCGAAGCCCCCAGCTGCCGGAGACTAGGGGTTTGGGGGCAAAGCCCCCAGCAGCCGGAGGCACGGGGGTCTGGGGGCGGAGCCCCCAGCGCTCAAAAATTTTGCATTTTTTTGCAAAAATAACTTCATTTTAGGGCTATTTTGATTAAAAAATAATGCTTTTAAAACGTGGCTTAGAAATTGGCAGTGCAAACAAGATTAAACTGCTGGCATAAATGGGCTATTTGGGAGGTGGCTTATGGTAAAATGTAGTTCTCTTGTTTAGATGCTGGTAAATTATAAAATTGAATACTTCAATAAAACTCACACGAAGTAATCTGTTTCGTATACAGTTTATAGAGAAAAATAATTGGAAGGGGACTAATGAAAAGAGATTTGAGAGAAATGATTGGTAATTAACAAATACTGAATAGCCCCCCCCCTATTCATTAGTTTATAGTATATTTGCTGATGACACCTATGTTCAGCATTTTTACACTTGCGATCAAATTTGATTGCATATTTCTTACCATTTATCAAAGGCTTCATTTATTTGTTGGTTTTATTTTTGCCAAATTAGCCCCCCCCCCCCCTTGGACATATCCTAATTCTGCATTTTGGTCGGTAGTTCATTAGCCCCCCCCCTAAATAAACGTTTCAAGCTATGCTTTAAAGCATTTTTTTAGTCTAATCCAGTGCAAAAGACAGTCTTAGAAATGCTAAAAAAGTGGTATTTTCCCTATTCTGCATTTTGGTCGGCAGTCTGTCAGCCCCCCCCCTAAATAAACATTTCAAACTATGCTTTAAAGCATTTTTTAGTCTAATTAAGTGCAAAAGAGAGTCTTAGAAGTGCTAAAAACATGATATTTTCCTAATTCTGCATTTTGGTCGGCAGTTCATTAGCCCCCCCTAAATAAACGTTTCAAACTATGCTTTAAAGCATTTTTAGTCTAATCCAGTGCAAAAGACAGTCTTAGAAATGCTAAAGCCATGGTATTTTACTTATTCTGCATTTTGGTCGGCAGTCTATTAGCCCCCCCCCTAAATAAACGTTTCAAACTATGCTTTAAATCATCTTTTAGTCTAATCCAGTGCAAAAGAGTCTTAGAAGTGCTAAAAACGTGGTATTTTTCTTATTCTGCATTTTGGTCGGCAGGCCAATGGGGGGGGCTATAGCCCCCCTTGCCCCCCCTGGCTACGCTACTGCACTCAATGAAGGCTACGCTTAAACGAGGACTAAAGGCGAAATCAAAGGGGGTATCCAAAGTTAGGCCAATCGCACAAGACTAGATTAGCGTTGACTCTATCCTTCTTGATTCGGCCGTTCCAAAGATATTCTACTTTTAACACGACGTAAGAGCTTCTAATGCTATAAGTTTTATGAGCAACCTTGGCGTTAATAGCCTTAGCGTCGTCAGTGACTCCATTCCAGTTCTAATCTTAAACAACACCACTATTAGGCTGCTGCATTGAGTCGTTTCGTTGCGCGCTAATAGGTTTGGATCTTGTCAGCAAAGCCGATCCCAGCTGGGGGGGAAAAAAGTAGACTGTTTGGTAACTTGGATAGCAAACGTCTAAGAACAAGCTAAAGCAAAGCTAGTAGAGTTGGAGGCCGTTGTTCGCAGCTTAGTTGGAAAATTTTATTCTAGGTCACAAAATACCACAATCTAATACAATAGGCGTACTCAAGCAGGTACTGGTAATCTTTTTATCAGGTATGGTATGAGCTTGTACTTTTGCAGCCTAGTTAATAAAAGCCTTATTGCCAAGCTAGACTATGATTTAGACTGAAATGTACCTGCAGTTTGACAACCGATCAGTGGTCGACTGGATAGAGCGTCTGCTACTGAAACGGTCGACTCGGGTTCAATTCTCGATCGGGTCAGACCAAAGATTATAAAAATTGGTATTCACTGCTTCCCCACTTGACGTTCAACGTATAAAAGGACAGTGCGAAGCCTCCACCATGTGTGGTAGACAGACGGGCAGAAGGTAGCTTGGCTCGAAGACCGAAAGGTCTTTTCGCTGTCTCATGGTCAAGGCACCTTGGTGAATGAAATGTAATTAAAATTACAGTTTGATTTTGACTGTGATCGCTGATTGTTAGGCCACCAAACAGTGTACTGTGTTTACGACCTCGGATCTGCTGTACTTACAAGATCAAGCTGATCAGTGCACAGCGAAACAACTCAATGCAGTAGCCTAATAGCAGTGTTGCTTTAGGTTAGAACTGGGTTAGCGTGGCTAACGACTCTAAGGCATTTAACGTAAGGGTTGCCAATAGAAGTTATAACATTAGAGACCACTACGTCGTGTTTGAAGTAGAATATCTTTGGAAGGGCTCGTTTAAAAAGGATGGAGTCAACGCCAATCTAGTCTAAGACGATATGCTTAATTTTAAATACCCGATTGATTTTGCTTTTGGCCCTCGTTTAAGCATCAATATGATTACTAATACACAATCAGTGTTATTGTATCACAATTTTTCAGGGGTGGAGTCGAGGACACAAGGCTCGAGACCAAGGACACAAAAAAATCTGAGGCTAAGGCCAAGGACAGCTCTTTTGAGGACAGATCCTCTCGAGGCCATGGACAGAAATGCTCGAGGCCAAGGCCAAGGACCAACGACACAGGCGCAAGTATTCTCCAAAAAAAAGCTTTTCAAAAATTTTTTTCAGGCGATCTCCAAAAGAGAAAAACAAAATCGGTCTTTGCAAATTTTCCGCGAGATTTTTGGAGTTTTCCAACAAAATATTAACGATTTAAAAAATAGTGTGTCCTCGAGCCGAGGACAGGGCAATGTTTGAGGACTTAAGACTTCGAGGCCAGGCCAAGGTTCTGACCGTCGAGGCCAAGGCCAAGGACTTCAAAATGAGTCCTCGAGGATGTGTTTGAGGCCAAGGACGTTCTCGAGGACTCCACCTCTGCTAATCATTATCATCATCACTCAGTGATTTTTTTGGAGTCACAGTTGATTAAAGTCATTTAAAGAGAAGGAGCAATTATAACCTAAAATAATGTTTAAACCTGGCTTAAATTTTGGACTATTACGGCTTACTTTAGGCTTCAAATCATTTTTCGGTTTAGGGACTGAACTAATCAGCTTGTTTTCAATTCTGCCATACTGTACTGTACATCTCCGGTAGCGGTATAAAACTATCCAAGCTACAGCATGCTGTAATTACGAGCCTATGCTACAATTTTTAGGACACCGAAGCTTTATGTTTCAGCAAAATGAAATCATTAGCTGTTCTAATCTTAGTCTTTGCTTCGTCGGCCTATGCTACCTTAGATTATTCATTTGCTCCTCCTGAAAACTTAACTGCACAAGCGACTGCGAGATCAATCGGCATTTTCTGGGAACATGAGAGAGAAGAGGAACTCCTCTTTTTGGTAATCAAACGGCGATGTTGTGAATTTGTTAAAGTCTGTTGAGTAGATTTTTTTTTTTTTGAAATTTTATTTTTACTCCTCAAAGTAACAATAAAACTTGCTGTAAAACGCAATTTTAAAATCTGATATTTACTGCAAAAAATCAACAAAGTTTCTAAAATTAGAGCAATGCTATAAAATTGTAATTCTGTAGTTGCATAATTTCATTTTTTTGTGATCTTACCATCTAGAGATTCTACTTTAAAGTTGTAACACATCGTCGTGCCCCAAGATTCTATTATTTAGATCTTATTCGAAATCATTACTGAAAGCTATATTTTCAAACTGAGATCCGTTCTGGTTGAAACTAATTAGTTCGCTGCTGTTCAACTCAAGGCAGAAATAAGCGATGCGTTGCAAAGGCACAGCAAGTAATTAACGTCTGTGTTATTCATTAAAATATCAATGCTGCGCTAATAAACTTGGGGTTCTCGACCATTTGAAGTATTGTTCCGGTTGAAACTGGTCAGTGCTCTGGTAAACGACTCAAGGCAGTAATCAGCGATGCGTTACGATGGCATAGTTAGTAATTACCGTCTGTGTTATTTAGTAAAGTTGTCAAAATGGTGCGCTAAAAATGGGGGAGGGGCACGACTATTTGAAGTACAACTCTAATGATTTTGCATGCTTGCCTTCGTTTAATAATAGCATAGTTAATTTTTTGTATGGGTTTGTTGATTTTGATTTTTGTTTGGTTTGTTAATTTGTATTTGTTTTTCTTTGAAAGGTATGCGGAATATGAATATGTTTAATAACGATATGTTTCATGCAGGTAAATGTAAGCAACGGTCTTTCTGAATTCACCACCGAAAGATCCATAGCTTTTGGTGGTTTAGAACCAAACACCAGTTATACCGTCACAATCGTAGTGGCTGAAGATGACGGTGGTCCCGACTCGGAATCTGCTTCAATTACCATTATTACAAGTTAGTCTTGCTTTTTTCTGCACTATATGTTGTGCAATGTGCATACACACCACTCTGTCATAACAATTTGAGCTCTTTGGAAAACTATTGATTTTAAGTCACTTTATTTGTAGGAAGTTTCCAACGTTCTCTTCACGCAACTGATGAGCCATGTAAAGCGAAACGATTCCATGTTGCGTTACTACACCACTGCATATTATAAAAATCAGTGATTGGTTTCATGTAAACCTAATTCTTTAGATTTACCCACTTTTGTCCAGATTACTTAACCTATTTTTATCTTACCGAAACCTGATAGACTGTTATCTCCACATGAGAAAACTAGTAAGTGGTAGCCAGAAGCTAGTCCAGCAGATGGCTGGAAAAGCCCCCACAGTAAAGAACGTTGCGGTGTAGCCATTAGTGTAAAAATCTCCTTCGACAAACACAAATTTATGATGTTAGCAATAGTTTGATGGTAGCTCCTTTTCCTTTCCAGTAGCCTTAGCGTTTAGGCTGCATTGGTAACCTATTAGTGTAATACACTTATTGCAATACACTATTTTTATAAGAACCAATAAATCTTGGGGTGAGGCTGGCTGCACTTAGATTTTCACAAATCTTCAGCCTCATTTGCTCTTAATATGTTCTTGACTTTGTGGGAGAATAAAGTGACACAAATTTATTCTTGCTTGGTAGAGGCTAGAGAGTCGTCTTTTGTTATAGAAAGATCATGATTAGTGTAAAACAAATCATCAATAATGGCAATACAGATAAAGACCACGAAAGACTAAGCAAATCTGCTGATTATTTAGATTGAGATCAGTACTTAAATTGTAGGGGGGACGCGTCCTCTCATCGAGAGTTAGCATCCCCCAATCGAGATTTAGCTTCCCCCTAAGGAGAATTCAACGCTCCTTCACTGAAAGAAAGTGCTCAAAAATTTTAGACAAAAAAGTGGCAGATAAGTCCCAAATTCCGGCAAAAATACTTCCAAATTGCGGTGAAGACTTTTTTTTTGGTCATCACTCGACTTTAAGGAAAAATCCGTTCCAAAAGAAGAAAACCTTTAATTTTTCCCGAATTTGAGGCGAAATATTAACCCAATTGGTTCCGCATTCCAAATGCGTATAGTAATAACGGCTGCGAAAGTGTCCTTCCACGCAATATTTTACAGTTTAAATGCTGATTGGGATGTACTAGCCTTTGTTCTTAATTATTATTTTCATACTGAGGTTGGCCTAATTGTTCCTACTTTGTTCTTAAATTTTGAGCAAAAATGAGCCTCATGTTCCTATGAAATTGTTTTTATAAAAAAAGAGCTTTTATATTATCTGAAAAAAATTTTGATTCCATTTGAACAAGGTCTGATGATGTTCGCTTAGTAAAGCAAAGTATAATTCTTTTTTAAGTAAAATCTAATCACTAAATTAGTCAAATTTCTGACTTCTGAATTAATTTAGTTAAACTCAAACTTAAAAACAAGAATTCGTTTACCAGGGATGAGGACAGGTTTAGGTTTGGTTCAGTGACGAAATTTATGCATTTTTAGGAGACGGTGAAGTGCAAAACCTTCGAGCCTTAGAAGTAACCGATAAAACAATTTCGGTCGAATGGGACGCCCTGGAGTCTGCTTTTGAGTACCAACTACGCATTCAAAGAGAACAACAGAACTTAGATGGTAAAAGTTATTGAAACGGAGATGTTTTTCCGAATTCAAATATAATTTGTTTCTTGACACCAGAGCTAACATGATTTTGAAACGCAACTTTTTAGTTTGGGATTTCTTCAAAGAAAGATTTTGATAGAATTTAATTGCTTTTATTTGCGTGCACAAACACAAACTGGTTTCTAAATCAAAAGCGATTATATTTTTAACATTGTGTTGCGCCATGATTAGTTTTTCAGTACTTGATTTTGCACTTGATTTGGTATAAAGTAAATGCTTGCACGATCAATGCAACAACAAAGAGCCGACTAGGTTTTTAACAAACTCATTCAAAAACAAAAATAAATCAAAAAATTATAGTATCTTTGAGCAACACCGGATCTATCTCTTTTTCCAAAATGCTGTGTAGTTTTAGTAAAAATCGTTTTAATTCGAACGTTTTTGTACAGTTCTTTTCAACAATCTGCGCTGGAACGCAAAAAACTAAAACGCCTTGGATTGAATTGAAATAGACAATGCCCCAAAATAAACAAAAAAAACATCGTAAATACAACATCGATTATACAGACAAATATTAAAAATAATTTTTAGAGCTATTAAAATATGTGGACTAAAACGATTAATCTAACATAGCCTTTTTTAAGAATGTTTATTTTAAAGAAGTAAAAATGTTCAGTGTCCCCTTTTGACCGATTGAACCGCTAACGGACCCCCTTTTGGTCCATTGGTCTGTATGATTGGCACTGATAATTTAGAAATCCTGCAATGAAGGATCGCGAAGCCGAGTTTAAGAGCTATTGACTTTTGCAAATCAAATTTGTCAAATCTTTCATTGTATT
Organism: Trididemnum nubilum; assembly: GCA_963965965.1. Taxonomy (NCBI): domain Eukaryota; kingdom Metazoa; phylum Chordata; class Ascidiacea; order Aplousobranchia; family Didemnidae; genus Trididemnum; species Trididemnum nubilum. The sequence goes on from OZ014490.1 coordinate 29,426,678, forward strand.
CGTTGCATTACGCCGAAGCCTGTTACGAGTTTACGGAGCCCATCTCTGCATCTTTGCGCCTGCGGGCAACACGACTTTTTCCGAAAAAAATTCGCAGCGGTGGCGAGCCGTTGGCAACACTGTGTCTGACTTAACCGGCCCAAAATTTGAACCTTATAACTCCCGATCTAGAGACAGCACGTTACCGCTTGACCAATTGGCCGGTATCGGCTTCGGCCAACTATTTTTTTGTTTTTTGCAGTTTCAATGGAACTGACAAGCGATACTTTTTTTCTATTTTCTGGCTTAATGGAGTCCACTTACTATCTCATCAGCGTCTTGCCCTTGTTTAATGACGGTGAAGGGAGCGAAACAACAATCAGGTACAACTTCAATTATTTCATCACAGCTCGCTCATCACTAAACTGGCTTTTCGGTTCTACGAGTGTTCTAAACACTGTCTTTTATTGTGGATTAAACTAAAGCCGACATTATTTTTATCGTAAATGGAGGTAAGCCAGCATAGTTAGGTGTTGGTTAACGGTCACTACTAAACCCCAGCAGTAATTTTTCTCACTTGTTTTACACAGTAATTCGCCGACATATAGGTACTTAAATTTTTAGTAACTCTGTTTAAAGTCAAAAAGTCTACTACTCTATTGACTGAATAATTGTACCACCAGTGTACCAACTCTTTTGAGCCAACGATTTTACCATAACTTCTGTTTTCGAATTATTGCAGTTTCGCTATTCTGGTCCTTATTCAAAACTATTGTAATTTTTTTGTACTTATTAGTGTTGAGAAAATAATATTTTTTTTTCAATCATTCAAATAAGATTCAATACAAAACAGCAAAAAAGGATTGGTTAGTAGGAAACCAATTGTCCTTAATCTAAGCAAATATAATAGAACAGCTACGTACTCATGATATACATCACAATCTTTTGCAAATTAAGGCAGATCTAAGTACTTAAGATCAAGGTCTATGGCCATGGGCGCCGCCATGGGGGCGCGAAAGGGACGAGTCGCCCCCCTCAATACAGTTTTGGCCAGTCTTCCTTTTCGCCTAGAACCGCAGAGTTGTTTTTCAAGGGTGTAGGGGTGACGTCACCACTTAAAATAGTTGAATGCGGTTTTGGTCTTTTGGATCAATCAAAAGATGTTTATGTGGTACCGGTATAACTTTTTTGGTTGTATCATAGACATACTCTTATTTTTGTTAACTCTTTTAGCTCATTAATTCCCGTTGACCGCTTTCTATTACTAATTATGAAAAGTAGTGCAATTTATAGTATGTCATGCACTATCAACGGTCTGGATTTCAGTTAAGGAGGGGTAAACAACACGTCTGCTACTCTGCTGCAGCTTGTTGAGCTTTATGGCTACAGAAAGTGCATAGGTGTGGCCAGAGGGGCGCCTTGGGGGACCGGGCTCCCTAATTGCAATGTCACCAAAGATAAAAGTGTGGCAACAAAGCCTATTGTTTCTTCAGTTGCAGTTTCTTTTAGGATTTTCGCGTACATCAGTACAGTACTCGCGGAAAACATTAATTAACAATATTATTAATATAGACAACCAAGAGGTCCGAGCCCCCTCAATTCAAATTATTGTTTACCAATTTAAATGTACAACTCAGAAGAAATTAAGGGAATTTGTCCTAGAAGTTGCAACCTCAGGCCCTCATCTAACCTTTGTATGAACGTCATGCAATAGCCAGGTTCGGATCTATTACATGGCACGCTGCCAGGGGCCACGCGTTTAGATGGTAAAACTTTTTTTGGCCTTCACCTACCTTAGGCAGGAAGATGTAGCAAAAGTCCCCAAAGCGCGAGGGGCCCAGCGCAATGTAAATCCGACCAGGGCAATAACATAATTACTAGTAGATCTAATCATCTATCGCACCATTTTTCAATAACAATTCACCTCCAATCTGCCAGTTTTAAGGCGACAAAATACTTTTAAAAACAAAATTAGCTAAGAAATTGCACATTGAACAAATTATTGAATTTGAATTGAGGGGGCCAGGGCCTTAAAAATTTAGTCTTTTCAAACGGCTCTAAAACGTGTGAAATGTGATCCAATGGCATTGAAAGTCGTATTTTTTCCAAAAGATTACAAAAAATCGCCTGGAGGCTGAGAATTCTTCGAGTAACACTAAATTGCTCCCCACGTTTCTCGATTTAGACATTTTCACTTTTTAACTTTTGGTTCAAGTCTTCTCCCTTAGCAAAATCCTAGTTACGAGCCAAACTGGGCCGCGGTTTCTCATCTTCCATTCTACGATATCTTTATTCCATAAAAAGTTCCTCTTTCAAAAATTTCTGATGACACCATTGCATGTGATTTTTGATTTGGGCCCTCTAATCAAAAATCCTGGCTACGCCTGTGATAAAAAGTACTAGCGAACGTGCTGTGTAGGCTATTTTTGCTTATTCTTTTTGCTGTTAGATATAGTCATGTCCAACTGACCATATTTCTCCAATGTGCAGTGTTATGAGTCAATGGATAGATTAGCAACGTACTGTGATTTACCGGAAAGTAAATCGTAAATGTAATTCAAATGCTTCTTGCCAATAAAAATTACCCCGGGCAAAACCGAATATTTGCGTAAAAATGGTGTAAATAAACACGCTGCACCGCACAAAATTAGTTGCTGGAAACATAATTCACTTGTCTGTCGCTATTTCTAATGACGGCATAAAAAATGACGTCATTTCGCCCCCAATGTTTTTTTTTTGGCGGCGCCACTGTCTACGCAGTTCTAAAAGCGAATTTATTGACTGCATAATGTATCCTGTATTATTTTGAAATGTTCAGGGTGAGAACAGATGGGCCAGGAGCAGTTGTAGTCCCACATATATGGAGAAGCTTGGATATCGTTCTTGGAGGTCAAGCTGAAATATTACGGTTCGTATTGGATTTAAAATTTTTCAAGTCAAAACTAGTAGTTTTTTTCCTTATTGGAATAGCAACTTAAACAATATAGGCTATCGTTTATGATCGCAACAGACTTTCATGTAAACTGGAGAGCGCTCGTGGTACATTCTCTATAACTTACGCAATAAGCAGTTTTTGAATAATTGGAAAAAAATCAACTTGCTCAGCTCTTTGAAAATTTGGTAACTTATCACTACTATAGATAACCCAGTTTCTGAATATTTAGCTGAGTTTATCCAACGGTGGTCAAAGTAACTTCTTGGTTGCAAACTTCCATGCAAGCAATGGGTCCAGGCTCAACAGTTGACTGCAGAGCTAAACAATTTACAATTTCAATACGAGTGTATGTGTAACTGTTGTGCAGAAGTCCAAATATACAACCACATCCTGCGAGGTTGCCCTTTTGAAAGTCACCATGTCCCCTCACTGTAATAAACCATCTCCTTCTAACTATTTTCAAAACTGCAATTTTAATCTGATTTTTTTATTTTCTTTTTTGTTTATTTACATTGATAGCTTACTTTAAAATTTGTTGCAGGCCGCTCAGCATTCCAAATGGTCCTTATAATATCCAAGTCAATTTTCCTTGTCCAGTAAGAACAGTTGAGGTAAGATAGAAATTTGATAAGTATATATTTGGGCCAATTTCGTCATATCTTGCTTCCTTTCTACCAATGACATTCACCATGAAAAATGGCTTTGTCTCGGAGACTTTTATATATTGTGAATCTTTTTCGTTTTTTCCGCTGACTCAGTTGGAACTTGAACAGCTTTAGGTCTTGAAAAAAGTTCATTGCATGTTGAGTGCAACATGACTCTGGACTTGATGAACTTCATTTTCCTTTGTCGTCGATTCGGCTTGTAGCTGCTTCTTCTCTATTATTCAACTATCGTTTGGAAAAGACCACCTGGTGACGTTTATCTTCGTTTTCAACATTTACACTCTACCTGCTAGGCACTTGCAAATGGTGCAGCGGTAAAAATCGGATTCAACTCGCAAGGGCAAAGGTTCGTTTCCCTGCTGTTACAAATTTCGCAAGCGCCAGTAAATCTTGTGTAGAAGAATTGGCTAATCTGTTTTCTGTACTTGTATTAATTCTGTTTTTTTTCCCTTTTTTATGGAAAAGATGGTTGCTCGATAATTGCCCATCAGACATTTGAGAGGGTCAAAAGAATAACCCTAAAAAAGGCAAATATAAAAAATAAAAAGTAACCAAACGTAGCTGCCCAAATCAAAAAGATAATGGCTAAGTTGTATGAAGTAGGTATATTCCAAAGACAAAACCAATTGTGCTCAGTTAAGCCGAAACTGATTTTGTTGTAAGATATAATATTGAATTGTGGATATCAACAAGTTCTCTTGACCAGGAGACAGCTAAGGGGCCTTGCGGCCTACGAGTCAAGCTGCCATTTGCCTATCTGTCAACCACAAATGGTGGAGGCTTTACGCTGTTCCTTTTTATTGCTGAACGTTAAGCAGGGAAGCTGTGAATAGCAATTTTTATGGTCTTTTTCGGTTTGACTCGACTGGGAATTTAACCAGAGTCAATTTTTTTCAGTAGCACACACTCAATCCGCTTGAAGACTAATTGGTTTTACTATCTCTTATTATGTTTAGTGTATTTTTAGGTCTGGAACGCAGAACTCAATGTAGAAGCGTCGAATTTTAGCAGTGGCGTGGTTGTTTGCACGCAAAGTCAAGTTTGGGAATTGGAAAAGTCGGAGATCGGAATGAACTTTTTTTTTGATGAGTGAGTCATTATAAACTTGCGTTCTTATGGTCATAAAGAATTAAGTAGCCTTGGCAATCAGATTTGATGTCACATTATTGTGCTACCCACTAGTCTACATAAGCAACCAAAGGTTTCTAACGGGCTGCTACAGCGCTTTCCACTTCATGCAGCACTAGTGGCAATTTTTTCGCTTGGTTTGTTCAAACACCAACCTGTCTATGGTGGTGGATTAAATCAATGGTTAGAATGCAGTAGGGGGAGAGTTAATTTTTGTGGTTGAAAATACAATGTCAGTCTCATTCAAAAATTTGATTAGGACTCGAGATGTGTTTTTGATGACGAAATTAATTAATTTATGTCCCAAGCATGTGTTTTAGCCATTGATTTAGCCAACCTTATAGACAGTTTTTTTACAATTTTTAAAGTTAAGGTGAAATCTTTGCCTGAGCCTCCTTGCGAGTTGGTTTTCGTTTTTAATCTTTAAGCACTTTCTGTTGTTCTAAGTTACTAATTCGATAAATTTCTCATTCATTCATTTGCTCCCTCCTTTACTTAATTCCTTACCCACTCATCATAAACATTTTTGTACTCTTTCGTTACAATTCTTGAGATCACTTGGTCCCAATTAAAATAATACAGCAATAATGCAGCAGGGACGAGTTTCTGATTAAAAAATCGAACCAAGAGCTGACAAACTTTCAGTCACTAACGCAACGCTATACCATTTTAGCTATGCCTCAGCTATCAAGTGTTGCTAAAATACGAGGGAACAATTTTTTAAAGAGGGAACAATCGCTAAAATACTTTAGTTAAAGAGGGAACAATCGCTTACAAAACCTTTGTTTGGAAAGAGTATCATAATGCTTGCTCATTGGCTCAATTGCTTGCTGTACAAGGCATGCTCATCGTATTTTAAGTCCTTGATCAGTTTCTGGCCTATACCTATGACAAGAAATGCCTTTCTAACTGTAACGAAAAGCTGAAAGTTTTTTAAAACCTAATTAAACAGCATTTTTGCTAAGAGTCTTTTAATTTCTACACTAGCTGTAAAGAAGAGCTTAAAGATTTTTAAAGCGTAATTAATTTGGCATTTTTGCCAAAAGTTTCTTAATCTTTACACTAGCTGGTGAGAAACAAGCTTTATCTCTAACAGTTTTAGAGCCTTTCAAAATCAATAAAATGACGACAAATGTTTTTTGCAGTCCACGATGTAACGAGTTCAACGGAACATTGTCAGCTGATTTTGGGATAGAACTGGAAACAGAAGAAGAAGAGGAAGAGGAGCAAGTTGAAACACGTGCGTTTTGGCTCGAGTCTGCTGTTAAAATGATTGACTAGGGTTCAATTTTCACTCTGGTCAAATAAAAAAAAAATGCACAATAAAAATGGTATTCACAGTTTTTAAGTTTGACAATCAGCATTAAAAAGAACGGTGTGAAGCTTTACCGAGTGTGATAGACAGGTAAGAAGGTAGCAGCTTGATACCTAATGGTCCGATTCTCTGTTTCGTGGCCAAGGTAACTAGGGAAATGAATATCCAACTACAATTAAAGTAGTTTTTGTGATCAATCAAAGCGTGCTTTCAAAGAGCAATTAGCAGTTGTTTTGAAAAACTGCAAATCTTTGCAAAAAAAGACAAAAGCAAAAAAAGTGCATTAAGTTTAAGAAATTTAAGAACGTTGAAAATCTTAAACAACTTTTTTATCTAAAAATCATAACTCTTCAATAAATTGTCTGAGTTAATTGGCGTTTCAAACGTCTTTTAAAAAACATATGCCACACCATGACCTAACTGGTTAGTTACGTTTTTTTAGCCCTTACTGTATTGGTAAACGAATGGTTCCCCAATAGTTTGATTGATGTACCCGCGGCGGGAACATGTAATGTTTGGATAACTCCTCCTTTCACAGTACCACAACCCCAAATGGTAAGTCGTCCAGCATTAAAAAAGTATTACTTGGATTCATACAGTATTTTATGCAGCGGTCTTGGTTTAGTGTACAAACAAGGCAACTAGCAAAGTTTGCCTTGCTTTTGGCCTAAACGCGATTAAAACTGGTCCAGATTTTATGCGGCCATTTGGTCTTGATCGCAGTTATAGTCTTTCGCGTTTTTATTTATTAATCTAAAGCAACAGTAACGTTTCGCGTTTAACCCATGAGTGGACTAGTGGATTGAATATTCACTACCAAAACGGTATATTCGGGTTAGATTCCCGGTCGGGTCAAACCAAACTGTAAAAATTGGGAATCACAGCTTCCCTGTTTATAAAAAAGATAGTGTGATGCCTCCGTCGTATGTGATAAACAGGAGGGCAGGCGGCAGCTTGACTCAAAGACCGAAAGGTCCCATCGCTGTCACCTGGCCAAAGCAACTTGGTGAATAAAATGCAATTACACTTCAATCTTTTAAGTGCATTAGGTTGAATAATTTTCCTTTTTGTTTATTCCGATCTTAACTTGTTTTGACTCAATTTTGTTTCGTTAATCTTCTTTTCTACAAATATTATGAACTACAATGGAAAGAAACGTTGAAAATTTAAACAACTTTTTTAATTAAACAACATAACCATTCAATAAATTGTCTCAATTAACTGGCGTTTCCACATCTATTAAAATACACATGCGAAATTATTGAGTAATTACCAGTTATCAATGTTTAAGTAAGTGAACTTTGCCAAATCTAACAAAATGTTGGCGTATTATTAGTATGTCAAAATAGTGTATATGAGTGATACATACAAAAATTTTTTTCGCAATTTGCAACATGGACAAAAAACCGAAGGATTTTTTAGGTGAAATCATTGTAAATTAAGAAAGTATTTTATACTAGGAAATTTTCAATCAGAATAAGATCGGTACATAAGCTGAACAAAGTTTGTTTTTAATGTTTATCTTGTAGGTTTTAGTTTTGAACTTTTCGATATGTTTTGGACAATTGGAATAATTTTACTTTTCTACGCTCTTGATCATACCGGTTAGAGTGTTAGTCGTGCGGACAGTTGTGATTTTGACGAGAGATAAAAACCAAAATATTGTCTATTGCAAAAACCAGGATATTTTAGGTCTTAGTTGTGAATCCAAGACTGTTTATACTGTCGCTCTAGCTCAGGGTTCGAAATTAACGCTTGCCCAGGGCAAGCCGAAATCGTCTCGGGCAAATTATTTTTCGGCTTAACTTGCCCGACGGGCAATCTAACAAAATACAGCGTATTAAACAACATCAACCAAGATTATGTAGAGATGCAACTTAGATCTTCTTTTGTTGCAATAAAATAAAATGTAAGTAGAGAAAGCTGTTGCTTGCTTTATTTTAGCACTTTGTAATTATTGCAATGAACACTTTGTTTAATCGTGCGTACACCATTAATCGCAATTAACACGTCTTAATCGCACGCAAATTTTTCGATACTCAGACGCGCTTTGCAACTATGTGGCACTAAGTGCTACATTGACTGAGAAAAAATTTTCCTCGCTTGCCGCGTTAACCGATTTTTCAAATATCACAAGTACCACTAGGCCTATACCCTGCGCTGCATGAAGACAACGTCAAGAATTTTGCAGTTAATGATTATTCTGAAGATTTTTTAGCTCCTACGACTTTTGCAAACAAAATTGTCTTTCTAGCTAGTGTAGTTTCCAAATGTTCGCGATTGAAAATGGATTACAATTAATTGCATATACATTTGGAAAAAGTTTTTTGTTACGTCACTTTACCATAACAATCGCGCACAAAAACTTGATTCTAGAAATAGGATACACATATTATGCAAATTCAGTGTTTTTGCCAGAAAGTACATTTTACAATTTTTTTTCCTCAGGCAAACAGCCTCAAAACTTACTTTACCTATTTTTTTTCGGGCAAGTTGAAATTTCCTCGGGCAAGTAGACATTTGATATCACTTGCCCGACGGGCAAGTTGTTAAAAAAGTTAATTTCGAACCCTGCTCTAGCTTGTCACATTACCTCTAATTATTGCTCATTGCATTGTTTATTCTTTCAACTCGGTTCAAAATTCTAACTTCAAAATAAATCTGGTTGCAATGTTGTACATTGTAGATGGACATTGAAAACCCGAAACCACCGCTGGGCACGTTTGTCATTGCTTTAAATCCTGGTGAGGATTGCCCGGAAGGTTTCAACATACAAGTGAGTGATAGGAATAGGAATTTCGAAACGTCCATAACCAAGAAAAGAGTGCTCAGTCATTATGGTGCTAAAATGTTTGAAAAACTTGAAAAAAATCTGTCATAATGAAAATTTAATTTCTTTACCTAGACCCACAACGACATTTTGCCTGATAATAATACAGCAATATACTTAGCAGTAAAATCAAAATTAATGCTTTTTTTGAAATATAAAAAACTGCATTTACTACTTGCTTAAATACTTTTTTACAATCAGTAAAAAAGCCTGTAAAATAATGTTCCCAACAGCTGTTGCGCCGTTAGGTTCTGCTGTGGGTTGACAGTAAATCTTATTTCAATGGAATCTGCTTCATAACACTTACTTAATTATAATACAGTAAGATAACAAAAATGAGCTATCAAAATCAATAAAGTTTTGTGGTTTTATTTTTAGTTATTTAATTGCACAATTTATTTTTTTACTTTTGAAGTTTTCACCATTTTTGTGTAATTGTTGCACGTTTTGACTTGTAATTTGATGCTTGCAATTCAAGATACAAAGATGCCAAGAGGAATTAACGACGAATAGTATAACATATCGGCAATTCAAAGTACTAACCTTCAATTAAGAAAACTTAAGTAAATAACTACCAATGCTTTAAATTTATTCGTTATGTTTGTGGTCAGCGTTAGTGTAAATTTTTACTTCTCACACTGCATAATTGTGAAAAGTATCCTTATTTTTAACTTTGATCATGATTTAAGACAGTTATTAGAAGTTTTATCAAAAAATTTTAATTAATGCACAATATGCTTTTAAAAACAACCACGCAATTTTGTGCTACTTAATTATGGATAATTACGCGTTATATTTATGGTTATGCTGAATGGAACTCATACGAAAAAAACTTACCTTCGATTATTAAAAATTTATCCTATATTGACATCATAAAACTTTGCCTTGAACGAGACATACTGTAAAAACTTGAACCGATGATTCAATATCACTGACTGATCTTGGAATACCTTAAGGGGCGGATGCAAAACTATGCGCTAGCGTAGATCATCAGTTTTCTATCTTATATACCGTTGAAATTTTTGAATTAAAATACACTGAATTCTCAAGTTCAGAGAAGTTATCCTTGAATTACATAATCATTTTAGCAATTTGCCAGGCCATTTGTCCAGATTTTTAGCAAAAGGTTTTACTCCGCGGATCAAAGTCAATCCGCGTTGATGCACACGACCCCAAATTTTTATCAATTAACTGTTCACTAATTGATTGGCTGTGATGGATGTGGTTTAACGGTTTTCAACACTAACTAATGCAATCAGAAGGGTCTGAATTTAACTGATTCAAAAAAATGTTCTACAGCAAAGGCCAGAGCGGATTTTATGCGACATGTACTGTATTACGACTAACTAAAGCAATGTAGATTTGCATTTGTTAAGTAATAGATAGGACCTCGTACTGAAAATAATTACACTAAGAAATAGATGTTAGGATTGTGAAGTTGTAATTTTGCAAACAAGTTATTTAAAAAGGATGTGTCAGAATAATCGTTGGCCGAGTTGTTTGAGCCTTTTTTGCTATGACGGGTAGTCTGCCATTTGTTATTTAGTTTCCGGTTTGTTGAGTTGGTAAAAGACAAATGCATAAGCCATAAGGTTATCATTGCCTCATTGGCTTGCCAGTTGATAAGTGAAGAAGCGACACATTTTGGTAAGAATTGCACGAACGCAACAAGCAACAGTAGATTCAATTTTTGGTGTTTAATATAAAATATGAGTTTGTAATCATTCTCAAATGATGCCTGATTATTATCTGTACGAAGGTATTTTTGAATGCTTTTGTTGTTGCAGGTCGCTTGGGGATTTACCCAAAAAAACACGGAGGACATTCCCGATGTAGAACCTGGAACAATTTACTTTATTCAATCAAGAGACGATTGGTTTTCAGGCGAAGCAGGTATTTAAAAGCTAATTGGATTTGGATTCAATAAATTATAGAATTACGATACTACTGTTTTTATATAGAAACTGAACTGCGGCTTACATTAATAACTGTAATCACAGCAATGAGTAACTTTCTGAGCCATTATAATTAGTTGCGCGCTACGTTGGCAAAGAAATAAACTACTTTCCTACTGTTATTAATGATAATTAATTGTGATGTTTTGGTGGTTTCTGTAAATCAGGTTTTTCAAAGTTGCTTTGAATTTTCATTGAAAGTCTAATAATAGCAGTGAAAGTCTATTAATAGCTTAATAGCTTCATTAATAGTCTATTAAAAGTCTATTAATGCTATAGTTTCCAGTTTGCAGCATATTATTCATTTAATTTAACTACCGTGCTTGGTTATGTTGCAACGTTTTTGAAATTTTGTTAAACATTTTACATTGTTTGCTACGTTTAGGATTTCTCTACGGATACAATCCTTTTGGGTGCGAGAGCCGAAATATTTCTGCTCGACTAATCACCGGAGCTCCTTACATTGATGATGTACATGAAGCTCCCGATGCTTAATTCCTTTACTGATTTTTCCTTCTCAGCGTTTTGAGATTTATTTTCAGTTCAAATTGGCCAACTCTTTACCTTTTTTGATTGCGAACGTGGAATTATCATCTAAAAAAGCATAACTTCTCAAGATAGTTCATGCAGTACTAAATAGACTAATTAGCGAATGTTGCACAGCCGAAAAAGATAATGGCAGTCATCAGTACATAAATGCTTTTTCTCGTTACCTTTAACTCAAAGTTCGTTTAAGTTTTTTAAAAGTATTTTGTTTTGTAAAAAATTGTGATTTTGCAATACAGTAGCATGGTTTCTTAATATTACAGAAAAATCAAATCAACAAATATCAGAGTTAATTTGTCTGGCATGTTGTCTATGATATTAGTGTATCACGAGGCTTATCCATGGGAATGGGATCTCCATGGAAATCCCAAGAAAAATGTCCCATGAGATGGGACAGCACACATTGCATTTCTAATGGGACCTATGGGACTAAAATTGATAAGCAGGAAATTGAAAATTTGCTAAATGAGCACAGTGACTCGGAATATGAGTGCCAAAATGAGAATGAATGGTAAACTTTTCTCACCTTTAAAGTTAACAAATTCAATATATTTTGTCGCTTTGTATCTATCTCTCTTTGTAAGTGCAGCCCTATCTAGTACACATTATACTTAAATTTTCATAAAATTATTAGCTTTTTTGAATTGTATTTTGATGGTAATCCCATGGAATGGGATGGGACAGGCATGAACTGCTCTGGAATGGGATGGGACAGAAAAAAATGTCCCATGGACAAGCCTGTGTATCACAGTAACAGCTTCCAAACCAGTTGTGGCGACGGCTCAGTTGATAAAGCGTCGGGTTTATGATCGAAAGATTGCTGGCTTCTGACTCGATTTCCAAGCCGGCAATAGATTCTTTCGTTCTTGGCTAAGAAACTTTTCGCATATTTTCCAATAGGCCAACATTTCTACTCACTGTAGTGAGCCAGCCCGGCAAAAGATTCGCGAACAGAACCAAAAAAGAGTATTTTGATATGGTTAGACAGAAGCAGAATGGCGCTTGATTAGTGCACGTGAACCTTCCACTCAAGCCATGATTGCACAACACCGACGTTTAACAGCCTATGCCATACACACGTGACCGCTTCTTTTTTGTTGTTTGCAGTCTCCCAAACCACTGTTTTGATGCCGCCACGATCTGATATTACATCATTTACATGTTTATTTACAAAGATGCCTTATTTTATATTTACCACGATAGCGAATGGATCTTTGCAGTCTTCGTGTCAAGCTGCCACCTGCCCACCTGTCTACCTATCGCACACGGTGAAGGCTTCACGCAGTTCCTTTTTATTACTGAATGTCAAACAGGAAAGCTGTGAATACCAATTTTTATAGTTTTTGGTTTGGTGTAAGTTTGGGAGATTTCCGAAAAGCCCATAGTTTTCCTGGCCTCTTTTGCACAGTTTTGAGCGGAGGATTGTAGGCTAGGCTGGATTAGCGTTATAGCTGCAGTGCTGCAGAAATTAAGCTACAGTACATAGTGCGACTCCCAAAATATTTATATTTTTACTCCCTATAAGTTTCTTTTGAGAATCTCCTGAAAACATTTTGTGGAACGTTTGCTACAGGCATATCCTCCGGTGCCGATCGCCCAAAATCCCTACCGCAAAATAAGGGCGATACTCTTATCTACGGCTCACGAAACATTGCATCTTCAAAGCAAAGCATTTCATCAGAGGTGAAGTCGAGGACCCAAAGTTCGAGGCCAAGGCCAAGGACTTTAAAAATATCTGAGGCCAAGGACCGAATTTTCCAGAACAAACTCTCTCGAGGCCAAGGACAAGAATGGTCAAGGCCAAGGACACAATTTTTCTAAAATTTATTGTCAGCAAATTTTTTATTATTTTTAAGCATGAAAGTATTTAAGATGTTGCATTTCGTTAAGTTTTTGATAATAATTAAAAAATAGTAGTTTCTAAAAGTAACAAATTTTGTTTTCAAGTTTAAGCTTTTACAGCAATGTTGATTACGTTTGGTAGCGGTATTGTGATAATGAAACAATTAAGGCCGTAACTCGTGAATGAAAATAACTAAATTCTAAACTTGAAATAGGTCAATTTCAGAGCTTTAACTTCATCAATTAGGGCTCCGGTTCAAACGTCCACTGATTATATAAATTGCCACCTTTTTAGTAGTTTTTAAAACACAAATCTTATAGTTTGGGTAAACAACTTCGCTTCACAGAAGTTTTTAAACGTTGTCATAGTTTTTAAATATTACATTGCGACTATAATATCATTATTTAAAAGTATAGCAAAATACTGTAAATATTTATGTTTTTAAAATGAATTGAAGTACCGTAAACGTTTTGCCCCTCATTTTTAAAATGAATTGAAGTACCGTAAACGGTATTTGCAAGCTCAAATCCTTGGAAAAAACGAAGTTCTGGGAGCGAGGACAAAGTCCCTATGTCTACGTTAACAGTTTTAGTAATTTCTTTTTCAAAAAACTTGCAATTTTCGTGCCTTGTAAGGGAGATTAACGCAATCAGATTTTCAAAGCAAGTTGAAAAAAGAAAATACCGCAAAAGTAAGTTGAAAAAAGAAAATACCGCAAAAGTAAAGTTGAAAAACTTTAGTTTTCCATTTTTTCGCAATCCGATTTTAAGCCTATTTCTCTTTACGACGTTTTAGTGCCGTAATGTCTCCCAAGAGTCACGCGTCTAATGCCTATCAAGCGAGCTCGTTTCCACCGCCAAGAACCACTTTGTACAATTTAACATAAGGTATATAACGGCAGAAAGTAACATTAGAATTCCAGCAGAGCTGTATTAAGGAGGAAGGCTTTGGTGACATTTGCAATTTGCCCTGTAGCCCCTTTTTGAAAGGCTCACATTTGTAGAAACGTAAAAATAATAAACCTTTCTTTTTAAATGCCCAAATTTTTCGCGGGAGCTTTGCCTGCTCATCTTTATGACGTTGTGCAAAAATTCATCAAGTGCAGCGCGCATCTTTCCAGGCATTCGAACAATTATAATTATATTTAATTTCACACCCGCTTTTTTAATCATTCTTCATTCCAGAGTTGTAAGTTGGGCCCGGCTTTTCGGGTCTGGTTCGAGTTTAGGCCGGGTTCGGGCCGGTCTTGGGCCTAAAGTTTACAAAAATTTCGGGCTTAATTCGGGCCTGAGACGTACTTTTTGTCTTAGGTGCACAAAACAATAATCAAAATAACTTGGCAACAATGCTAAATTTTTCAGACCTATAACTTAACTTTTGGGTTTTTTTGGGCATGATTTGGGCTTCGAATTAGTTTTCGGGTTCGGGCCGGGTTCGGGCCTGAACTAGTCGGTCCGTTTACAACTCTGCTTCATGCAGCGTTTTTTTCTGATACAGTAGTTTACTACTTGGATTCCTAGCGGCGATTTTCAACACAAACATAGTACAGCGGTTGTGGCTTTGACCCCAGACGGCTTACCAGTGATTAGAGTTGTTCTTTCTTATCTCAAAACAAATTCTTTGCAATATTCGCTCTCATATTTTCAAAACAAGTTGGTTTTCTCAAGGTAGCCTAAGTTTTGGTAGTTGTACCACGGATATACTAAAATACTTCGTAAAATAGGCTATTCCTGGTGACTGACTAACTGCATTACATTTTATTATCACGCACATTATACTTTCTTTTGAATCCGCACTCAGATAGGTACGGTCATGTTTTAGCATTAACAACTCAAAACTTAAAAGTTAGCAGCATTTTAGAATCATTAAAATTTTTATTCAATGATTGTCAACCTAAAACTATAGGTTTTCGTGTTTCGACCAGTAGCTTAGGCCATCTTCACGGCTAGCATTTAGAAGCATAAGTTATTCATCTATACAATTTATCATTGTAATACAAAGTGCGAATGAGCTATCGCGACGCCTTTCAAATTTGCTCAAGGGTCTCATCAGGCGAAAAGAACAACACATAATTAAACATGTAATGATGTAAAACTGCAACTAAAAAATTTGGAAACAAAAATTAGCAGCAATTGAGAATCATTAAATTTTCAAACATGCAATGATACAAAACTGCAATTACCAAATTTGGAAATAAAAATTGCACCGATAAACACATCTGCTTTGCCTATGCAAATTTTATAATGACGTCAAACAACTTATGACATGTTCATAAAAAAATCACAGGAAGAGCACGAGCTAAATGCATGTGCGACTCATTGCTTAGAGCTAAATGCATGTGCGACACATTGATGTGTATTACAATAATAAATTGTATAGATGAATAACTTATGCTTCTAAATGCTAGCCGTGAAGATGGCCTAAGCTACTGGTCGAAACACGAAAACCTATAGTTTTAGGTTGACAATCATTGAATAAAAATTTTAATAACTCAACAATGTTTGTGTCCGGAACCAAGATCCATTGTTCTATGACCCTGAATGGTTTTAGTGTTTTGCTGTTTGTACCATCCGCACCGGAAGTCTTAGCAGAAATAAAAAGAACGATTTTACGCTGTCTTTTGCCCCTCATTTTCCGATTCGAGTTTTCACCCAATGCTATTTAAAACTTAGTTTACTATGACTTGGCAATCACATTACGCTTTTCAAATAAGGAATGGACTGGATAAAAGTTTAAGTTATTTTTTGTTTGCTTGTTTTCCTTTTCAACCAATCAAAAAATAGTGCTGTCCTCGAGCCTAGGACAGGACATTTTTGAGGATCAGTAGGCTTTGAGGCCAAGGCCAAGGACTTCATAATGTGTCCTCGAGGACTCACTTCACCTCTGATTTTATTCCATTTTCTCAAAATACGCGTTGAGTTACTTCTGTCGTATTTCGATGATATATTTTAAAAATTTTATATTCTCACAACACTAAGTTAAAATTGTAAAAATTTCACATCCGTTTTCACATCAATTTGACACAGTTTTATTTTATAACTCCCGTAAATTTGAAATTTTCTCAGCAACAAATTTTAGTCATTTAAATGAGAATGTGTTATACTGAGAAAAGACAGTGTATAGTAAAGCTTATGCATTTCACGATAAAATCTAATTTTAAGAAATTATTTATTAAGTTAAAGTATATTGTAGTTTGGATTTTTGTTTGATTGAACTGATTAATTTCTGTTTTTCAATTTGAATGAGACATAATTGTTAAAATTTTCTGTTGTGTGCTATTAACTAAAACGAAATGACGGAACACGCATCCAACCACATAACTTCCTAGTCAACAAGTTTGCGTGCCCGTCACTCGCATATCAGGCATTGGAACCAAAGTGTGATTGCAGTGTTCAATTATTCGTAATGCAACGTCAAGCAATCAATAGATTAATGATACGGCTAAGTTTTACAAATTAAATCGGCCAGTTGTCGAGCAATTGGTGTTTGGTGCCAGAGTTGAGAAATTTGGCGAATAAAAATGCAAGATTTGGAAAAGCTCTCGAGTGAAATAGAGAAGTAGTCTTGTCTTTACGACAAGAGTTCGACTGCATACAAACAAATGATTCCTAAAAAAACGCTTGGGCACAAACTGATGAGGCAATGGATAAAGAGAACGGTTGTGCGCAGCGGAAATGGGGTTTGCTACGCAACCGCTATAGCAAAAAGCGTTTCACAATTCGCTCAAAAAACGAATGTATTAGGCGCGAAAACATCCCATGCCGAAATTGCAAAAAAGAGTACATGTTTTTAGGTTGGCTGTATATGTTCATCCGCCCAAAAAACTCTAAATCGAATGTGATTAACAGCTTAGCTACTAATTTCGCAATTAATGAAGCAACCAAGCATGAATCAAGGATGCATATCCTCCATTATCAGAAAGCAGAACGAACAGACAGTTCTGCTGAGCTTTCGATACAAAAAAAAACGGACTGTAAACCGTGATGGTGTTTCGAATAAATATCTTCATATTTGAAAGATCGAAAAGAAAGAAAAAAACCAAGCAAGGATCCGGACGACAGTTTTGATATGATGGTTGCGGCTGAACTTAAATTTTTTCCGGATGAAAGAAAATACAAGATGCAACGTGAAATTGACCAAGTTCTGCATAATAACCAGAAAATACAATAACCAAGTTCTGCATAATAACCAAGTTGCTATAATAACCATTAATTTCTGCATAATCAAATTCTAATTTAACTTACGTCAAGCCTCAAGTCGTTTCAAGAGCAAACCGTATTCCACACGTCATTTTCAATGACTGAATTTCATCAACTAATGAATAAACGCTTGCTCATTTCATGTGTTAGTTTCTTTTTGTGTTCTTTAAGTTTTCGGGTGTTTTACTTTTTGTTTTGACCTTTCGACGACAAGACAACTCTTTTTTTTATAAGAACAATGCCGACTTGGCAAGGACAGCCAGCCCTAACCAAAATTTACTTGTTCTTATAAAAAGAAAGAGTACATCAAATTAAGACAGCCCGAAATTTTAGATCAAGTGTCCAGAAACGATTGCTTTTTAGGATGTATTGAAACGCTGATTTTGACATTAATTAATCCTAACATTTTTCCTAACCGTGATGTTCATTTTACTCACAGACCTATTCCTTCTATTGAAAAAAACAAAACTGAAATTTTCACTTACAAAACTATTTTAGTTTTATCAATGTGTTGCTGCTTTGCTGCAGTTGTTATTAAGATTTTCGTCAAAAAAACTAGTCTTGGTTTGACCTTGCGGGAAATAAGCACATTTTGCCAAATAACGTATGCTCCACCGAGAATTTCGTATATCTTCCGTTTTGTAGAAATTTCGCAGCGAAAATTATCTAAATTTCTGTTAAAATATTTTGGGGGAGCATACCTGCTCAACCGAGAAATTTTTTGAAAATTTTCGATAATTTTCGCTGCGGAATTTTCGCAGATTCGAAAATATGGAAAATTCTCGGTGGAGACAAGGCCTTATACCAATTTGCCTTTGGAGCTGGAGGTCTGATGTTCAAATCTCAGGCCGGTCAAATCGGACACCGTGTTGCCAACGACTCGCCATCACTGCAACATTTTTTCGAAAGAAGCAGTGTTGCCAGCAGGTGCAATGACGCGGAGATGGGCCCGTAATCTCGTTACACGCCTACGCGTAATACAGCGAGTATAATGAAAGATTTTATTAGGCTCAGCTTTCCAATTCTCAGATTTTATTCGAAGTCAGTTTTTTCCAGCTTGTGATTTTATCTTTTATTTTCTTAGCTTAATTGGAGTTTAGGAAGGTCGACAAACTATTGCATACTCCTACTGAGTTGTTTCATTACGCTGCAGAATAAGCAAAGTTAACCATGGTCTCTATTTTGGTTTAGTACGTAATAAAAGAACATATATTTCGAGTTAATTTTTTAGTTTATCGCAAAGCAAAGCAAAACTTTTAAATCCAAACTTTACACTTTCGGACGATTAAGTTTGTAATTTCGATGTGCGATTTCGATGTGTTGTTGATTGTAATGTGTTTGTGATATGTGTTGTGATAGTGTACTGTAATTGAGATTGTACGCTTCAAGTTGTGATTAGATAATAAGTGATATAGCGTTAGGACAAGGATTAGATTTAATTTTTCAGATGTGGTTCGTACTTTAAAAACAAACTTTGATATAATCGATTAATATTGTGAATGCCTAAACGTTAGTTTTGCTAAAAGATGCTCAACGTATAAATAAACTCTTAGAGATGTCAGTAAGAGCAAATCACAATCAGCAGAAGACACCTAAAGTATTGTATCATTATATTTTCATCAATTGAAAAAAGTTTCATAATAAAATGAGCTACAAAAGTGAATAGAACGGTGTAGAATTTAAAATATTCAATCTGCATTTGTCTTAAACGACCAAAATCCGAGTGCAAAAATAAATTACAAAAAAGAATTTGAACAAAATTAAGGTGACTCTGGGACGATGTCTGCTGCAAGTTGGACAGCTTGTACGAACGGTCCGTTGATCATAACTTGAGCAGCGATTCCGCTTCTGTCCGGGCAAGTCTCTGGATCGTAACCGTAGATGAGTCCTATAACGACAGCACAATTTTTATTAAGACTGCTGATCAGTTTGTGCAACCAGAGGGTAGAGGTTAGGAGTTAATCTCCCTTTCGAAAAGCTATTGGGAAAATTAAATATCATATTAATTTAAGGGGGTGTCAAGCAAAAAATTTTCTTCACGAGGTCATCCCCATAAGTACCGTCACGGGAAACTAACTTGTTACCGTTGTCGCAGACAAAGTAAAAAACAGTTTCTTTCATTCAAATACTGCCAGAAAAAATGTAGCATTAGAGTATTGTACTACTAACTACGATGTCTAAAAAAAAAATTAGACATAAGCTCTACCTGGTTCGTTAGAATACCACTGGTCGCTGTTTTGAACAAAGTAATTCATCTGTGGCGTGGCGCCAACCATTCCTTCTTTGGACTTCTGTGTCATACTCCATGGCCTCTATACATAATGAAGACAAATTTAGGCAAATTTCTTCAAGCTGATCAGTTAAATCATAAAAATGCTGATGAAAAACATATAACAACATAGGTAATTTCATTAATTTATTAACTTACGTGTAATATTTGCTTTGTTTAAAATCAATAGACTGTAAGGGTTTTCATTTAAAACTAAACACTTGCGTAGTACATGTAATGATGAGGTGCAGTGCAAAATAGTAGAATACTTTCATATAGACTTTGCTTTTTTTACATTTTTACCAGTAACTAGTTTGGTCAAAAATGTTTTGGACCAATGCATGTATTTTTGTAGGTGTGTCAATGCGTTATTTTAAGAGTTAACGCGTCACAGACTCTGGCACCTTATCCAAAGAACAGTGTTATAATGCAGATTTTAAGTTGCTAATCCACCGGCCAGTTAGTCGAGCGGTAACGCGTTCGTATCTGGAGCGGGAAGTCTAAGGTTCAAATATCGGGCCGGTCAAATCGGACACTGTGTTGCCAACGACTTGCCATCGCTGGGACGTTTCTTCAAAAGGAGCGGTGTTGCTCGGGCGCAATGACACGGAGATGGGCCCCGCAAACTCGTTACACGCTTTGGGGTAATTGAGGGCGAGTATAATAAAAGATTTAATTTGATTTGATTTAGTTGCTAATCCAACCGGCAAACCCCAAACTACTTAATTGTATAATGCATGCGACACTGTATAGGCTCGCAAAAATGGTTGTGAAATCTTATTCTGGTACCATGGTGATAAATCTGTCCGTCATATGCCAGGACAACGACAAAAATTAAATTGGAGAAGCTTATCAGTAAGCATCCTCGCTGTAGAACTTACTTGTACAGTGATTCCTCCCGGGCAGCCTTCTCCAGAATCAACGGCGATTATGAAATGGCCGTCAACTGGCTTTGGGTATTTCGCTTCTTCATGAGGCTGGAATACCCAAAAATAAACGTTTTTAAAATAGATAAATAATTAAATGAATAAATAAATATAAGCTGCTTTTTGCTTTCAGTGTTCTTGAAGCGGTGCTCAATAATAATAGCAGTTAGAGCATGATCATGTTATGCAGCACATCACATAACAAAAACATTAAAACTTTACTGACTGCTTTCTTTTTAGCGAAATCTTCAGGGGTTAACTTATTCAAATATAACTGAAATATATTGAAACAATTCGGTTTGCTTACTTGATATTTTCCGCTAAAAATTGTAAAGCTTTTAGTATTCCGTTACAATCTGAATAATTTGTAATTCAACTATTTTAGAATAAGTTAAATTACTGCCTGAAAATTTTACTTAGGATGAAATAATCTGAGGGTTTTTAATGTTTTCCTGTGTGGTGTAATACATACATAAAGAAACAAAT
The DNA here is from genome assembly GCA_963965965.1 of Trididemnum nubilum. Taxonomy (NCBI): domain Eukaryota; kingdom Metazoa; phylum Chordata; class Ascidiacea; order Aplousobranchia; family Didemnidae; genus Trididemnum; species Trididemnum nubilum. The sequence goes on from OZ014490.1 coordinate 29,447,754, forward strand.
ATTTGCGCTCAGAAAATAAACATACAAAAACTCCTCTTTTCTCATGCACTACTTTCACAGTTAATGCACTGTAGTTGTGCTGCAAATATTAAGCATTTAAATGAACCATAAATTATGCGTTGGGCAACACAGCTGCGTACAAGATATTTGTTGCAAGAAATCTTTCTACTCCTGAACCTTCCATTAGAAATTTCAGCATATACCGGTACTGTACTTACGTAACGCAATGCTATAAACTTTATCAAGACTTTTCGATACAATCGCTTACTGCACAATAAGATAATTAAAAAATTTGGTGCCGCCCAGTTGGCCGAGCAATAGCGCGTTCGTCTCTGAAGCGGGAGGTCCGATGTTCAAATCTTGAGCCATTCAAGTCGGACAAGGTGCTGCCAACAGCTCGCCACCGCTGCAACATTTCTTCTAAAAGAGTTATGTAGTCCGCAAGCGCAATGACGCGGAAATAGGCTCCGCAACGTCATTACACGCTTCGGCGTAACACAGAGAGTATAGTGAAAGATTCGATTTGAAAAAATTTGGTTTAAAAAAACACCTTATACTGCAATGACACTAAAAGCTATTGTAATCGTATAGTGAGGTTGAGCAACAACAAAAATTGAAACCTAAAACCTACCACACTGGTATCGTTGTAAATTTTGTGCAGGGCAATCTTGATAAAACCGGCCGATTCTGTAGCCTTGGTTTTAGTGGTCCTCCATTCGTACCATTCAACTGGACAGTCTAAACCGCAAAAGTGATAGTTCAAAGCAAGATGATGAAACCATTTTGTCTTTAAAACGTAAAAAAAAGGAACTAAAAACAATACCACAAAAAATAATTCAAACACATGGCAGAAAAATTGTGTTGTCTTGAAGTTTCTACTATTTCAAGCTCTTTTACATCTATTTCTGGTCAAAATCAATAGTCCTAGCTGATTTAGTGGGCGAAGTATCTGTTGCTGAAACGATAGATTTGGGTTCGATTCCAAGTCAAGTCAAACCTAAGATCATAAAATTGTTGTTCACAGCTTCACTACTTAATTTTAGGCACGGAGATTCTATCATGGGTGTTACAATGGACAGGTGGGTAGGTGGCCGCTTGATCTTAAACCCAAGGTCTTTTTGCTGCCTTCTGACAGAAGCAAAATTCATTGCTCACCGGTATTCTCTGTTGGCATTGCTTCGATACCAGACGCACTGTTGGCTTCGTCTCCAAATAACGCTGTGACGCTGGTGTTGGTGATCTCACAATGATCAAAGTGCCTAAATCGACAATAGTCGTTGTTAAAGCATAGAATACGAAAAGGTGGCTGAAATATGTCTTCCTCAGTCTCAACAAAATCCAACAACACCAGTAAGTTCCGAGTTTCAAAATATAACTGCAAAACCGATCAGGAATAGGCTTACTAAACAGGCAAACTTGTAAACCTGGCTATTGGCACTGGTCATTACTATTCGAGAGCACGCTCCTTAAAATGGGTAAATTTAATCCTAAATTTGAGGGTTTGGTAACCCTTACCAATCTAATTTTTGCTAAAATTTGAATTTAATTCTATGTTTGTAATCATGGTGTTTTTCACCCAACATCAACTGCAAACTATAGAGAACCTAGCTTTTGTATAAACTAAAATATGCTGAACTGATATACAGTAGCGAAGTGAGTACAATTTGGGTTTCATTCTATGATATCGAAAGCAATTAGTACTCTACAGTAGAATGATTAGGGTTAAAGAGAACACAGTAATTTTGTGTTACGGTATTTGGTTAAAATTGCTTCAGTGATAATTAAATAGTTGGAGAAAGTGCTGATTTCTGCAATATCGTTCAATACTGACTAACTATATTGAATGCGCCTTTGTCAAAAAAGATAATTTGTATGATAAAAATATTATTTTCTTGCTTTCATTTTTTTATAATTTGCATCACTGGATTAGTCCATTCCATAATTTTTATAAGACATAAAGAGTAAGTTTATTTTCAAGGTTGCCAGAAGCAAAGAGCAGTATTGTTTTAATGTCAGGTAAGTAATTACATAATTCTTTGTAAAAATTTTAACGGAATCGAAGTAAAACTTTTAGCTAGAGATTTTGATCTCATCGTGAAATCGAATTACATTGCACCCCTCTGGGGCCTTTTGTAGAGAGAATTATTGTATAATAATCTTGCCAACTAATTAAGCACTTGGTATCAAATTTCGATCCAATACATGCTGCCTAAAAACAGCTCTGCATTACGTGGTTCAAAAATATTATTACTTTTTTTTTAATGTTTTGCTATTTTTTCAAAAGTTGTACCAAAAAATCCACTATGAATGAAAGAACCAAAACTGCCTTTAATTCTTAGTGAAACTGTTTCTCAAAACCAATTTCTATGCTCCAAAATGTCCCAAAAATATTTTCAAAGTGAAGCATTTTAGGGTTTGAACATTATAAATATTTATAATCTGCTGTATTTGTTTGAACAAGATTGTTATACTATAATTGCAACCCTGATCAAAAATACTTGATTTTGCATTACAGTTTATACGTACTCGCTGTACATGTCCAAGTAGAAAATGATACCGATCAAAGATTTTTCTTTTTGCCACTGTTTCCGCTGCTCCATGTAGACCATTCCAGTTTTTAAGTCAGAACCCTCGGGAATGAATTTTGCGTTCCAAATCTGAAGAGCAGATTATTTTTTAATCTTAGAGTATTTGCACTGAATTTGAAAGCGATTAAAAACATTTTGTAATTATTTAAAGACCTTTTGCTTCCGAATGGGACAAACCAAAAAAAAATGGATAAATTACATTACAGAATTTAGGTTGGGATTACCGAGAACTTCATTTAATCAAAATGAAAGAAATGACTATTGAGATTGTGAAGCGTGGAGATAAAATTTTCACAGCCACATTTGCAACAAGCACAGAAAAATAAAGGGGATCAAAAGATAAATTACAGATACCGATTTGACAATAATTTTGGTTTTTTTTATAGAAGAGGTTTACAAAAAGCTAATAGTCGGAATCATACGCTTGTTAGTTAATTATGCGATAGCACAGAAGTATAAGAAAAGTTGACAAACGTGAGCATCTGCAGCATTTATATACTATACTGTATATAATGTTTAATTTTTCATCATTTTAAACTGTCTTCAGTTTTTTGTTTTGAAACAGATAAATGATTGTTAAAACATAAAAGTTGTTTTGATTTTTTGCGAACACAATCAGTCCATGAAGTTAAAAAAATTAACTTCTACATTACTTTTCAAATCTGCATTCACTGTATTTTCATTTGCATAGGCTTACCTTGACAGAAGCAAGTGCACAGTTGAAGTTAACTTTGATGGGATAAGGACCAGGGGGCACTTTCATTGGTCTAGAATAAGAATGAAAAATTAGAAGAAAATTTACTATCGTAAAATAGTAAGAACGTCAAAAGTTTTGAAAAGGGGTATTATAAAATAAATTGTGGAAGTTTGTTTCTTGAAACCAAAACCACAAATTACTATTTGGGCAAAAAAAATTCCAAGTTGGATGCTTTTTCTCTTGTTTTACTAATATACACCAAAAGTAGCATTTTGCAAGCTAACTTTTTCCACGCGTAACAAAAACCTGATGAGAAAGATATTCGAAAAAAAACTGATGAAGAAAGCGTATTACTTTTAAAAGCTCTTTGGTTACAACGTAAAATAGAGCAACTTTAAAGTCACGTTATATATGACTACTGACACTGCTAAACAATATACTCGTTGGGTTACATTATTTTACTGTATATAAATGAAATGCTGTATTGAAATGTAATTTTAACGATTGCTGTAAAATGCAATATTTAAGTTGTTTACCGGAAAATTGCAACTTGTCCTCCATGAATGTCTCCATCGTGTCCCTCCCAAAGGTGCACCTTCACTCCTTGGCCGTCAGTGCGGACTCTGAAACAAAAAAGATAAAGCATTAGAAGATGATGCTACACAGTGTTATAATCGTATTGAAATTGCTCGAATTGGACTTAATCTAAAAATTTTAATTTTCTGGGTTTGAGTTTAAGAAAATTTCACAATTATACGTGGTAGAATTATCAGATGTAGAATTATAGGTACCATATTGTAAAACAAATCAAGTTTTGTTATTATCTTGTTGTCGATTGAGAAAATGTTCAGTATTGAAAGAAAATTTAACTATACCCACCTTGATCGATTTTTAATTTGATGTTTGCTACGGCACACTAAAGCGCATTTAATACTCAGCCCGAAACTGTGAGCGTAATCTTTGGATTTAACTTTACATTATACAACAGTACGACAGTAATACATTCTTCAGGACCACAAAGAATATGCTTACGAATTTGAACTTTACAATAAGACACACAGTAGTTGATAGCAAATGCAAATCCATGCTCTCTAAATCCATGTTTTTTGTTGCTTGGAAACAAAAACCTTTCCGCGATTTTCAATTCAAACATTATTTGGGGCCATACAGACAAAGCGCCGTTTTTACGAAATCCCTGAGCGTTTGATCTGGATTCACTCCGCGCAGAGGTCATTTTGCCGCTTGTTTTTTTGATAGAACTCTCAAAAAATTTGTTTTTATTTACTGTAATTGGTGACCCCATACAAATAGAAAATTTGCATTGAAAGAAGTCAAAAATCTCCCCGGGAGACGGCAAAAACAATGTTCAAGTCCTAGTACGAGGGTGTAGATTTGCCTAAGTTGTTTAGTAATGGCAAGACGATGATTTAATTTTGAAAGATCGTTATTCAAATTTCTCAAGCAAACCCCTGTTTGGGTATTATGTAGACCTAGCAATAAACACTGTAACTTACTGGATCACAGCAGTGTCTCCTTGCTCGTTTTCAGGACCGACAACAATGACGTATACAAAGTAGTAATTCACAGGTTCCAACCCAGAAATTGTAGCTTTACTGTCTATGCTATCAATTGAAGCATCTAAATAGAATTAGACATGAGAAAAAATGTAAAAGCTTCAATAATTTCTAGCAAAATGCTACAAAGCAGCATTAATTTTGTTTGACAAAGTCAAAAGGCTTTAAGTTACGTCCAACAACACGAAAAATGTTCATGGTTACATAAATCGACGTATTGCAAGCTGGCATATGTTGAAAAGCGGCTGTAATTTGCTTCAATCAGTTTAATTTATTCTTCTGATGGAACTTTGGATGCTAAATAACAATATTTTCAGATCATACCAATAAGCCTGTTCTAAAAAACTTTGACCGTTTTTTGCCTAAAGTTATGAAAGTTTCGAGTAAGTTGATACTTCATTACATTCTACTGCATTTGAATAAGAAGCATTTTTGCCCCTTCTCGGTTTTTTTGTGATAAATCTCTTCAAAAACAAAATTTGTTCTTCAAATTAATTTGACTTAGAGTCAAATTGCATTACAGATAACTCCTGAGAATTTGAAATCGCCAAGGTAACCAGTAGTTTCCCAATTTTGAGGTTTGCCAAAGTCACTTTATGAAATCTGAACATTTTTTGGCCAATATTTAACTTAAATTTGTGACGTAATCACAAGATGTTTTTGTGACGTAACTACTTTGACTTGTGCCTTTTATGATTCAGTGTCAAAAACAAACCTATGTGCAAAACTTGAACCGCCTATGACGTCATCGCAAAAATGACATCATTTCTTAATAATGTGGCCGTGACGTCACAGTAGAACACCAATCCGCAAGCCAAATTTGGTGATTCTATGGCGTTTGGAATTTAGATTGGGGGGCATTTTTGCCCCTCCCGTGTAACGTGCGTTGGTCAAATACCCCGAGTAAAACCGGTTTACATAAGATCTTAACGGATGACGCTACATTGACATAAAATCTTTTTAAAGGATAAACAAATATATGTATAGATTTAGATATGTATCGCTGAAACGCCGCAGACTTCTACACCGAGGTATAGAAAGCTGATAAAAAACACGAAAAGCACCGATATGTAATAAAGCATTTTACACTGCAATGAACCAGATGTATTAAATATTTATTGTTTTTTTCAACTGACGTTAGACTCATTAAATTCAAATGGTTCAAATGAGTTTAAAAAAACCCACTAATTTTAGATTACAACCGATTTCCTCGTTTGTGCCACAAAAGCTTCTCGCGTAATTGGCAAAACAAAAAAACCTCTCAGAATATTGATGATTTTTAATTTAATTACTGTAAAGCAAGCCAGGAAAGCTTTAAGTGGTATAAACGAAGAAGTAAGTAAACTTACGGATGGGGTTATGATTTTGATCCTTGACAACAATGGAGTAGTCGGAGGCGTGTTCATTCGCATCCCAAACTATTTCAACAAAGTTTTCACCGGCGTAATGGACTTTAAGGTTTGTTACTTTAGGCAAAACTGAAAACAAAGAATAATTTCGAAATCAGATCAGAAAAATCAAACCCAAGAACACATGAACCATGTTTTGAACAAGAAATTTTTCGGGTTGTTTTGTAATATTGTCAATTTTGTTCTAATATTATGCTATAGAATAGCCTACTATACTTCTATTTGAATAAGATCGACAATAGTCTAAAAATAAGTAAAAGCTTTTAACTTCAAATACATTTTATGTTTTTTAAGACTAGCACTTTTTCTAGTACCGTACTAGCTTTTCATGAACAGATTTGCATGAACAATGCAAAATAGTCCTTCAGTTCAACTTTGACCTTTTTATTTTTAGGGAATCCTGCACGTTTGGCCACGAATTTGCGGTGGTAAACTTAAAGGATATTTTTTCAATTCAATGATTTTACAAAACGAATACGATGGAAAACTTTATCTTACACTTCGCAACTTTATGCAGTAGTGGGCTTCAATAGATCACGCGTAAGCTAAAAATATTGTACTAAATAAACAAACAAACAAACCACAAAACGACCCAAAGCTTTGTGGCTTAATTATTATGTATAATAAACACGAAACACATCAAAAGAAAAGTTAAAAATTTGAAACCCCTTTGGCTGTTTTGCTCGTTGCTGAGATCATCAAGAGTGTCTTATTCCAGTATTATTAATTCAAAGTTTGTAACGACTGGATAAAGCCTACTGTTAAGTGCGGGTGAAACGTCAACTATATCTTAAACATTTTCTTTAGTACTGTAAAATCATCAAAGCGAGTTTGGTGAACACTTACGAGTTTTGAACGTGATGTACGCGTAGTCATTATAAAACACTGTTCCGTTAGAGTCAGCCAGGGCAACAGTGCAGCTGTAGAGGGTGTTTGCCTTCAGATTTCCAACAAGAAGTGTGGTGTCTGACGTCGTTGATGTGAGGATATCTGCTGGATCATGTGACTCTTCGTAGTACACTGACAGTGGCTTGATTTTAACCTTAAATTATATTTCAAATAAGTAAATGAAAAAATAAACAAAGAACTACATAGCGCGAATTATTATTGCTACTAAATAATACATGTTTCAGTGGCGTTACTCAGAGAAAATCGTTGTTAGCAATGTACAATCGTGCCACGAACATTATAATTTCGGATAAAAAACTTTGATGAAAGCTCGTTAAAAACGGCAATTTTCAGCAAGTGATTATCTACAATATAGTAACTTCGTTCAAAACAGCCTTCGACTATTAAAAAAAATAAAAAAGAATTCCAAAAATGCCCTCAACAAGCACTTACTTTTAACTGTAGACAAACAAAATGAAATGGAGATTTTAACTTTGGTTTAATTTTAATGTAAATTTGTCAAATAATTATTATTCCCGATGAACCCGCCTCCAAGCAACCTTTTTTGAGACGCTTTCACATTATTTTTAGTAATTTAAAAGAGTATTCCAGTCGGAATTTTTGTGCGGTTTTCTCTCAAAACTTTTTTGATAGATCTGAAGACTAACTTTACCAAATTCGGGCTTTCTACGATCTTTTATTCCCGAAATTTAACAACTTTAATTTCTCCTTAGTAAGGCTTTTACCCCCTTAGAAATTTTGCCGGGGTTGCCGATTAGAAACCAAATTTCATTAAGTTAGTGCATGTTTTTGATTCTCAATAACTGTGTCGCGGCAGAGTTATTGTCAAAGCAAAGATAAGGTTTAGAAATATAAAATTAGTTGCTTTTCAGTAATGCAAACCAGCTTCCTAAAAGTTAATCGTTTGTCACAACACGGAAAAAATGCCAATACCGAAGTAAAAGGAAAATTGGTAAATTTGAAAAGCAGTATCTTGAATAGAGCGAGACGTCAAAACTTCAAATTTGGTGAGAATGCATTGAAGCTTTTTTCAACATTTTTATCAACAGTTAAAAACATGACTTGAATGCCCTTCTTAATTTTTTTGACTATCGAAAATATACAAAATATGTAAAGGTCAATACGTCACAATTAAAATATCATGAAAAAATAAACCAATTGGGAATTTTTGCATTCCCGAAAATATGTTTTTTTGCTAAATTATTTTACAATACGATTATTTAGCTCACCATGTACTGCTCTGCTTCCTCATTTGCCACCCACGCCAGCGATACAGCGTTGGACGCGACTTGCGCTGTAATGGTTTCTTCATTACCCTGGGGCGCATCAGTAGGATCCGGAGTGGGCACTTCAGTCTGGGCACGAATTAATGAGGCCGCAAGAAGAAACGAAATTAATTTTGCCAAAAGCCTCATTCTTCTATATCAAAAGTAAAACAATTATAAGAATAATTGACTTTAACGAGTGAGCTTTAAACTTTGAGATTATAACGTCCAAATATGACATGGTCATTTGAAAACATTGCAGTTGAATATTTTTCATCAAAAGTCACTTTAGCTGACTCTTTTCAAAGCATCATTGGCAAAATACCATGAAAATGTAAAATTATTTAGAATAAACTACTTTATCGAGCACTTGGATTTTAAATTATTGTTAAAATTGCGAATCGTAAATCACCTGATTCAAATAAAATTGTATCATATTCTAGATTAGAATTATTCAAATTGTTTAAATACTTGGAATAAAACTGTACTGTAATACAAAGAAAAACTCACCTCTATTTTTTAATGCAGAAAAGAACCCCCTATTTACAAAAAATATAAAAAATATAAAAAAAAGATTCTGAAAAATAAAATACGTTATTTAATTCTTGTTTTAAAAAACATCCCAGTAAAACATTACATTATTTTAAATTTTTGGTTTTGGATACTGGATATTTTAAAAAATCATGAACATTTATAAACTTTAATTGCGAAAAAATTGTTTGCTATTATATGCCTGTGAAACTTCAAAAAATATAAAAAAATCGTCTCTTTAAAAATTTTGACCTGATATATAATTTTACTATATTATGTTTTTCAGAGTCACTACGGTGAAAAATTGATTTTTGCGCTTATATACTATAGGTCAAATTAATCGTGGTCCAATAATGGTACAGTTCAAGCAATTATACTCCGATTAATGTTGTAATAAAGGGTAGAAACGCTATTATGATAATAATAAGTCGGCTATGAATTTGAGTAGGTTTAAGAAATTAGTTAAGTTTAGCGTTAATGAACGTGGAACGGATAATAATCAGGTATTCAACAAAAAATATTTAGGAGGGGGGGTAAAATAGTTCTAAATACATGGTGTTATTAGTTTCCGTAACAAAAAAAAGGTAGATCTTAGAGTTTTCTGATTTATTAGGACTTATAATGTTTATTTACTTAAAGGAATAAATCAGCGATATATCCTAAATAGATTTCTTGTCAGTGCGCTTATCTATGGAGTGAAAAGTCTGCGTTCAATTTTCGGCTGGTCATATCGAACACATTGTTGTTAACGGCTCGCCAACTTTGAGGCGTGTCTATGTAAGAAGCTCGCCTTCCCCCCACTCCCTCAGCAAACTTTTTTTAAGCCAGAACGTAATAAAAAAATTGATTTTTTTACATTTGTTTTTCTTTAACGTAATTAAAAATAGCTTACAAGGTTTTTAAATTTCTTTCAATCAGAAATAGCCCCTTATTGCGATTCCTGGCTGTACGCTTTGTAATTAATGGGCAACATCTTATTTTTTGTATAAACACAACTAAAGGTAAACGATTGCTTTTGCGTCATCTAACAATGTCATTATTATGTCATAATGATTATTCGATGTTTAATCCTTTTTTAAGGAGTGGTTACGTAATTGCAACTTATTGAACAGGAAGTGAAATTGAAATCAGTAAAGTTATCAGTAATAAGAGAAACACTATCATTCAATTACGGCAATTAGTAATTAATATTTGTTATAACGAAAATCTTGAAACGATCATTCAAAGAAAACTTTGATATGAAGATATTAAAAGGCTGGCAGCTCAACTTGGCGAATTTTGTCCTTTGTATTTCTCTTCCAGCTTTCGTTATTGCTTTATTTGCAGTTTTTTTTCCGTGCTTGCGTACAATACTTTCCAGTTGCTAGTCCAACCACAACATTACCATCTCTCAAAACTAAATAACAAAGATGTTTAGTTGATCGCAATTTCATCAAAACGATGAACATGTAATTTACAAGATTTTACTAGCCTTTTACCATACCAAGGCAGCATAATAACGAGTAAAACTTTAAAAAGGTCAGATGTTTTTTTCACGGTTATAGGAAGTGTAATGCAAGGGGTGAGAACATGGTTTAAGTTCTAAGTTTGTTGACGAAAGAGTCACTTTCTAACTCCTAATCTCAAAGTGTTCACGTTTATACTATTAGCTACTGAGATTTGTATTATTTGAAGTTACAACGATTGTGGCAAGTAAAGAATCTGGGTCTGTTTTTTTGCTACTCATCTATAAGAAATTTGGTAGAAAATTTTTGAAATTTTTAACAACGGCGCTAAAAATGCCTGTTGCCGAAAAAAAGATATATTTCTTGCTTAGGGTTGCTGCAAATTGCTTTGGAGCAACCCAAGTTTTTTAATGGCATACATAAAGTTATTTGATCAAGCGTACAACCAGGATTTTTCGACGAAGGGAGGGGCTAAATATTTTTGTTCGAAAAATGTCTCACTTAAACGGCCTGCTGAGCAAACTGGTGCAGCTCAATCGTATTACAAACGGGGGTCTAGCGGCAAAGCTATTTTTGATCTTTGTGTTTTTTGGCTTGAATCACTTTTGCAATTTTTTGGCAAAAATAGATGTTTTGGCACCATTTAGATCACATTTTGCACGTTTTTAAAGCCATTTGAAAGAAGTAAAATACTAAAATTCGGATGTCATTTGAAAGAATTAAATTGCCCAACCCTTCAGCCCTTACTTACTGAGGTCGAGTCCAATACACATTTTAGCGCTTGTGTTTTTAGGTCAAATGTTTTGAGTGACTTGGCTAAGGAAGAGCTAAAGCCCGTTTGGCCTTTCCATGGTTGCGCCACTGTTTGTGTTAACAAGGAGCATGGAGTACTTTCTTTGATTGTTATCACTTGATGTTCCAAGAATTTGCTGTTTGTTATCGCAACTGACGTGCGTGTGATTGCACCATTTTATTATGTAACAGATTTTAAGCTTCCAAAAGCTGATCAACGCAATGTTGAGTATGTTCCCAAGGAATAAGTAAATTTACTTTAATTGTGTATTTAATTCTAACATCGATTGGGCGCTTTATTTACTCAGTAAATAATAAATTGGGTTAAAATACGCCGCCGCCGGCTATATTTTGATTTGATTTTGAGCGTATTAGCGAGAAGCAAGTGAATCTTTCTAAGTGCATGAAAAACGTTGATGTTTGTCTTTACAAAATATAAAAATTTGTGATGAATTTTAGACTTGTAATAGAATTTATTTTAGACTAACACACAAAGCAGCTTTGCAAACCAATAAGGCCAAGCAAAAGCGAAAGGAATACTACTGTATAAGTTTTGGAAAAGCATAGTAAAAATGAGCAAGTCGTCTACGAGCACAACATAGAAAAAGCTAACTTGATAGATTTTACTGCAAAATGTCAACTATTAAGCTTAATAAAACGTCTGGTAAACGTCACATTCGTAGACTTACCTTCAGCTAAGCTAAACCTTACGCTACAATAATTGGTAGAAATGCTGATAGAAATACAATACGTGCTGCTATAATTTATTTTACTAAAATGCAGATTGTCATCTTCTTGCAACCTTTTTTTTGGTCTTCAACCGAATTAATTTTGAAATCAGGATTCAAATCGGCTAAAAACCTTTTTTACCTTTGCCTGATATCTCTTTTATCTGATTTTAAAGCGACTTTCTAAATTACGCTTTTCTACAAGCAATTTTCTCCCGGTTTGGCGTTAACAACATTTTGCCCTCCGTCATACTACGGCTGATTTGCTTGGATTCAGATTCCAATTTCAACACTAGGTGCAGTTTTACCAATCGTGCGCTTTACGCGCGCGAAAACGTGTCTTTGGCGCGCATAATACGCGTAATTGATATATCAAGCCTAATTTGCTATGTAGTGTGGGTACAAAATCTTGATACAAACTGCAATGCGAAGCAGATCTGCCTTGTGCAACGTGCGTTGCCTTCTACGAAACCTTCAATTTATACTATATACAGCGAAAGCTTCAAAATTTCGGACCCACCTGGGGAAACTTACAGCGCTTCCCCATTCTCCCTAGCTGAAAGTCAGCTGCATTTGAACTTACTGTGCCGGTATGACATTAACCAAAGCTTGTAATGAAATAAAACAAAACTGTGAAATATTTTTTAGATGTAATTTTGAAATAAACCGCAGCTTTTTATGATTTTTTTCCTTTTTTTATTGCTTAAAATTACGCACGAAAAGTGACCATACTAAAGAATACAGTCTTTGATCTTGAGCAAAAATTTTATGGCATATTTTTGATAAGTTCTTTTAAAAAAATACGCTTGACTTTTTTTATTGATTTTGCCCTTCCCATTCATTTCGGGCTGGCGCCGCCCCTGTGTATCGTCATATAATTCACTACATTTAGAATAACCTGACGATAACAAAGCCTTTGAAAGTAAATTACGCATGCATCTCTATAGCATGAATTTTTCAATTGGCCATGTAATTTTACGTTTTGCTTTCGATAAGATCGATAAGACATTTCAGAAATTAATATTAATCAATTACTGTTTTAGACTTTTTGTTGTAATATTTTATCAGAGCACGAAACTAATTTTTGATGGAAAGCTAAGAACAAAATAAAGAATTTTGTCTAGGCATAAACACAATGAACACACGAGCCAAATTTAAAAATTAAAACTTCAATTTCTGGTATACAGTGCGGTATCGCAGCAAAATAACCAGATTTCTGCAACCATGGCAGATGATCTCTCTTATATACTACTTTGTTCTTGTAGCTTAAACAACCCGAAAAAAGTTAGATATGAGCTAAAAAATGCACAGATTTTGGAAAGTGCTGACTTCGGAAAAACTCAAATTGAGAAACTTCCCATTGCCTCAACAATTTCAAATTTTCAGGAGATATTTCTCAATAAAACAAAAGTTTTATTGTTTTCAAAAGTCATTTTTCTGAAAGAGATTTATCACAAAAAAAAAACAAGAAAGAGGTAAAAAGCTTCATCCCTCTCTTTCCCGTGAAAATGGGGTTAAATTGAAAAGCTCGCCTTTTCGCTTTTGCTATTTTACGTAAAAGTAGCGAAGAAAATTGTTAGTAGTCAACCCTCTGAAACAGTGCTCGATGACGTACAAAAGTAAAATCAGAGCAAGATTCAACTATAAAATCACAGTAAAAGGTTAAAAGCACAACAGTCTGTTTTGTCCTAAGGACTCAGCAGGTGCTAATCTGTAAACGAAGTATAATATCTAAAACGTTAAAATTTCCTGAAAGCTAAAACTGCATAATATCGAACAGCCTGCTACGCTAAAACTCTACTACAACTGCAAGTTGTAGTGTTGTCGCATTGAAATATCACACTGATTAAAAACATGGATGAAAAACATCGATTAAAAGACAATATAACTATGGTCGAACATTTTTTAACTTGTATTTGTGCCTGCATTTTTTGGTAAGCTTTGATCTTTTGTTGAGTGCAGTATGCTTGTAAGCTAAAAGCAGGGGCGGCTCGTAATTGCACCTGAAAAAGCCGCAGCCAACCCTGCATTTTATGTTTGTTTTTGTTTTTTATTATAATTTTTTTTGACGAGATTTTTAGAATTGCTGTGGTGACCGGTAATTAATTAATCACTTTTACCCCCCTCCCCCGCTTGACCGCAAAAATTAGAAAATTATTGCATTTTTATAACTATTTTCATAAAAAATAAAATTGGAAACTCTTGAGAAAAGCTGTTCGCTTTGCAGTTTTTACAATGTTAAATTTTTGAATTGAAGCTTGCTCTGACTTTTCTGATCATCTTGATAACGTACAACACGTTGTTTGTGTTTGTGTATGTGGTTTTTAATTGTGACCTATCAAACAGAGACAAAGCATAAACCGGCAATTTACAGGTATTATAATTTCGCTTGTGTGACCAACGATTACAGTTCGCAAAAAGACCATGTACGAGAAATTCTGATAATTTATAGTCAAAGAACAGTGTTGCCAAAATAAAAATTTACAAAGGCAAAATGGAATACTTTGAAAGCAAGGCATTTAGCACACATAATTTTGAAGGAAAACGTAATTGAGGGAAGGTATTTTAGGGATGGCAAAATATACAACAAACTCAAAAGAAAACTTAACACTCCCCGCACGGAAGAGAGACTGTCACAACACAGTATCTCACACAATTAAACTCAAGAAAACACCAATTAAGAATTAAGAACGAAAGAAACTCACGAAGAACAAATCTCTTCTCACTCATCATCCGAGTGTGAAGGAAGAATGAGAAAAAACTGGAATCAAGTCCCCTGTGTCATAACGATTGTAGAGAGTGTTGATATTTTGTGCTGTTTTGGATCCGTCTTCTTCGGGAATTTGTTGCATTATAGCTTCAGTAATGGATTACCACTTTTTCAGCTTGAAGCCTCCTCTCGAAAGCAGAGCACTGAGCTACTGCACTACATCCAGAGCTCGTTTTTCGCTTTCGACACTGACCAAAGAGTCGTCAATATAAAAGTTCTTGTAGAAGATCTCAGAAACTTGCAGGCTTTTCCATGGGAATGGGATTCCCATGGAAATGGCAGGGAAAATGTCCCATGGGATGGGATGGGACAGCACGCATTGCATTTTCCATGAGACCCATGGGACAGAAATTGAAGAGCAGTAAATTGAAAATTTGCTGAATGAGCACAGGGACTTGGAATATGAGTGCCAAAATGATAATGAATTGTGAACTCTTCTGAGATTTAAAGTTAACAAATTCAATAAATTTTGTCGTTTTGTATCTCTCTTTGTACGTATAGTCCTATCTAGTACACATTATACTTGAATGTTCTTAAATTTATTGACTTTTATTGAATTGCATTTTGATGGGAATATCATGGGATGGGATGGCACAGGCATAAACTGCTATGGAATGGGATGGGTTGGTACGAAAAATATGTTTCAAGGACAAGTCTGGAAATTTGCGAATCAAAGTGTTTTCCAAACTCTTTTGCAGTTGCCCGGAGGCAAAATGAAGCACAGCTAAGCGAACTTTTGGCTTCAAATAAATGGATAGTCATACGAAAGACAAACGGCTCTGCTTCTAAATTTCCTTGTGGCCACCAAAAGAATCGCATAGCATCCTGATCAGGAGGCAAGACTCGAATTTGGAGGAACATGGCTTCTACATCAGCTACGAAGGGTATTTTCTTTTTTCTGAATCTCAAGAGTACTCCCACCAAAGAATTTATTAAGTAAGGACCTTTCATCAGGAAGTCATTTAGAGATTTGCCCTTGGCAGAAGCAGCGCAGTCATAAACAATTCTGACTTTGTCTGGCCTCTTTGTACTTAAGACTGGATGGTGGGGAATGTTTCATTCTTTAGAACCGCATAGCTGATCATCGGCTGGAACTAATTCAGCGTAGCCCTTTCGAACGTTAGATTCCATTTGCTCAGTATAATGTTGATGCAGGTTAGGGTCCTTCAACAAACGTTTTTTCAAGCTTTCCAGACGTTTTAAAGCCGTTGTACGGCTGTACGGCAAGACAGTAGCGCTGTTGTGCCACAAGAGTGGTAATTGGTAGTGCCCATCGACATACTGAATGTGCGAGACATAATGTCATAAGCGATAGGATCTTCCATAGAATATTTGAATCCGACTTCACCAATCTCTTTGTGCTGTTGAAGAAATAGAAGAAGATATTCCTTATCGCTGAATTCTGGAGTTGGGGTAGTACAGAAGAATTCTCCTTCATATGTAATGACTAAATTCTCCAAATCTTGCAAATCTGGTGGCCACTGATAACCTCGGACAAAGAAATTAGCAGCAGAGTTTTTATGAGAAAGGTCATTATCTGCTAAGTGAGCTCCATGCAACATCCAACTAAATTAGGAGAAAACCTGCTTTCATAACACCAATATGCAGCAGCATAATCATTTCCTATCAGCAACGTAACAGAACCCCCTTCAATCTCGGTCAAAGATACTCCCTCGAGATGAGAGTGTTTTTGAATACTCGCCGAATTAGCAATAGCAGACGGAGCAACAGGAAGGCTATCAATTACCACCACCTTAGACAAGTCTAACGAGTAGCTGTTATCCAGAGAAGATATGGAAAGAAAAACAGCTATGGTACCCAAAACGAGTAGATTACCTGGCGATAAAGTTTGAACTGCCAGATTAATTGGGCAGTTATTCAAACCCAGTTCATTTACGATTTCACGTTCGCAGAATGTTTTGCCAGATCCGGAGTCCAAAAGAGCGTAGGTAAAAACAGCATCGTCTTTGACCTTGACTCTGACGGGAACAATATCCAAGTAAGCTTTAGAACAAGTCAAACTTGAAATTTGAGTGGACATAGCTAACGATTTGTCATTGACAGACTTGGTAAAAGCGCTGGGAGTAGAAGAAAAAGGCGTAGAAGTATCATTCTCTTTCCTATTGCCAGGAGGTGAGAAAGAAGCTAAATGTAGCAAAGTATTGTGACTTTCTTGGTTTTTACAATTTCTCCTTCTGCACTTTATCTTACGATTGCAGTTTTTTGCTATGTGTCCCGGATTAAGACAACATCTGCATAAGTTGTTTCTTTCGACAAGCTGAGACCTGTCAGCCACAAACATCGAGCGAAACTTGCTGCATTGATAAAGCTTGTGCGTGTCCGAACAGCACTGACATTTAGTCAAGGACCAAAGGATTTGACAGTCTTGCTTACAGCCTTTGTAGCTGCTTGCAGTGTGACAACTTTAGTTCCTGTAGGTTATAGTTTGTATATATATTCCTGCAGGTTCGATTTAGAATATAGTTTGTCCGATACAATAATTCAGAACCTTTTGATATATTTTGTAGGCTTTTTTTTGTCGCTACTTAGCGTTTTTTGTCGTATACATATATATCGAAAACTTCCGATATGTATCGGAAACTCACGATATATTTTGTGGGCTTTTTTGGTCTAACTTAGGGTGTATTTTGTCTTATACCAATATATATATATATATATTTAAGTACTAGAGTAAGTGATTTTCACAGCACCTACAAACAGTGCTCGATGCCAAAGCAGAGCTATTATTTAGGTGAAACTATTCAACATGAGCTAAAATGTGCGACCATTGGTTTCATGTTTATTACAATCATCAGGCACATTAAATCTCTGTAAAAAAGCAAATGCATCATACATCAACTGAATGGGTATTATAATTCTCTATTTAATGCAAATAACTTAACCACTTACCGTCGAAAAGTTGCAGTCCATCCTATTTAATTCTGCCTTGGTCCCATACTGAAATCCGAATCTCTAGTACCAACTCACTCCGACTAGTATTTTTATTTCGACAACAGTAAAATATAGTATTCCAACATAAACTTTAGTACACCTAATTTTCGTTATTACGTTTTTTTTCGTATGTAGTAACGATTTGTGATGCAATAGTTTTTATATACAGGTATAATAATATTTTATTTTGATCCTCTCAGTTGTAAGTTGAAATTCACCCCGATAGCAACAAAGAAATAAGCAGGAATCAGTTTCCCTGCTTGATTAAACTGCAGAGAATAAACTAGTCGGAGTGAGTTAATACTAGAGATTCGGATTTCAGTAAGGGACCAAGGCAGAATTTAATAGGATGGACTGCAACTTTTCGACGGTAAGTGGTTAAGTTATTTGCATTAAATAGAGAATTATAATACCTGTGGTGACCGAGTGAATTAATATATTTTGTCTTTGTGTAATTTTGTCTGCGGTATCCGGTTATTGGCACATACCGCTCACTGCAATGGGCGGTATTACATAATGAGCGGATATTGCAAGACAAAAGGAATTTAATTACCGTGTCTTTGTTTTCGCTTTTCTTTGTTTGCCTGCTGTGTATATATATCGCTGCTTCGCTGTGTTAAAAATTTAATTGAATTATTACGTGTGAGGATAATAAACAATTACGTTGGTTTTGAGACTCGTTTGCGCACGAACTCACCAAATACCCATTCAGTTGATGTATGATGCATTTGCTTTTTTACAGAGATTTAATGTGCCTGATGATTGTAATAAACATGAAACCAATGGTCGCACATTTTAGCTCATGTTGAATAGTTTCACCTATATATATATGAACGACAAAACACGCTAAACTGCAATATCTTGATGTCCTTCATGGTCGACTCCTGGGAAGCCATGTCAACTTCCACTGGCAGTTAGGTGGCCATAAAAACCACCAACCCTGCAGCTCCAATGATATTTCACATTGTAGCTCAAGTCAAGTATGCACAGAGCTGGACAGCGCTGTTTCGAGCTTTCAGCTCTCATCGGCAGCCCTCAGCTATCTTTTTCAAAGGTATTCCCAGCTGAACAAACATCTTGGCCTAACTGGCAAAGGTTTGCCAGTTAGGCCAAGATGTTTGTTCAGCTGGGAATACCTTTGAAAAAGATAGCTGAGGGCTGCCGATGAGAGCTAAAAGCTCGAAACAGCGCTGTCCAGCTCTGTGAAAACACGCTAAGTTGCAACAAATAAAAGCCCACAAAATATATCAAAAGGTTCTGAATTATTATATCGGACAAACTATATTCCAAGTTGAACAAAAAAAGGCGTACATAACACAGGCGTACAAATTAAGGCCGGTACATTTTGATAGCATATGGTTCATGTGAGCCATATCGGTAATGTAGAGAAGTTATCACGTGGCTTTCGTGACATTATTTCATGACCAAAACAAAAGGCGGGAAACTTAAACACAAAGGTAACCAAAGGTCATAGCCTGCTGTTTTGTTGTTGCATAGTATGGTTGTTGTAAAAGCTCTGACAGCAGAATTATCTTGTTAGAGAATGCTGGCAGCTTTGGTTAAATAATGCTATCACTGTACAGTAATTGACTCATTGTTACCATCTACTGAGTATTCTTGATGCTTTGGTGATAGACCTAGAGGAAGTTGCAGTTTTTTTTCTTGTGATATGACGTCACTTGGTAAATAAATAAATATGATGATGATGATGAGGTATTCGCTACTAAACAATGCTGCACAAATTATGGCAACATATTCTGCAAAAAGATTTCGAAACAAACAAACACCGAAGATAGAATTCCAAAATAAAATTTATAATACTAATTTTGAGTGAAAGGAGCACAAACAGGGGCGTATTTAGGGGGGGAGCCATTGGGCCATGGCCCCCCCCCCCTTTGGGTCGCCAGGATAGTATGTATAATTAGCATATAATAGTATGCAAAATTGAGGCTTATCCCCCCTTTGTAAGTTGGGCAGAAGCTTTGATCACACCAGTAGCGTAGCCAGGAAGGGGCGGTTGAGCTATAGCCCCCCCCCATTGGCAAGTCGACCAAAATGCAGAATGGGAAACGCACTACGTTTTTAGCACTTTTGAGACTGTTTTATGCACTGGAGTGGACTACATAGTGATTTGAAACATCTTTTGAAGCATATATTCAGGGGGGGAGGGCTAATTTGTCAAAAATAAAACTAACAAATAAATGAAAACTTTGAAAAATGGTAAGAAAAAAGCAATCAAATTTGATTGCAAGTTTAAAAATGCTAAACATAGGTGTTATCAACAAATATACTATAAACTAAGGAATAGAGGGGAGGGCTATTCAGTATTAGTTAAATCTCTTTTTATTAGCCCTCCCCCCAATTATTTTTCTCTATAAACTGTATACGAAATAGATTACTCCGTGTAAGTTTTATTGAACTATTTGATTTAATAATTTACCAGCATCAAACAAGAGAACTAACATTTTACCATTATCCACTTCCCAAATATCCCATTTATGCCACCAGTTTAATCATGTTTTCACTGCCAATTTCTAAGCCACGTTTTAAAAGCATTATTTTTAATCAAAATAGCCCTAAAATAAAGTTATTTTTTTCAAAAAATGCAAAATTTTCGAGCGCTGGGGGCTCCGCCCCCAGACCCCCGTACCTCCGGGGGCTGGGAGCGTTGCCCCCAAACCCACAGCCTCCGGCGGCTGGGGGCTTCGCCCCCAGACCCCCAAAACAGCTCCTCCATTGCGAATTTCTGGCTACGCGCCTGGATCACACAAATAGTTTGTTTTATTCGTTTGTTGTAGGCCTGCACCCAACTCTGGCCAAAAAAATCGGACTAAGTTTGAGAAAGGACCTTTTTTTTTCTTTTTGCTCTTCTCCTGATTTTGGGCGAAAAATCGGACTGAATTTGGGTGGAACAATTTCTTATTCTGAATTTCTGATCTTTGTTCTTCTCAAATTTTCTGAAGTTCCTGGCCCCCCCCTTTTCAAAATCCTGCGTACGCTACTGAGCACAAAATTTGGACGATTTGATTGTAGTGGATGCCAAACCTCTACGTACTAAATCTACCTCTGGACGAACTGTTTGAAAACAACTACCAGTAGGCTTACTTTATGATGAGAAACAGATTTAGGCCTAGATAAAATTGCATGACAAAGTTTAACAAGTAACAATAATAATCTAATTGTGATGTTTTTTGTCTTTGGTAGAGAGTTGTTTAACAAGTTCAACCGCAACTAGTCTACGTACGTCAACATCTCCGACATTATTTAACCAAAGCTGCCAGCATTCTCTAACAAGATAACTCTGCTGTCAGAGTTTTTACAACAACCATACTATGCAACAACAAAACAGCAGGCTATGACCTTTGGTTACCTTTGTGTTTAAGTTTCCCGCCTTTTGTTTTGGTCATGAAATAATGTCACGAAAGCCACGTGATAACTTCTCTACATTACCGATGTGGCTCACATGAACCATATGCTATCAAAATGTACCGGCCTTAATTTGTACGCATGTGTTATGTACGCATTTTTTGGTTCGATATGGAATACCATTTGTCCAATATAATAAGTCGGAAGCTTTTCATAAATTTTGTCGACTTTTTTGTTCAAACTTAGGGTATTTTGTCGTATATATAAATCGGAAACCCGATATATACCGAAAACTTACGATATATTTTGTAGGCTTTTTTGTTCCAATTTTAGAGTGTATTTTGTCGTGTATATATCGGACAATTTTCATAGTAAATAAGCTCAAATAAGGCGGTGTTACAAAATAAATAACCTTTTTCCAAACGGCACCCCATAGAGGAAAGTAGAGTAATGTCTATCTATTAAATTTCGAAACATATGTCTTCAGTTGCGCGCCAGTAGCGACAGCCAAATCTTGAATAGAAGTTCCGAAGTCAGCGATATCAATCGAAAGCAGTTTGTCTTGTCCGTGCCCAGCGTGCCGCTTTTGCATTTGAGACATTGCAATATATGAGGCATAAGTATTTTGAATAATTACAAAAATGACTGCAAAGTAGACTGCTGTTGAGTTAAAAAGTTCATTTTTGATGTTACGTTCAGTTGCACTTTTTCGTCGTAGTTGAAATTACCTACAAAGTTGACTTTTTAGGGCCAAAATATTTTCATATGATTTGCAGCATATTCTTTCAAAATGGTCACGAGCCTCCAGTAGTAAAAAGAATTGCGAGTTTCTTAGGCATAAATACAGCATCGAGCCCCGGTTGGTAAGCAGTGGCTCGATCAGCGATAGACCATTTGATTACAGGCTCTTGAACACAATCTTTAGCATTCCAAAATACTTTTTAGCATTCCGTCGTATTTGTCCTCTCTCGATATTTCAAGGAATGAGTGTGGTTGAAATAACGGGTTTTAAATTTCGTTTCGGTGTACCCAATGTAATGTTTGGAGGTGCCACCAGATGTAATCCAGGCTTTGCATATGACAGCCTTTTCGTGGCATTCTCCATTGAGAGGGCCATTTGCTGAGTTGCGGCAGTTGTAAGAAGGGATGTTTTTTCTTTTTTTTATGCCTGAGAAACTCGCAATTCTTTTAGCTGACAAGGATAATGTTACAGGAAAACTCGGCCACAGTCTTAAACGTGCGCAATTACCGACCGAATAGAGATGACTCGTCAAGCACACCCAAGTTCACAATTCGAACAGTTCACTATTGACTAAGGTGCACCGGGTGCACAAATCACAATCACTAGAATCGATGTCTTTCGAATGACAGTTGACGCTCGACGCTTTGACGTGAACTCTGACGCAAAACTTTTGACGGTTTTCTAAAATGAACACAACACAATGCGATAGATAGCAGGCACAGATCGGTTTTAACAGCGTAAAACAATTAACATTCTTCATGAGAGAATTAACATTATTTCAGCTTCAGGCTTTTACGTATAGCATCATTAGAAAAGAGAAATAATTATCAAAGCAAAATAACAAATCCAAATTTGCAAAATAACGTTCACAAATCAATTAAATATCGAAAATAAAATGCACAAAACTTACCAACTATTTTGAGACGGCAATGCGCAGAAACGTATCAAGAAATCGACAATCGAACAGTAATTCATTTATCTCAAATCTATTTCAACGTTTTGAGTCAATTGAAATGATTTCGCTGTTTTTGCAAGGGCATTTATAGAGAAAAATTATAAAGAATAAAATAAAAACCACGTGGAAATTAATGGGGAAAAAGGCTATTTTTCGTAAACATTGTCTAAAACAAGTTTTGTTTTGCAAAAGTGGGTGAATCGCCACCGGCTGAACTAATCATATTGGAAAATACTAAGACGAATGCAAAAACAATAATCAACTTATCACTACATTTCCGTTAATACCAGTAAAATCAACATTTGCTAACAAAGAAAGTAATTTATTTTTATTCCAATCCGCTACGCACCATTAGGGGTCAAGAAAGAAAAAACTAAACATGACTAAGCAAAACAATTCGTCTACTACGTACGGCAAAAGTAAACATGACATCTTATCAATGATCGATATTGGCGTGCCTTTTCTCACGTTACAAAAGGTTTTCTGTTCGAATACGTAATGGTTGGAATCTTGCCAGGCGAAAGGTTTTTTGTTTGAATCCAAAGCAAGCTAACTTGCTGTAACAGATACTGCACTCAACAAAAGATTAAAGCTTACGAGAAAATGCAGGCACAAAAACAAATGCAAGCTGAAAAATGTTTGATCATAGTTTTATTGTAGTTTAATTGATGTTTTTTTAGCAGTGTGACATTTCAATACGACAACACTACAACATGCAGTTGTAGTAGAGTTTTAGCTTAGCAGGTTGTTTAATATTATGCAGTTTTAGGTTTCAGAGAATTTTAACGTTTTAGGTATTATAATTCGTTTACAGATTAGCATCTGCGGAGTCCTTAGGACGAAACAGACTGTTGTGCTTATAACCTTTTACTCTGATTTTATAGTTGTAAAAGCAGCAAAAAAAAAGTTTTTTTTTCAAATAGACAGAGCATTGCGAAATAAACAGCAATACTAACATAGTCGCTGAAATTAATATGTATGCCAGAGATCAAAACCGGTCGGGCCGAGATTCTTCGACCGGCCGGTCTAGCCGATTGAAACATCAGTCAAATTCTCCTTTCTCGAAGCTAAAAGACATCTAAGCACCAACCGAAATATACATGTATATGTTATTATAAATCAAACTTGTTATAAAAAAAAAGTATTAACAAACCACACCTTTTGAAAACACGTGTTGAATGGTTTCAAGCTGTGACCATAAAGACATGCACATCCAGGGTCGTATTTAGGGGGGGGGGGGGATTGTGCCATGCCTCCCTTCTGTTTGGACCACTGCACAAAGCAAAAAAGTGCAAAATTTACGTTAAAATCGCGTAATCAGATAATAATAAAGCATGCATGTGGAAGAGGCTTACGCTATCTAGCATTTTAGCATCATTTTAATCAGCTTGAGAGTAGAAGTGGCGCAGATTTCAGATTTTTTAGTACATGCTAGAATCTTACCGCTTTGAAAAGCTTTTTTCAACTTAAATTTACCACAATCTACACTGGGCAAGAAAGACATAGCTCTTATTTTTTATATCTAACTAGCCATGGCTTGTTCTGAAGTAGCATTTGTACAAAATGCTGGGGCACATTATATGTCGAATATTTTCTAGCCAATGTCATAACAGTTTAGTGTTTGCTGCTCGGCAAATTGCAAATATTCTGTCACCAATAGCTAAAAACTTTTAACTTCTTTTCTCGGCCGTACGCGTAATATTATTAGGAAGAACTTCAAATAGTTTAGCTTTCAATCGTTTTGCGTGCTTCTGGCCTAAAGGCTACCAGCTCGGAAGCCTAGGGAAGAGCCACCAGAACGGCGACTACTTAAAACAAGCAATGCGAAAAATTGAGCATGCGAGGAGGCGTCTTCTCTAGCTCAAGTGGTAGAGCAGTGGACCGGTAATCCAAAGGCTGCAGGTTTGATTCCAGCTCAAGGCGTCTTCTCTAGCTCAAGGAGGCGTCTTCTCTAGCTCTTCTCTAGCTCAAGTGGTAGAGAAAAGGCTTCTTCTCTAGCTCAAGTGGTAGAGCAGTGGACCGGTAATCCAAAGGCTGCAGGTTCGATTTCTGTGGGAAGACAATTTTTCGCATTGCTTGTTTTAAGTAGTCGCCGTTCTGGTGGCTCTTCCCTAGGCTTCCGAGCTGGTAGCCTTTAGGCCAGAAGCACGCAAAACGATTAAAATATTAAAACTCTGGCCTGCAAACGTCAAAAAACATCTTAATTGACTTATTATTACAATCATACAACAAGCAAGTTGCTGGGTTTAAATAGCCAAAATTAAGCATGCGAGGAGGCGTCTTCTCTAGCTCAAGTGGTAGAGCAGTGGACCGGTAATCCAAAGGCTGCAGGTTCGATTCCTGTGGGAAGACAATTTTTCGCATTGCGTATTTTAAGTAGTCGCCGTTCTGGTGGCTCTTCCCTAGACTTCCGAGCTGGTAGACTTAGGCCGGAAGCACGCAAAACGATTAAAATATTAAAACTCTGGCCTGTAAACGCCAAAAAACATCTTAATTGACTTATTATTACAATTTAGCTTTTGCCCTCCAGTTCTTTTTATGCTTATTTTGTGCACGTTTTGTGCTGCTTAAAACAGGTCTTTCAAACCGAAATTTACCCTAAAAAGTTCTTACAATTGAGTTATTTTTACCAAAATCGCAAAAAAATTTTCTGAGACTTCGTCCGCAGTCACAAATTTTAACACCTCATCCATGGCCAACCACCTTTTTAAAAATTTTTCATTAGATGCATTGAACAAAATCTTCTGTAAAACAAAACGGTTGACCGGGCCGGTCAGAAACCAGTCGACTGGCCGGTCTACCGGCGTAGATTTTGAAATTTACCGGTCGAGTCGAGAAAATCTTCATCGGTTCCATGTCTGATATATGTATACTTACAAAATTGAAACACAAATTTAAAAAAAAAGAGATTCAAAATTGAAAAAAATTAAGAACAGTCAGCCTTATCTCAAAATTTATTGGTTCTGACAAAAAAAAGAGCTTGTTGGTGACAGAGTATTAGCAACTTATCAAGCAGCAAACGTTAACTATTATCGTCATTGGAAGAAAAGCGTCTCAAATAAATGTCACAGTGAGTTTTTTACATGGTGCAGTAAATGTATTGTGATGACATCACGCTAAATATATTGCGATGACGTCACCAAAATCTAAATTGATGATGCCGTTATAATTGCATGCCTTATCTGCCATGTCACGCTTTGCGGTGACATCAGCGACAACAGCCTTAGACGTTAATTGTTTTTAATTAGGTTTTTGATTCATCCTTTTAAGTATCTTACTTATTTTTACAGTAGCTTATAAAATTTTGCTGTAATATCGCTCGAAGTAACATCAGCTAATTGTCAAAAACTCAAAAATCCCAGCTTAATACCCAGATATTTTGGTTGTGATGTGAAAATCAAAGGGTGACATTATCTACTAATAACGTAGTTTCTCGCAGTGTGCTGGCAACGGTTAAAGAGATATTGCTCAAAATCAGTTTAACTCAAGAAAAAACAACTGCTTGAGGAAATAAAGAGGTGCCCCAAACCTTGTTCCACTATTCCCTTTATCTTCAAAACTAGATTTAATCCATTTGAATTCGTACCATTTGCAACCCTGCGTTTCGAAATTTTGCGTCATGAAAAAGGGATGACTATGCAAAATTTCTTGCAGAACAAAAAGTTCCTTATTCAGCAAGAAATTCTGCAAAGTCATCTTTTTCTGATGTCACGAAAGTTCGAAAGGAAAGGTTGCCAATGGTACGGAGTCAAACGGATTAAATCTACTTTTGC
This sequence comes from Trididemnum nubilum, assembly GCA_963965965.1. NCBI lineage: Eukaryota > Metazoa > Chordata > Ascidiacea > Aplousobranchia > Didemnidae > Trididemnum > Trididemnum nubilum. The sequence continues at coordinate 29,474,250 of OZ014490.1, forward strand.
AGATAAAGAGAATAGTAAAAAAGGTTCGGGGCACATTTCTCTTAAATCAAATAGCTTTCATTTCTTCAACAAAACCGATCCCGAACAGTATCTCTGTAGAGATGCGCTGTAAATAACAGAGGTGGAGTCCTCGAGGACGTCCGTGGCCTCGTGGACACATTTTGAAGTCCTTGGCCTTGGCCTCGAAGCCTCAAGTCCTCGAAAATTGCCCTGTCCTTGGCTCGAGGACAGCACTATTTTTGAACCGTTGAAATTTCGTTGGAAAACGCCAGAAACCTTGCGGAAAATCTGCAAAGACCTTTTTTTGGTTTCCTCAAGTAGAGATCGCCAGAAAAAAGTTTTTTGAAGGTTTTTTTTTGAGATCGCCTGAAAAAAATTTTTGAAGACCTTTTTTTTTTTGGAGAACACTTGCGTCTGTGTTCTTGGCCTCGAGAGAGTCTGTCCTTGGCCTTGAAATTTTTTGTGTCATTGGCCTTGACCTCGAGCCTTGTGTCCTCGACTCCACCTCTGGTAAATAGAGCAACAAAGAAAGCAAGTGTAAACGTTCTGTGCATCGCATTATTTAAATTAAAACCACTTTTTATTTTCGAGATATGAAATACTTTCCTCATTAATATAAAACGATGAAAAAGTACGCGTTTGGACACAAACCAAAAAGTACGTATTAACCAACTTCTCTCCAATATGAACCACTGGTACATTAAAACAAATTACGCACACGCGTCACAGTTGACAGAAAAGAAGTCCGTATGAAGATGAAGGGTGACATCCCACAGCTCCGCTGACATGAAAGAGCAAAAATCGCATCTTAGCTTAGCCTGATTGCATCAAGTGTTATCAATACGACACATGACAGTTATTTTCATTAAAAATAAACAAAAATAATGCACAGCGTTTTTTTCCTTTTGTTGTGAAACTAGTTTTGTGGCTCCAAGAGGTTTTTATTTCGGAAATAAGGGTTAAGTGGCTCTTTAAGTGCTAAAAATTGTAAACCCCTGGACTGGATTAATTGGCGGTAAAGCCGATCATAGTAACGTATTGAATAATGTTACCTTAGGTGCCGACCTACCGCAACGACAAAATTTGTTGAGGTTACTTATAGTCGCCTTTCAACCGCAAAGGGCTAATCCTAGAAGTTTATTTGTTTTAATTGCTATTTTTTATTTATAAAGAGCAATAAACGCAATAATTAATAATTTATTAGTCTTTACCAGCAGTTTAGTATTTTTGTGACACGTGATTTCAGACTTATTTAGCTAAACAGTTTTACCTTCATAGTTTATTTCTGTTTATATACCGGCCAGTTGGTCAAGCGGTAACGCGTTCATCTCTGGGAGCGGGAGATCTGAGGTTCAAATCTCGGGCCGGTCAAATTGGACACAGTGTTGCCAACGGCTCGCCATCGGTGCGACATTTCTTCGAAAGGAGCTGTGTTGCCCGTGCGCAATGATGCGGAGATGGGCCCCGCCAACTCGTTACACGCTTCGGCGTATTACAGCGAGTATAATGAAAAATTTGATTTGAAGAACAAACTATACTCTCTAACGTCACACGCCGCTCTAGGGTTAGATTCATAAACTATGAAACAATCATCTTTTCAAACTTACTCTCGTTTTTGCAGAAAATAGACTTAAGGCGATACAGTATATTGGAGTTCAAAAATTGATCGACCAAAACAAAACTTTTTCTTTCGGTTTTTCAATTTCAAATAAAGTTTTCACGACAAAGAAAAAATTGCGTTGTTAAATTCACCAGGTTACAGGTTTGTGATTATTTTTTTAGTTTTGAAATGGGAAACTGTTTAAAAAAAAAAAGAAAATCTAACCTATCTGAAAACGAAACAGAAAAAACTATTGTGAGCAAGGAAGTTAGAGCACCAAATTTGTTTAATCAAGATGATGAGGACGATGTGGAAGGATTTATACAAGACAATAACGACGAAGACGAAAAAATTGCAACAACTTCTGCAACAAACCTAAAAACCACAATTACAGGTTTGTAAATTGTTTTGTTCCACAGATATCGAACAAAAATTTTAAGAGGCCCACTGAATGGATAATTTCTATATTGATGTGCTAGTCCACGGCTACGTTACATTTTAGACGTGTTTTCTAAGGCCGGGATCACACGATCAGGTTTTTTGCACAATTTTTTTTGCATCAATCGTGCGAGAGATCGCGCAAGAAGACTTATGACTCACTGTTACGGGCACCTGTCATCAATTAAATTGAACAGCCATGTGCGGATGAAAATTAGCGTTTGGAAAGTCTGTTGCAGAGAAATAGAACCGAGGTCTATTTTGCCATCAAGTTTTTAGAAACCGCCGTTATCTACGAAGAAAACTTAGCCTTTCGCAGTGCTTTTGAAAATATTGAACAGCATAAAAAAAAATACAAAAATGCCCTGGTCAATGCAGAAACGAATGCGCCACGATTTTCAAGCGAAAATGTCACTAGAAATTTTGCTTAATTCAATTAAATCGGTAATGACGTATTACAACATTGCGTCTGCTGTTTTAGCTCATTTCTTCGAAGACCTAAATGTGTTGCCAGCTGTTTTCTCGTATTTGTTTACGATCGCATATCCATTACATAAATCTTCCTTGATAAAACATAAAATGAAACTTTTTATAAGCAAAATTGAATGAAGGCAGCAGTGTCTAGGGAGCACATTTACAGTAAGAATGTAGATCGTAAAACTTAAACATTTAGTGTAAAAAAAATCCATAAATAAGTGATGCAAAGCATAATAAAATAAAAATTTCTTCATACAATTTGCTTTTAACAATATCGAAACTTGAACTAAAAAAGTCGATATTTTGCAAAACTTGTACTCGAACTCGAAAAAATAAAAATTGGCAACTTGATAAGCTGAATTTGAATTTACATAAAACTCAATAAAAATGTGCATTGCACATTCATTGCATGCGCTTTTCTGTAGGACTGGTGGAGAATAAAACACAAAAAAATAAGTGTTAAAATAATTAACGCTCAGCAAAAACATTCTAATCCACTAAAGCAAAAAGCATGAAGCTATTTTTTATCGGACTAGCCGAAAAAAGTATATTCCGGATATTGGATAACAAATTGCCGCTAATAATTATTCTTATGCTTCAACTTCTGTTAAGATCATGCGAAGGTAAAATTTTGCTCAGGATAAGTGGTTCAATAATTTTTCCATGTGTATTAGTTTTATTACGTCTCAAAAATTATTCTATTTGTCATTAGGTTCTTGTTGTAACATCAGAATATTTTGTTTTGACGAAAATTGAAGTTAAAAAATTGACAACATGATGCTATTAGCTATTCTAATGTTATTTTCGAATTTCAGCTTTCTACGTTTTACCGTTTTTGAGTCATAAAATAATTAAATAAACTTTGAATATCTGCATGTGCTCGCGTCGCGAAGTCCCAGTAAATTGACAAAGCACATAACACTATCGACGCGGAAAATTAAAAACATTCCTTACTAGCCGCGTGAACACTTTCAGAGTGAAAAAACTATGCGTGAGAACTAGGGCAATTTCGTTGAGAAAAATCCAGACATTTTCGTCTGGCAAGAAGCTGAACAAGAAAGTAGCGCCTAGATGTAATAGCTTCAAAAATATTGATGCAAACAATTAGTACAAAAAACTTGATCGTGTGACCCCGGTCTAACACGGTCTACAACTTTTAGGCGTGGGGCATTTAGGCTCCGCCGATTAAGCACCGGGATTATTAGGTGCCGGGACTATTATGTGCTTGGACTTTAAAGTGCCGAGACTTTTGGATGCCAGAGGTGAAATTTTTTTTTTTTTAATTTTGAAAAAACTTCAATATTTAATATCAAAAATTTTAAAAAAAGATTTTTTCCCCAAAGTTTTTCTCCGAAAAAAATTAAAAAAAAATTTTTTTTTTCCAAAAAAAGTTTTTTCAAAAAGAAAATTTTTTGTTTCAAATAACAGTTTTTTTTTCAAAAAAAACAAAAACAAAAAACAGTTTTTGTACAGTTTTTCATAAAAAGAACTCTTCATACAAGTGCTATAGTTTAAATTTATCACGCTTACTGCATTCCCTTCAAAAAAATAAAAAGATAGACGAAAGACGTATCAAGTAGAGCTCTCTCAATACTGCACACAGTGCTGTCGTCGAGGGTAGCCCTCCGACTGTCATTTCACCTCATTCTTAAAAGGGTTGAGGTCATGGAGGAACTCTGGGGAGACTCAACGATTAGAGATCACCATAGGTCTGAGCCAGAGCTCAAAAGTGAACAGTAGGTAAAGACGAAGGAAAATGGGCTCGGCAGTCACCTTTATCAAAACTTCTACCCCGCCCTCTGCTGAATAAAAGCATTCGTGTACAGCTTAAAGATTGTACGCAAACGACGCCCTCTCATTGATCCTTTTCCCGCAAATTAATGCTCGACTTTTTTCTACAGCCGCTCCTTTTCCTGCGCTCTCTATTGTGACGATTTTTCTTGACAAGTGTTAGAATAAAAGCTTCAAGATATTAACATTTTACGCAATGTAAAACTTTTTTGTTTGAAAAACCTTTTTTTTTGGAAAAAGCTTTTATTTGAAAAAATTATTTAAAAAAAAAAATCAAAAAATCTGTTTGTTTTGAAAAAAAATCTGTTAAAACAAAAAAATTTTTTTGAAAAAAAGTAATTTTTTTTGGAAATAAATGTTTTCACCTACGCGCATGAAAGTCCAGGCGCATAAAAGTCCCAACCTTAATCGACGGCGCATAAATGTCCCGTGCCTAAAATTCCCGTTCGGCCTAACAGGCCTACTTCCTTACGAAAAAAAGCAACTTTGCGTTGCGGGTTTGTGCGATGGTCGCAAAATGAGTTGCGTTGGCACATTCATGATGTTAAATTAATACATCCGCGTATGATGAGTAAGCGATAAAATAAGGAAAAATTAATGTAGCTCAAAACAAATGCAGTTTTGTTAAGTTACTTGTTTTCAGATGTTTTTGGCATTACGTGTATTAAAAGTTGGAAAGAAACTGTTTAGTTAGTAGCAAAAACTAGAAAAATTAAAGTAGTAAATTTAACACTAATCAAGTAGGACAGTATGAGCTACGAAGCGCATACAAGTTAGACCTATTATAACATTAATATGCAAAGTTTTTTCATTTCTTTTTCTTTTTTGAATGGCCATTTTTATCCGAAATATAAAGAAAAATGTGTTTTTGCTCTAACAATTAATACGGTAATAGTAGTGCTATTTAGATACCACAATAAAACACACAGTATTAGAAAGAATTAAACGATGTGAGGATTTGCCTTAAACTTTAAACTATACCTTCAAGAACTCCGGAGTTTGATTAGACTTGCACGCAAACAGAAGGTGAGAAACTGTGCTGATTATAACTTCCTTTATGCACTAAACTTAGATAAAACAGTGGCTGAGTTAAATCAACGTTTTTAATAAATATAGTTAATAAATGCATGGTGTATGGTTGCAAATCGGGATACCTGTCAACTGCATCTAAAAAAGTTTCTAATTTCGCATTTCATTAGAGAAACTCGAGTTATTAGTAATTGGATTAAATTTGTAGATCGAGCTCATTAGAAGCTAACCAAAAATTTTGTGAAATGCAAAAAACACTTTGAGAGTAAGTTTATTTTCCCAGAAACGGGAAACGAAGAAAGCTAAAGTGAAACCTTTATCTAATTTCCACAATCCATTCGAAAGCTGGATTGAATAAGCCATTAATTTTATCAACACCCAGTACAAGCCGGAATCCACCAAAACCTGTAGAGTGTTCCGAGAAGATGAAACCTCTAAATTTTGAAAATTGACACCATATCAAATTTTGAAGAATTAAGTTCTATTTATAGTCCCTCGAGATTTATTACTTGCAAACTAGAAAATTACATTTTGTATAACAATCTTGTATATCGTGAACACTGGCTTTCCTAAAATTAAAGAAGCAATCAAAATTGAAGGGATCTTCGCGTTTATTTACAATACGAAAGTCGTTCAGTTCTTCTTCCAACATGATTGGTTGAGAGAAAAAATGGAAGAACATCCCACCATATAGCATGCTCCAAAATTTTTGCGGCTATTTACGCAATAAATCCGAAAAGTATATTTCAGCTGAATTATGGACGAATTGCAGCAGCGACAATATTACCAACTCAAAGGCCGACCCCCATATTCAGCTGAGGTAATGCGGTTTGCATTACTACTTCGCCATGCTTCTCCTAATAGCAACAAGAATTTGCTGAAACATTTTTCTCTCCCTTCGTTTTCCACAATCAACAAACTCAAGCAAGGTGAATTGAATTCGTTAAAAGCTCTGAATCTTCTCAAAAAAGGCGGAAAACTTTCCCAAGATATTGCTTCAATGGCATGCGAAATGTATCTTCAAAAATCGTCACGGTATCATTCAGGAGAGTACGTTGGAGCAGATGAAGAAGGAAATCTTTACGAAGGCATTGTGGCATTCATGGTGGTGGGATAAAAAATTCCATACCCATCGTTATTCATGCCTTTTCAGTAACTACAATCACAGGAAATTGATTGCTTCAACTTAGATCAATGTTTTTCACGTCTATTGGAAGAGGGCTTTAAAGTGTGTAGAACTGTGACAGATGATCACAGCGGAATTGTTAAGGATTTTGATATACTAATCGGCCAATATCCTTCTGGCAATCCATTGTGCATCAAGCATCCCAAGATCGTTTTAAGCATTTATTTACTTTTTGACAATGTCCACGTCATGAAGAACATCCGCTGCAATTTACTAAATGCCAAAACATTTGTGTTTTCTGAGTTTGCTTTTCCAGTGATGCAAGGAAAACATCTGGATTTGATAGAGGATATACCGGTACTGTATTTGTTGGTCTGACTTGCATGCAGCGTACGACAAAAATGTTCTCCGCCAAGGGAATTTAAGAAAAGCACCCAAGCTCACACATTCGACCTTGCACTGTGGAAACAACAAGCAAAATGTTCTTTTGCCTCTCGCAATATTTGATGAAACTACCATTGCAGCTTTCAAAAGTTATTTTCCCGAATGCAAAGAAGTTACTATCGAATTCATCTTAGATCCAAGATGAATTCAATAATGATCAAAGCAATTTTGAAAATATGTAGCACTAAACAGCTGTTCAAATATTTAATTTTTGATATATTTTTAGAATTTTTTCCAAAAATTTGTCCCTTGTCAATTGGCAGGATTAAGGACTTTATGATCAAATAGCATCTGACAAGTAGCAAAAACATTCGACCGGATTATTATACGTTTGCGAAATACAGTAACTCCTATGTAAAAACGCTATGCAACTATATCATAGCCTGTTAGCACAGCTGTAGCTAATGCCAAAGTTATACCTCTGATGTTTGTAACATGGTGCTGTAGTGTTTGTAATAAGTTAATAAGCTTGAAAAGACTAGTATTAATCGTGACTTTTAGGTCTCAAATATAGGTGTTTATTTATGCAAATGCACCGCAATTTACTAATGCAAACGCACCAAATTTAGCACAAACATTTGTAATTGACCGATTTTAAGTCAGTGGCTCTATTCTTATTTCTTCGAATAAAGAATTTTTATTTAAATAATTTTACGTCGTTAATGTCACGTCGTTAGCATATTTTTTCAAATTTTTGATAAAAACGTCATGTATTCATCAATGACGTGTTGGGCAGCTTAGTTTCGACATAATTTTGATCACGAAATAGCAAACTGCCTAATTCAAAAATATGACGTAATCATGTTGCCTGATACCATCATATTTATGGTTTGCTATTTGACTTGGTTTTCGTGAATCTTTATTACGAGGAGTAAACAAACTATAAATCACCGTTAAGATAATTTTTTTTATCAAAATTAAAATCAATTTTAATCTCTTTTCCTTGCCTTGGGCAAAACCCACACCAGTTCGGGTTTCTCAAAGTGTGGTCTTGGCCTTGTTAGGGGCTAAAAAGGTTTCCCAGGTACCACGAGAAAAGGGATCATGGAAATGGATTTGCAAACTGGTACGTTATCTGCTCGCAGGGGTGCCGAGAGCTGAACGTGGGCCCGGGGACAGCTCAAATGTGACGGAATTGTGGTTTTGTAAAGTCTAAAATAGACGGAGAAAATGCTGTTGTTTGGTCCGAAAAATGATGTGATCTCCAAAAAAAAGGTCTTTCCCGAAATTTCAACGGTTTTTCCTTCCGAAAACAAGTGATCTCCAAAAAAAAAAAAAGGTCTTCTACGAAATTTCAACGGTTTTTCCGTCCGAAAACAACTGATCTCCAAAAAAAAGTCTTCTCCGAAAGTTCAATGGTTTTTCCATCCGAAATCAAGCTGTTCACATGCGAATTCGATGGGCCTTTCACTTTTCAATGCCATTTGGATTCATGGGCCCCCTAAACACCATGAGCCCCGGGGTCATTTTCCCCCCCTCTCGTTGGCTCTGTCTGCTCGGTATCTAGTTCAAAAAGCAACAAACATCTTTTTCTTTTTCTGGACTTTTCTCTGAAGTTACTCCGGAATTCGGCTTGTAAAATACGTAAGATTTTTTAATTGGTACAAATGACTTCAACCTATTCTGGTTACAGAGAGCAACAAGTTTGAGAAGTATTAGCAAAGATGCCCATGGTTCATAAAAGTTAAAAACTATTGTGCTATTCACCTAACTATCACAAAAAAAAAACACGGAGTCAATTAAAAATAAAAAAGTTTCATTTTGGTATCGATGATTTCTGTATAGTGTAAAATAATGCAGATGTAATGTACTGTAAGATTTCGTTGCTAAAAAAAATTGTTTAACTTTTCTTGGGTTAAAAAAAAAGAGCTATACATTAATTGTCTGCCGTTTGAAATTTACAGCACAGTCTGCATGAAGGGATTTTCAGAGGTAAAACTTGACGTACCCACTGGAGCACGCTGTATACAGCTCGAAAATCTGCGACCTGTTGCGGTAATAATCGTCATTAGTAAGCATTCAACATTATGACGTAGAATGGACAGTAAACTACAATAGGGTTCAACTTTATACAGAGCTTTAAAGTACTCAGCAAAATCTACAGTATTATACATTCCTTAATCGAGATATGTTTTTCACCAAGAGTGTAAGGAGATTGTAGACCTTGCCTAATTTATTCATTGCTTTAAAGTTCTGTATAAAGTTGAACACTATCGTAGTTTACTGTACAAATACTTGACCCTATTCTTGCTACCACTTTTAAACGATAAGCCGGGGAGGGCTCAGGATGACATTTCTCTTTTCCAGTTACTAAGCCTGCGGTCGTGGGAGTTCACAAAAATTAGGATCTCGGTTGAGTTTTTAAAAACTGCTTTAAGTTGATGACGTCATCATAATAAAGCAATGGCTAATTGTTTTGCAAAGTCACGTCACAGATTGTTCAAATTTTGTACATCAGTTGGACTTTAGAAATAATTCCTTTTATTGTAAGTCAAACTAATGACTACGCCCGGTGGCTGGTCCAGCTTGTGGTTTTATGTATTCTATTTTCTTAAGCTAATGAGATCACAAAGAAATCTAATGACGCTATTCAGAATTATGTGGGACATTTAAGTTCAATTAGGCCGTATAAGTTATTGAATTAGTTAAAAATGCGCAAATTTTAATCAAGTGGTTTCTACAAACTCAAAATTGGGGCACTTTTTATTTGAATTTGTTGTATATTTTCAAAGGTATTTATAAACACAAATGACAAAACCAACAATTGCGATTAAATATGCTTTTTTGCTCATACAAACAAAAAAAAAAAAGAAAAAAAAAGCACTTTGCCGTCTTCGACCTTTTTTACAAAATACAAATCTGGTTTTAAAAATCACAAACCAATCTGGTTTCAAAAATCACAAACCAGAAAAAAATGCTATAGGCTAAGTTGTGAGAACAAAGTTTTCTTTTTTATTCTGTACCTCTGCACTTTCACTCAGGTAAAGCTTTTATGCTAACTCAAATCTTTATTTTCTATTCTTGCCAAATCCACCACTCAAAACCATTCAAAATAAAGAACTGTTAAGTGGTTAATGTAATGTCAAACAAACAGTACAATCTGCAATAATCAAATAAAGACTGCAGTTTTCAAAAAAATGTTTACCAGATCAACTTTTTACCAGCAGTGTTGGTTAGGGTATTGCAGTAGCCCCGACCTCTATGGATTTTTTCTACCTTCTTCAAAATAGGAGGTTGCCAAAAAAAAAAAAAATCACAAATACAAAGTTTGAAAAAAAAATTGAAGTTTAGGGGTCGCACAGAGACCTTTTTTACCCGGAATTTGGGTGTTTGTTTGATTTTTTGCCGCTAGATGGTGCAATGTGAAATCTGTGTTACTAATGAGTCATTGCAACATTGTGCATTTACTTTTGGTCTTATAGGCTACTTTCAAAAAACTTCACTACAACTTCTAAAACTGTTTACATTTATGTTTTTTGTTTGTTTCCTTCAGAATTATTTTTGTGCGGGGAAACTACACCAGAAACTCTATTTGAGTTAGACCTACAGTAACTATTTTGGCTGGCTGTGTAAAGCACAGTGGAGCATACCCTACAGTGTTACTTTCTTGAAGAATGACGGTGCAGACTATGCCTAGTTAATGAAATCTACTAAAATGCTGTCCTAACTTAACTATAGTTACTGCAGTAGTTGACTGAAACCACATTTGTTATGTTTGGCTGCGCATAGGCGTGGCCAGAATTTTTGACTGGGAGGGGGGGCAAACCACAAATGAAATGCAATGACGCCATCAGAAATTTTCAAAAGAGTAACTTTTTGTGGGTCAAAGATATCGTAGAATGGAAGATCTGAACTCGCAGCCTGTTGGCACTTACCCAAGATTTTGGTAAAGGGAGAAGGCAAAAACTAAAAGTTAGAAAGTCCAAATGTCTAACTTAGGAAACGTGTTGAGTAAGCTAGTGTATTCAAACGTATCACAGACGGGGATCTGGGGCGAAGCCCCCAGCCGCCGGTGACTATGGGCAATTTTTGTACGTTTTTGGAAAAAAAAGCTATTTTAATCCCATTGGCTCACATTTCGCAAGTGTTCAGAGCCATTTGAAAGAACTAGATTTTTAACATTTGAAAGCCAAAAGAAAAAATTTAGTTGTTCAATTCTTTTTCTTGCTATTAAAGTCCAAAGCAGGTTCAAAATCTTGCATTATGGTGTAAAATTTTAATTATAAGTGATTTGGTCCATGTAGGGGGAAGTAAGGCACATTGCCTCCTGCAATATTTTAGCACTAAACAATAATCCACTTGAAGATTTTCCTTAGATATTTTTGTTTTGTCATGAAGATAACAAGTTATAGGAGTACATGTAGGCCAAGGGCCCAGGCCCCTTAATTGAAATTTAATAATTTGTTCAATGAGCCTTTTGCTTAGCTATTTTTTGATAAAATATTTCGTGCGTAAAAACTGGCGAGATGGAGGTGAATCGTTACTAAAAAATGGTACGATAAATGTTTACGCTTACTAAACGTGTCATTCCCGGGCCGGATTTATATTGGGCGGGGCTCCTGGCACTTAGGGGATTTTTGCAACGAAGACCAGAAAAAGTCCTACAATCTTAGCGGGGGGCCCTGGCACTGCGCCACATGGCAAATAAGGCGTTGGTTATTGCAATACGTTCATAAAAGGTTTAGATGAGGGCCTGAGGTAGCAACTTTTAGGACAAAAACCCTTCATTTCACCCTAGTTATACATTTAAATTGGACGGAAAAAATAAATTAAGGGGGTGCGCAGTGCTCCTTGGTCGTCAATATTATTCATTGTTAATTACTGTTATACGCAAAAATGCTAAAAGAAACTGAAAATGAAGAAACAAGGCCTTTTTGTCAAATTTTTGTCATTGCTGGCATTTCGATTATGGGGGCTCGGGACCCTGAGCCACCCCCCTGGCTTCGCCTATGATTTTGAGATAAGATCGCGCCCTTAAGTTCTTTCATAAAAAAGCATTTAAAGCAAAATTAAAATAACTTTTTTTCCAAAACGTGGAGGACTCGAGTAGAGTCATTTGATAGTTTTTTGAAAGCTCCAAGAATTGCATGAGAGTATTTTGACGTGGACACGTGGCTTTCATTATTATTACTTACTTTTGCACGCGTAAATCCCAGATTAAAGAAATTGCAATTCCGGACAAAGACGACATACTGGCTATCTTCTCATTATATTTATCACTGGTAGTATTTCAATTGGGGTGTTTGCAATACCGCCTGTGTTAGAGCATCAAGTTCATAATAACGTTAAGCGTGAGGCTGGGTTGCAACTTTTAGAACAAAACTCTTAGATTTCTCACAGGCTTGTATATAAGTTGTTAAAAATTTGAATTATGGAGCCCCTGGCCCGAGACTCTTAGTCGTCAGTTAGGGGCCCCGGAGCCCCCTGGTTGTTGATTAGGAGCTCCTGGGCTCCCTGGCTGTTAATTAGGAGCCTTGGGGCCCCCTGGTCGTCAGTTAGGGGCCCTGGTTGTCATTTAGGGTTCCCGGAGCCCTCTGGTTGTCAGTTAGGGGCTCCCTGGTTGTCGGTTAGGGGCCCCTTGGTTGTCAGATAGCGCCCCCCTGGTTGTTGGTTAGGGGCCCCCCTAGTCGGCAGTTAGGGGCTTCCTGTTCGTCAGTAAGGGGCCCCGGGCTCCTTGGTTGTCGGTTTGGGGCTCCAGGGTCTCCTGGTAGTTAGATAGGGGCCCGGAGGCTCCCTGGTCGTCAGTTAGGGGCCCCTGAGTTGTTGGTTAGCGGCCCAGGATCCCATGGTTGTCAGTTAAAGGGCCCCGGGGCCTCCTGGTTGATAGTTAAGGGCTCCGGGGCTCCTTCGTTTTCATTAAAATTGTTGTTAATTACTGTTAGGTGCTTAATTACTGAAAAAAAACTAACTGCAACTAAACATCGCTAGGATATGTTGTCATATTTTTTTTTTATCATTGGTGGTATTTTATTTGGGGGGCGGGCCCCCTTGCCCCCCCCTGGCTACGCCTATGTTGCTGCGTAAGATACAGAGTTTAGTGTAAGCTCTATAAAACATGAACATTAGTAAATCTACTAGCAATATATTATTACCGGACCTGTGAATTCTAGCAGTTGGCTGCCAGAAATTATTTCTAGCATGATGACAATACTATCAAGCTGGAATCACGAAGCTGCAATTCGTCAATTAAAAATCTTCGAGGAAGCAAAGAAGCTGGTAGATGAAATGAAAAATTAGTACAAATGCAACTTTAACAGAACAAACAGTAGAAAAGCGAACAAAACTATTGCAAACTTCAAAGAAAATTCTCTCTCTCTCTTCATTGTTCTCTTTCTGTGGGGTTGCGGAGACAGCAGCTCAAGGTTAAGCTACCACATTTCACGGTCTTCCATCACCCTCATCATTTCGCTTGAGTGAAGTCCCAAGCACTTCCACCCAAGATCCTCAATGTAACATTGAACCATGCACAGTACTCCTAGGTTGTCCAACTGTTTTTTCCCACTTGCTTTGGCAAGTAAAGCTTGTGAGGAAGTTTTCCTGAAGCATTCTGCTTACACGGCCAAACCATCTCAAGCTGAGATCTTTCGATTTGAAAAAGTAGCGGCTTTAGAGATTTTTGAATCTCAAGAGATGTGCATTTTTTGAATAATGTACATCCTTTGATTTTTTGGAGAAACCTCATTTTAAACGCTTGCACTGGTGATCGCACTTTTTCAGTCATTACCAAATTTTTATGACCATACAGAGATACAGTACTAGGTAAGAAGGGACAAAGACTGTTTCGAAAATTGAGAGCTTTGCTTTTTTTCGACAATTCTCGTTTCACAACAACTAAATAGTGCAAAGCTCTCATTACTGCAAATGCCTTGCCGATTCAAATATTCAGTTCTTCGTCTTGCCTTCGTCACTCGTGAATACCACTCCAAGATACTTGAATTTGCATACTTGTTTCTGTGTCGCTCCATTCAGTTGCAACAAGCACTGTTTAGGGTTTCTTGAAATGTGAAGTACATCAGTATTGACCGTGCTTATTTTTGTTTCTGCGGTGTCATAAGCAGCTGCAAACCTATTTAATGTGCGCTGAAGGCAAGATTCTGTAGAAGCAGAATCAAATCATCAGCACATAGCAAGCAACTGATTTTTCAATTTCCTATCGTGGCAAACGCATCAGCTGGGTTGCATTTGTAGATGCAATTCACGTAAATAATGAAGAAAAGAAGAAACAAAAAGCAACCTACTGGAGTTCAACGCCTATATGGAAAGCTTTTGCTTGTCATTTACTCAACCACGGAACTCCAGTCGGCACCATAGAATACCGTAATGGCATGTAACAACTGACCGTCAACGCCATTCTCCTGCAGAACCCTCCAAAGGTAGAAAGGCAATCGTATTATACTTTTTCGAGATCGACAAAGCATGCAAAAATATCTTTGCCATATTTCCAAGATTTCTTAAACGCTGAAAAAAAAATTGATCACAACAATAAAATCTTGGTCATCAAACCGACGTCTTAACATGATCGAAAAATGAAGAAAATACATTTTTTTGCAAAGCATGACATCTGATTGAAATACCAGTATCGAGAATTAGGGCAAAACCTTGGCTGTCAAAGAAAAGAAACGAAAATTATGACAGCTTGTCAATAAGATGCTTTTTGTTATCACAGCTGTCTAGATTACAAAAAAAAGACTGGCCTTGGGTGAATAACAATAATGAACGCTTTTCAATTTAAAAATTAGAGCCAGATATGAAATTAATTATTAAATTAGAAAAATATACTATAATTTGGTATTAATTAAGCTTGTGGCAGTAGATCTATAATGCAACTTTTGATAACTTTGATTTAGGGAGTTCTCTTGCTGGCTACGTACTAAAACAACCAATCCAAAAATAGTAGAAATGATCAAAAAAGATCGCAGGTTTCACTTTATAGTCCAAAAACATTCAATATAAAACATTTTTTTTGAAATTGCCAAAACTTTGATGTCATTGTGCTACCCCTAAACGTTGACAAATTGTTGCGAAACTTGACCAAAAGGGATTTTTTGCGAAGCCTCCAAGTTGAGCCGAGGTAGAAGTTGCCATGATAAAATTTTCAAATTTATGGGGCGGCTGCAACACCCTAGTTTTGGTAGCTGCTCCAAGCTGCTTATCTGCATTCTGCACACAGGTCGTTGCTATGGCAACTAAGTTCGTCAACCAAAAAGGGGTTTGGTTTGAAAACTTGAATAAAGTGTTGTTGCTTCAATGAAAAAACAAAAAGATTTATGATGACATAAACTGCATTTTTTAGATTCTGCTGAAATTGCTCGCAGACCACGGCCAGAGATGATTCAGCAAAACACATCGGATGGGCATGAAACCCAACTTTACGGTGCTGCTCCACTGGCTGTAATTTTTGAGCGACAAGGTACGATAAGTAACCTGTGATAATTTGCGTGGTTGCTGGTTTGCTTGTGTCCAGTTTTCGGTTAATGTCTCATTAGTAGGGCAAGTTTTTGCAACTTTTTTTACAGCTTCCAACAGCTTTCTAAATACTAAGAATTTATGTAGTACAATATTTTAAGCTGTTTTTAGGAATTTTAAATTGCAATTTTTTTCTTTTTTATATGCGACCTTTTACTGCAATTTTTATTAAGTATGGCTTAAAATGGTGATGTGATTTAAAAAACATGCTGTAAAACTATTTCAGTACAGTTCCATTGTCTTTTATTTGCATAACAAAAAGCTATGTGACGGATTACCTACGTCTCAACTTTATTATAGAACGCAACAGTTGGCTTACAAGTTCGTGCACTGTGGAGCGAAGTTTTAGCATGTTAGGTAAATTATAAGCAAAAGATCGCCATTTCTCCCCAAGTAATGTTTGCGAAGATTTGGCATTATATATAAACAAATCCCTTAAGTAAATTACTGTTGTTTAAAATGTTTGTGCATAAACGCAACTTTCGTGGTTAATAAATACAATTTTTTAGTTCAACAAAAACTTGCCCAACTCATTAGAAAAATCATAACGTAGCAAAGACTATAAAAATCCAGAGCTGACGTTTCAAAAAACCACCGTAGAGCGCAAGCACAAATTCCGTTACCAAAAATTGATAGAAGAGCGCGACCGCAAATTGAGTGGTTGAGAAGCACAAACAAATTTCGCTACTAAAAAGTTTTTGAGCACAAATTGTGACATAATTGAAGTTAGAAAAGAGCGCTGCTGGCGATGGTGCCAGTAAATTAAAAACTACGAGCACAATATCATCTTCACTTAAACTGCATGGGAATTTAATAACTGCAATGCATTTCGCTTTTATAACTAAAGGCACAAATTCATGAGCAAAGAAAGTTTTTCTTGTTGAAAGGAGCAATCAATAAAAGCTATCATTTGCACTTCCCTCTCCCTATCAAAAACTACTGTATTGCTGTTTTTTAACAAGCTTAATAAAAAAACAAAAAATTAGGAACAGCCAGCTTTCGTACGATACTGGATGACATTAACAAGTAATTTAGAACTTTGCAGTTTAGGTATACAATTATAATACAAGGTTTTTAATAAGTAAAGTAACCTTAACTAAATAATACACTAGTCCTCAGTGGCGTAGCAGCCACTTGGCGGTTCTGGCTCTGCGCCAGGGGCGGCAGGCTGCAAGGGGGCGGCAAAATAAGGCTTCGCAATCCACACAGCAAGCAAAAATAAAAAAGTAAAACGAGAAAATGATTTACAAACAGGCAGCTAGCACACAGAACCGATCAGTGGTCGAGTGGATAGAGCGTCTGCTACTGCAACGGAAGATTGGTGTTCGATTCCCGGTTGGGTCAAACCAAAAGCTATAAAAATTGGTATTCGCATCTTCCCTGCGTGACGTTTAGCAATTAGTGGGACAGTATGAAGCCTCCGCCGTGTTTTGTAGACAGGTGGGCAGGTGGTAGCTTGACTCGAAGACTGAAAGGTTCTTTCGCTGTCTCCTGGCCAAGGCAACTTGGTGAATAAAATGTAAATACAATTACATTTATTACACATTATAAAACTTCCCAGTTTGAGTTGCTTTTTGTTTGGAGTAACATTTATTACGTCATAAAGCTGTTGTCATAATCAACGATTCATTTGCTCTGTCTCAGCAGTCAGCATTCCAAAGTAGTTTCTGTAGTCGGATCTCGGGTGCAGTAAAGCTGAGTTATTGATGTATTTTTTGTTTTAGCGATGGGAAAAGCACTGAGTTAGCTGTGGAAATTGACAGATTTAAGAGACTGGTGCGAACCAGTGAAACCACGTTTGATCGTAGTGCAACAGCGTTTGATGTTTTACAGTGGTTAGCAAAATCATGCTTACTTGATTCGACACCATGTTTATGCTTGGGTCTGAAACTTTATCTTACTATTGGTGTTGCACTTGCGAGCTGTGAGAGCAGTTTCTCAAAGTTTAAAATGATATCAAGTCGTAGTTACGTTCGACCATGAATGATGATCGGCTATCGGCTCGATCAATTCTTTTTATAGATAGAGACCACGTTCAACAACTTAATTGATTTTGAAGATATAATCGCTGATTTTGCTTCGGCGAAAGCTCGAAAAGTTCAATTTTGGGGAGGCTATTGGTCTTTTATTTGCCTAATACATTTGTTCACCATTTTGCCTTTTATTTTTGGCCTTTTCTCAAGCAATATAGAACTTCTGAGACCTAGCACATTATTTTCTAATTATTTTATCGAAAAGATTGCTTGAACGTGACACTATTTCAAAATTTGTTTTAGTCTACTTAGGCACAGTATAAATATCATACAGTAATGTTACTCAATTGTGACGTGTGTCCGCATTTTTTCAGAGGTAAAAGCAGAGCTGGTTTTTTTTTGACGTCATAATAGTGACATGGTGAGCGGACGAGGATAACGCCAAAAAATAAGATTTGTTTTGAAATTTTACCTGTGTTTTTTTGGCTTGACGACGTTACCGTCTTCATCCTTTTTTGCGCCCCTAAACGTTAAAGGGCAGCATTTTCCCCCACTGCATTACTCCAGATATATCGCCTTCTAGCTCCTTTTGTAGAGTTCGCATGGGATCAGAATTAATCTCGATGAAACCGTCAAAGCTCGCGCTTCGATTGGATATAATGTTGACGTCACTTTCTTATGACGTCACGAAGGAGTACGTTTAGGAAGAGAAAAAATCGAAAATTTTCTAACATAAACAACCTTTAGTTACTTGGGGTTTTGCTCGCAGCTGGAGCCCAACGTTAAAAGTTTGTCCACACTTGGTTCGCATCGTTAACTAACTATCCTGCAAATTTCGTTTCAATAGCTTAACGTTTAACGAAAATATCCTTGATTGTTTGCTTTGTCGTTGTAAAAATCGTCTTGAATTGCAGTTATATGCAGTGATTGTGTTATTGCTTAGGCCTATCACCAAATAGACTGTCACATCATTATGAAAGATTTTAGCCGTATGACTAACCCACTTAAAAAATATTCATTACAACAAGCCATCTAAAAAAAGTTTCATGGACGTAGAGAGTTAATTACCGCGTGGTAGCAGAGTTGTAAGTCGAGCCGAGCTTTTCAGGTCAAGTTAGGGCCTAAAGTTGACAAAAATTCGGGCTTAATTCGGGTCTGAGACGTGCTTTTTGTTTTAGGTGCACAAGAATATAATCAAAATAACTTGAGAACATTGCTAAATTTTTCAGACCAACCTTAACTTTCGGGTTTTTTCGGGCATGATTTAGGCTTCAAATTAGTTTTCGGGTTCGGGCTTATATTTTCGGGTTTGGGCAGGGTTCGGGCCTGAATTAGTCGGCCCGTTTACAACTCTGCTTGGTAGTTAACTGTAATTGTAATTACATTTTATTCACCAAGTTGTCTTGGCCAGGAGAGAGTGAAAGGTCCTTTCGGTCTTCGAGTCAAGCTGCCACGTGTTTACTACACACGGTGGAGGTTCACGCAGTCTCTTTAATAGCGAAAGTCAAGCAGGGAAGCTGTGAATACCAATTTTTATAGTCTTTGGTATGACCCGATCGGGAATCGAATCCAAGTCTACCGCTTCAGTAGCAGACGCTCTATCCACTCGACCACTGATCGGTATATTATGTTAATACCTTAATATGTTAATAGCATAGGTGGGCAAGTTAATGCAAAACGTTAGCTTCGTTAATCATTAGTCCGTTAACAAACTTCACACCTCCGTTAACATTAATCCGTTATTTTCAGCTTTAATTAATGGAAGTTAATAAAGTCCGTTAATTCGTTAACATTTTTCGTGTAGTTTACATTTCGTTTTATTCACTCGCTTCTAGAACACGTATTGACGCTGTTGAGCTAATTACAAGGAAATACATGTATTTATTGCTGTGGTGCTTTTTGTGTTTTGAAAGTTACATTTTAAAGTCTAATTTAATTTCAAGATAAAAATAAGTTCTAATGCACTAACGAAGCTGCGATCGGAAAATCCTTGGAAATTGTGATCAGCGATAATTAATAGACCTCTGAAGCTGCGGCTTATCATTTGCCACAAAAAAGAGCTCGTTTCTTCGCTTTCTTCTATAAAACTCGTGCTAATACGCAACAAGTGTAACCAGTGCAAACTGGTTTGTACCGGTACGATGAATGAATGGTGCAAGATATCAACGATAAAAACCTTAACGGAAGTTAATATAGTCCGTTAACAGAACTTAACGGAAGCTAATTTAGTCCGTTAACATGAAAAAACTTTTTAACGGATTAACGAGTTCAAGAAAAAGTTAGCTTCGTTATTAACAGATTAACGATTAACGGACTTGTGCCCACCTATGGTTAATAGTATATAAATATATGTTAATAATATCTCCCTTAGCGTGAGTTGTAATTTTCCCCATTGACTTTCAACGGTTATAATGAGCCACCAGGCTCTCTGATCATGCAGTAATCATTACTAGTTCTGATATCGGTTCAACACTCCATTGTAAATTCTTGGCTATGCCTGCACCCGTTGCTAACTATTGCGTAGAACAGGGCAGGGGCGTATTTAAAAGGGGGACATTGTGCCATGGCCCTCCCTTTGGGTCGCCAGTAATGTTTGAATACCTCAGAATAGTACGCAAAATTGAGCCATGCCCCCCCCTTTTTGGAATTTGGGTAGAAAATCTGGCAGAAAAACGGACTGAATCTGAGTGAAGATCTTTTTTTTATCTTCATCTTTTTGGTCTTCATCGTTCTCATCTGGTTTTTATCTACCTTTTCAAATTTCTGGTTACACGCTTGCCCTCCCCTCCTTTCGAAAATCCTGCGTACGCCACTAGAACAGGAGTCGGCAACCTACATCCCTTGGGCCGTATCCTGCCCGCAATCTCAAACATTTAGGTCTTCACCGCAATTTGGTACTATATTCGGCCGGAATTTGGGATTTATTGGTGCTGACAGCCACTTTTTTGTCTAACTGTCCAGACGCTTCCTCTTAATGGACAGCGCTGAAATCTCGTTCGGGAGGGACGCTGAAATCTCGATGGAGGGACGCGTCCTCTTTACAATTTAAGAACTGCTTAGGGCGGCATTTTCAACAAAGGCCAGAGACGGCAACGTATGCTCCTACGGCACTGCTAAGCCTACTTTCGCTTTTCGGCAGTACGCAATATAGTTCATCTGAAACAAAAAAATAGCAATTGTACTACCACCAAGAACTAACCTAATATTCTCATTTTTGCAATTGTGTTTTTTGGAGGTTTTTTCTTTTCACTTTCAGTTTTCACCTTCGATCTTGGATAACAAAAATTTTGGAGCAGCATGCCTCCAATTATCATGTTTAAAATCCGTAAAATCAAAGTTCATTTATATTTTGAAGGGAACATGCAGAAAAATACTTAAAAATTACTCTGCGATTGCGCATCTCGAAAAAAAAATGCGTGATTAAAGTGTAGCGAATTCAAAAATTAGCGATTCGCAAACGCAAATTGCGCAACAGCAAAAAAATTGTAATTCCGTAACGCAAATTGCGCAAGGGCTAGAAAAAGGCATAGTGCTCAATTTTGCGCGACTTGCAAACTATTTCACGAAACGCCCATCTCAGTCAAAATCTAAAAATTCTATCGCGAGCAAAACGTTTCGTTTATATTTTTTTGACCCAAAAAAGTTTTAAGTGTTTTATTCTCGTAATTAAATCTCAATATAGAAAAAAATTTGGGAAGACTTTTTCAATTATCGCAACAGTTTTTTTTATTGACTAAACTTTAAAGCAAAAAACACAATTCAAAAATAATGTTAATTTCAAGATTACGTCACAAAAAATTAGCTGAATATTAATAGTTCACAAAACATCATTATTTACTGTGCCGATACTTAAAAAAAAAAATTAACTTCAATTGAAATAAGCCCGTTTTGTAAAATGAGAATTCAATTTATTCTTATGTCTTGCTATTATATACTCAAAATTTTTAACCAAGCTAATCACGACGTCGGAGAGTTGTGGTCCCCAAAATTTTATGTAGCGCCTTCTATTGGTCACACATTAAAATCTGCCAAATCGTTGAAAAACGAGGCCATTTATTAGCATATTAGAAAACAATTTGTCAACACTAAACGTGGCTTATATGCTTAACCTCATTAGATTAAGATGACGTCACAGTTTGAGATGACGTCATAATTTAAGATTAGTGTAATTGTATTGAAAAAATTTAAAATGCAATCATTTATTTTTTGTTTAAAGGGAATGTGACATGCTGTTTTGGATTTAATAGAACGTAGATATCAAACAAATTAAATTTGCACATTGACTTGTTTTATTTTGTACCTTGTAGCTTCAGAGTTATTGATATTATTTTGAGCTGTAATCCTACTCCAATTGTGATGGCCAACTTGGGGATTCTCTGCTTACTCCTGGAGCGTTTTTCTGCGCTCGAGTAAGAGAATAAAAGAAATAAACACCTTAAACGTCAAAAAATTTGATCAATCACGGCAATTCTCGTACGTGCAAAGTTGAATGCAGAAGCGCTTTTTTTCTTCTTTTCAGCTAAGATACAACGCGCTTACTGCAAAAGTTTTCAGCTCTTTACCAAACACATTTCTACGGTGTGTTTTTTAAACGTCATTATATGGTTTATGCTGCTACAAAACTCTGTATTTACCCAGATAACAAAGTACACTGGGCCCCAACTGGGTACCATCTGGGCTCTTTACTGGGTCTCATTTCGGCTAACAGAGTGGGGCTCAGCTCTAAGTGAAGCTCCGAAATAGATAGGACCCAATTGGGCTGCCCAACCAGATTCTACCTTAAACCCAATGATCAACTGGGCTGCCCGTTAACAATCTATGACCACTGGTTTACGTTTGTGGGCTCCCCCCTGATACGCTTACTCACGTTGCGCAAGTGTATGCAGTAATGGGAAGTGATGAAAAACAAAAGAGCGCTCATAACATGTCAATAGGCGTTAGACAGCTCAAAAATTAGCTGATAGGTTTGCTCATTGCGTTTTTAATACAGTTTAACTGTTTTTGGGACTTCCGCGACGCTTTGCGTTTGAACTTAATGTATTTTTTCCGGGCAAATATTACGAATTCGGCAACAAGAGACCGAAAACGCTATAACTTTAAAACAGCTTGAGTTAGAAACTTGGAATTTCGAACTTAGATGGGGCACATATGAATCCTTCTTCATGCAAATTTTGGGGGCAATTGGTCACGTGATACGGGTTTCCGAGCCAAAAACTGAAATGCCAATTGGAGGTTTAAACACTAGCTCAAAAACTAATCGCACTAGGGGAATAAACGTTTCGAATTTAGAAGCGTCTGGGCAAGCAGTTTCAGCTCCCAAAACTAAGTTATGGCGATTCCGACACTTTTTTTTTCTGTATGTATTTATTTATTTATTAAGCAAATTACATTATGGCGACAAAAACTCCGACACCAACAAAGCTACAAACTTGAAATTAAGACAGATGATAAATCTATACATGAAGTTGTGTGCCTGCAATTTTGGAGGCGCTACATTACGTAGTTTGGGGCAGATGCACCCTAAACTTGTGACAACGAAGTGTATTAAGCGATTTTAGTCACGTTCGCGCGCGTGCTGCCGTGGCCGAATGGTTAAATGCGACAGTGGTTAAAACCTAAAACCTGGGTTCAATTATCTACTTGGCCATTGCTTTTATCAAACTAAAATTATATTAAATCTAGCATATTAATTTTTTTTCGATTACTACAAAATCGCTTCTAATATTTTTTGTTTGACATTATGATCAAGGGTATCAGGTTTCATTTTCTGTGAAGACGCCCCAAAAATCACTTCTTAACACCATAAGCTAGCGCGCTAGTTTTTCTGGGGGTCAGTAAAAATTTTAAAGACAAAAATATTTTGACATAACCAACCCCTCGGAATTCCCAAATGGCCCCCGAAAAAATCATGTTTTTGATGGCTTAAGCTAGGTTGCTACTTTTTTGATATCAGGAGATAATAAAGAGACAAATACCTTGACATAGTTTGGGGGTACCACCCTCCTGGGAACCTTATCAAATGGATACCCCAAATAACAATTTTTTGAATGGATTAATTTCGGTAGCCAGTTTTCTTGATATCAGCAGTAGATATTAAGGAGAAAAATATTTTGACGTGGTTTAGGGGTACCACCTCCCCCAGGGACCCCCCAAAAAACAATTTTTTGAACGACTTAATTTAAGGTGCCAGTGTTTTTTGATATGAGTAGATATTTAAGAGACAAATACTTTGACAAAGTTTGGGGGTACCACCCCTCGGGGACACACCAAAAATCAATTTTTAATTGGCTCAAGCTAGGGCACTAGTTTTTTTGATATCAGCACATACCTAAGAGACAAATATTTTGACATCGTTTGAGGGTGTTATCCCCCGGGAACCCCCCCAAAAAGGACCCTCCTAAAAACAATCTTTTGAGCGACCTAATTTAGGGTCCCAGTGTTTTTTGATCAGTAAATATTTAGAGTCAAATATTTTGACAGAGTTAGGGGGTACTACCCCCCCCCCCCCCGGGCACCCCCCCAAATGGACCCCCCGAAAAAACAATTTTTTGAATGGCTAAAGCTGGGTGCCAGTGTTTTTTTCTGTCAGTAGGTATTTAACAGACAAATATTTTGACGTAGTTTGGGGGTACCAACCCCTCTGGGATCCGATCAAAATCAACTTTTTGAAAGACTTCATTTATGGTGCCAGTTTTTTTTTTGATATCAATAGACATTTAAGAGACAAATTTTTTGACATAGTTTGGGGATGCCAACCTCCTTGGGGACCCCCCAAATCAATTTTTTGATTGGCTCAAGCTAGGGCACTAGTTTTTTTTTAGTCTCAGCACATATCTAAGAGACAAATGTTTTGACATAGTTTGGGGATATCACCCATCCGAAACCCCCAAAAATGGATCCCCAAAAATAAATGTTTTGATTGCCTCAAACTAGGGTGCCAGTTTTTTTGATATCAACAGATACTTAACAGACATATATTTCGACATAGTTTAAGGATGCCGCCCCCGGGGACCCCCCAAAGTGGACCCCGAAAATCAGTTTTTGAACGACTTAATGTAAGGCTTTAGTTTTTTTGATATTAGTAGGTATTTAAGCGACAAAATTTTGACATAGTTTAAGGGTACCACCCCTACGAAACGTTACTACATGGATCCCAAAATTCAATTATCTTAAACGGCTTGAACCAGAACGCTAGTTTTTTTGGATATCAGTAGATATTTAAGAGAAAAACTTTTTTTACACAGTCTCAGGGTACCAAACGTCTATTCAAAAAATCACTTTTTAAAAGCTAAATTTAGCAAAAACTCTGAAACCACCAAAGCTAGAAACTTGAAGTTTGGAGATATGCGAAGTCTATATATGAAGATGTGCACGTGCAGTTTTGGAGTTGCTAGGTTACGCGGTTTCCGGCAGACGCGCCAAAAACGGAAAAAAAACTTAAATACATAATTTTAATAATTGATTTTCGTCATGTATACGCATGTTTTGCTGCGGTCAGATAGTTCAAGGCGCCAGCTTATGAAACCATTCCGATTAAACAGACCTTAGTTCAATCATCTCGTTGGCCATCAATTTTCTAATTCCAAAATCATATTGAGTCCACCGCATTTTTTTTGATTAGAACAAAATCGTTTTCAAATTGTTTATATTGACATTAGGTATGATCAGATGGTATCCGGTTTCATTCTTTATAAAAATTTCCCCAAAATCAATTTTTTTTAACGGCTTAAGTTAGGGTGCTAGTTTTTTCGATATCAGTAGATATTTAACAGACAACTACTTGAACATAGTTTGGGGGTACCCTCCCCCCAAAAACTCCCAAACGTAACTGTGTTGAACGACTAAAGCAAAAACTCCAGTTTTCTTGGACATAACATGAAGGTACCAGACCCCCGGAAATTCCTACGTGAACCCCACAAAAATCAATTTGTTTAACTTAAGCTAAGGCTCCAGTGTTTTTTACATCAAGAGATATTTAAGAGTCAAAATGTTTGACATAGTCTGGGGTACTCTTCTTCGGAACCTTCCCAAATGGTCCACCAAAACCAATTATTTTAAACGGCTTGAGCTAAGGTGCTAGTTTTTTTTGATATCAGTAGATATTTAAAAGACAATTTTTACATGGTTTGGGGAGTACGAACCCCCAAATAAACCTCCCAAAAATCACTTTTTGACATCTAAATTAAACAATTGATTTTACTCAATTGGGTTCATATGCTGAGCTGGCATAACAATTTAAGGCGCCCGGGTTTGCAATTGTCGTGAATGAACTAAGCTGGGTTCAAATACTTAGTCGGACATCGGTTTTACCTAAACCACTAACGATTTAAAGTCAACATTTATTATTTTCATGAGACAAAATCATTTTGCTTGCATTGCATACGATTGAGTTTTACAGAAATATCGATAAATTTTGATTGAGTTTTACAGAAATATTGAAGGGGAGAATGATGTTGAAATTGAACTGGCGGAAGTCCTGTATTATTTTCCTCCGCAAAAAAAAACATCTAGTTTCTTATAGCAGTTTATTGCAAACAAAAATCAAACACAAATAATACTGCATTATCAAAAATTTGAAAAATGCAAATCGGTATTATTTTTCCTTTCAGCACGAAGAGTCCTGTAACTGGTTAGAGTACGAGTACCAATCAACGCCTCTTTCATACGCAATTTAATTTCTTTTTCTTACTGCATGTACTTTGTTTCTTGAATATTGCTGCAATCAAGGATGGCAGTACGGTACGGTTAAAATTTGCGTACTACGTACCTCGCACATTGAACCGTACCGTACAGCGTACCGTACTTCAGTTCAATTTTTGAAGCGTACCGTACCAGCGTACCGTACCCGTACCAGCGTACCGTACCCGTACCATTACAAAAAAGGCGTACCGTACCTGCGTACCGTACTTCTTAGCAAAAATTGAGGCATACCGTATCGTACTTACATACCGTACCGTGTTACCATCCTTGCTATTAACTACTCGCAACTTTAACTGTCTTTAAAATCACTTGCCTTTAAATCAACGATCTTAATTCAAACATTTAGGGTCGGTTTCAGCTGTCTTTTGCCTCTGCATACAAAAAGCCGGCGCAATGTGCAAAAAGCCTGGGATTTTTAATTCAAAAAGCGTACCAACGTACCGTACCCGTACCTTTACAAGAAAGGCGTACCGTACCAACGTATCGTACTTCTTAGCAAAAATTGAGGCGTACCGCACCGTAACAATGCACCGTATCGTACTGCCATCCTTGGCTGCAACACCTGCAACATATCTACATAAAACAATAATTTAGTGATTTTAGATTACACTCTAGTTATCCTGTATTGCTAAACTTTCAAATTCGGCCAGCAAAATAACCCAATTTTGGTAATAACTTTGAGAACGTAATGTTGGCAGCCAATATCCCACTTCTTTCAAGAAATGGGGGCGTTGAGAAACTTCAAGAAAAATAGACTAGCCACACCCCATAATTTTGAACAAGAAAAAACGAAAAACGCTCTATGAGAGAAGCAGAGTTAAAAGAGTATTTAAACATTTAAAATGAAGTCATCAGCTCATCAGGTGGTTAGTGATTCAATCCTCCTCCGAAAAAAAGGCCAAGGTTGCACTGGCAGGACAGCTTCGGGTACAAAGTCTTTTCGCACCTTTGGCATCCAGAAAACTTGAAGCCCAAATGGTGAAATATTTTTTCAGTTAACTGTCAATGAGTAATGAACATAATCCGGTCACTAAAAGTCCTTTTTTTCAGTACCGGCAGTTGAATATCCTCTTAATCACAGTATTGCTTATCCAACGCTGTCTAATTACTATTAATTGTCAACTCTGAGCATAGTCCCGTGTCAGCTGTTTCCAACATACCATGTCTGTTTCCAACGCTAACGTATCCCTCAGAAATAGGTGCCACTAAACTTGTGTTCCGTACTATCCGAAAGATACACCTACCAGTTAGATTCCTGAACTAATAATGCAAAGCTGGGTGATCGGGAAAGACACTTATTTGTCATTGCACCCAACATGATAACTCATTTTTATGAACATGAATAAATTAATATTGAAAGAAGTGGGTTAGCGTCAAGTCTGACAAGCAATTTTTTCCCATTTAATGAAAGGCGTTAAGTTATACTCTGCATTTTCTCTATATTAGTAGAAAACAGGACTAACCTGACCTTAAGTAAAAAAACATCTGGACTACAATCGCAATCATGCTTAGTTGCTTACCATATATAGGATCACAGAAACATTTCTTTCTTATTTGCTACATGTACTATAGCCTGCCTGCTGTCGTAAAGTAATTTTTGTGGCATACGAACTCATCAAAAGAAGAATCTGTAATTGTAAAAACATTGTTCATTGATACGAAAAATTTGAACCAAACCTTAAATTTATAGCAAATAGGGTATTTTTGGATAATTAAGAAGATAAATTAAATTATCATCCATTGTTTTGCGAAAAGCGTAGCTAAAAAACTATACATTTTTTGAAACCAGTACATTTTGGGTAGGAGCTGACTGTTTTTAAATTTTCACGTACAATATTTTTAACCTCATTTGTTCTTAAATAAAGTTGGAGTATAAAGTGACATTAATTTCTTTAAGTATAAAGTCGCTTATCTATTTTTGCTTAGTTAAAAGTTAACTTTTGTTTTAAATTAAATCATTATTAACCCTCACTGTTAGAAAAATCATTAAATTCAACAATGGCAATATAGAAAGATCAAGAGAACTCCGCTGATTACCAACCAATGCGTTAAATCACATAATGCTGTTTAAATTTTTTTTTTGCTAAGGCTAGCTTGGTCCAAATTTGTTTTTAATTTTTGAGCAAAACTGAGTTTCGTGTTTTTATAAAATTAATATTGTTCTTTCAAAAAAAGTATATAATAAATTATTAACAACGTTTTTTTGATCAAAAAGAGAGCGCTCATATTATTTAGATTGTTCAAATTAAAGCAATGCTTCGTATTTTTGATTAATTATACTTATTTATTATTGAAACAAAAACAAAAACAAACACTTAACTCTGAATACTGCAATGCAAACACACAAAAAAAATTGTTTGTCAGCAACTACAAATCACAGCAACAGAACTCCACAAAGATTTTTTTCAAAGTTTTTTTATTTCATCAGCCATTTTGCAGCAACACACAAAAATTTAAAAATAGAAATCATTGTTTATTAAACGCTAAACGTTTTCGACCATTCTTTTGGTCCTCTTCAGAGCAAAATAATTACATGCTAACAGTTTAAAGACAAACTAGCAAATGAGCAACTTACAAAAAAGCAAACATAAATGTTTATTTGGTTAGCATGCAATATTACATTTTTGTGAGTATGTGTGTGTGTGTGTGTTTGTTTTTTTTCTCCTGAATGTATAGGAGATATCATCTTCATGTCATAGCATAATTTGTACAATTGTTACGTTAAAATTGCGTACTTGTTGGGTTGAGGTAAACCATATTGGTTTTTTGAAAGTTACTCATTTGCTATAGTTTGTCTTTGAACTGTTAACATGTAATTATTTTGCTCTGAAGAAAACCAGAAGAATGGTCGAAAGCGTTTAGCGTTTAATAAAGAATGCTTTCTGTTTTAAAAAAATTTTGTGTGTTGCTGCAATATGGCAGATTTACTTTTTTTTGTTATTTTGTTTTTATATTAAACTAAAATAGACCTTATTTTATTTTTTTGGTCTTCAACTAAAAGTGACGGAAAAAGCTACCGCAATTCAATGAAAACCTTTTTTTGGTCTTCACCTAAAATTAACGAAAAAAAAGTAACTGCATTTCGTTATTTTCAAACTGCACCACCAAAAAAAAGTTTTTTGTGCCCTTTCCCACGAACACACTACTCTGGCGCCGGGCCAGCCTCTAACTGTCTAATACGCCCTAAGCAAGCGCACATCTCTACACTGGTGCCTTACTGTATCTTTGCAGTTTTTTTAGTTCGCTTTTTTCCTCCCTACTATCAGTTAATAATAACTAAACTACAGCTGTAGTATGCGCTACTCCTATTCAAATACAGCTGCTACCGAACCACAGCCATGTGGCCATAGTTTAGATTAGACTTTAGAGGACAGCGATCACCCGAACAAATCTCTCGTTGCAAATTGCAAAACGTAATAAAGTCATCATTATAACATCACAAAGTTATTTTGGCATTCTCATCCGTACTAACAATTTTGTGAACTAAATATAACAATTTACTAATGTATCTGTTTTTGATTTATTAAACATGTTACAATAAGCACGCGAAATACCTAGCGGTAGCGGGATGGTTCATTTTCTAAAGGTAGCGGCACTATCGCTACCGCTAATTGCCCTTAAAAGTAGCGTAGTTACCGCTACCCGCTACTCGGTTCCTGCAGTAGCAGCGCTATTGCTACTCAAAAAGTAGCGGTAGTGCCACTACTACAGTAGCGCGCTTCTGCCCACCTCTGATTACATATACATATATCACATGAATAGACTATTAAAGTTTAATTTAAGTGGTAATAACATTACTTGGAAAAAAGTTCTATACATCTAATTTACAGTAAGTTTGTATCCAATACATGCCTTACAAAAAACAAAGTTACAGTTGAATGCCAATCATTCGAAACACTGATAATAAAAACTTTAACATAAGTCATTAGAACGTGACATCTATTAATAAAAAGCATTAGAAGCAATAAACAGCAAAGGTCAGAATAAGCTCTAAGCAATGCTTCATTATGAATACAGTTAAACTTGATGCCGTAGTGAAAATGACTCATAAAAACAAAAAAAAGAGTGATTGTTATGCTGGTAGTAATGTCCAAATCAAAATGTGTGTGTACATGATGTTTTTGTCAGCAATAATTTTGCTCAATTATCCGAATGAATCCTTTATGCAAACCACCACTAGTCTCAATTAGTTCAGATAATCAGCATTCTAATCAATTTAGTTGGAAAATTTTTTCTTTTTTGAAATGTCATTTTTGGGTAAACCAAACGTTATACAAAAATAATGTTTATCTAACAATGCCTTGTTGCTGCATTAGCAAACTATTTCGAAGTCTTGAAAAACAACTACGAATAAATAGCTGACTAAAAGCTTAACAACCTAAAAATAGACAATTAAACATAGCTTGCATGTGCGATTGTGCATTAATTGTAAGATTTTTCGGCTGACAGGCATCCGGCATTAGCATTTTGTGCATCGTTCACATGTTTAAGTATTGTGGTATTATATAGCAAAATTTTCCGTTGCACACAACATCATTAGTTATTTGAGACAATTTTTTTTGGTCATGCAGAATCAATTCTAAAAATAAGATAACATTAAGCAACAAAATAACATAGCAATTGTCTACAAATACTGCATAGTGAAAAATTAGGTTCGTGCATTCAAAATCCTAATAATTCGATAATGCAGTAAATCTGAGATTGATCACGATAAACCTTCACAAATCTCAAAAAAATTGCTATTTTTTTAAGGCAGAAGCTGCTGTTACATAAGAATAAGAAAATCGCTATCCTGCCCTAATCCCAACACTAGTTCTACCCTAACGTTAATTCTAACCCCAAAACAAAATCTAACCCAAATCCTAATGATAATTTAAAAAATAAAAAAAAGTAAATGGGCAAATGAGCTCTCAATCTTTGCTCTCTTAATCTTTTTATGAGCTTTACAGGCTGCCATTTCGCTGAATTAAAAAAAAATGAATAAAAAACGACTGCTGAACATAAAGTAATGACAAATAATGATCGCTTTCAAGTATATTGTGTAGTTCTTGCAAGATTTTATAGGTAATCTCCAACAAAAAACAAAAAAAACAAAAGGTCTTCATTTCC
This sequence comes from Trididemnum nubilum, assembly GCA_963965965.1. Lineage (NCBI taxonomy): Eukaryota > Metazoa > Chordata > Ascidiacea > Aplousobranchia > Didemnidae > Trididemnum > Trididemnum nubilum. The sequence continues at coordinate 29,505,403 of OZ014490.1, forward strand.
AAAGATCGAAATTAACTTTTTTCACAACTTGCCCTTTGGACAAGTGATAACAAATGTTTACTTGCCTCAGGAAATTTCAACTTGCCCGAAAAAAAATTTGCACAATAAGTTTTGAGGCTGTTTACCTTTGGAAAAAAATTTGTAAAATGCACTTCTTGGTAAAAACACTAAATTCGCATAATATGTGTTTCCTGTTTCGAGAACCAAGTTTTTGTGCGCGATTGTTATGGAATGGTGACATGATAAATAACCTTTTCCAAAATGCATTACGCAAAAAGTGATTTTTTGATTGTAATGTACTTTCAATTGCAAACATTTTGGAAACTACTCCAGCTAGAAAGCCGAAATTTTTTGTAAAAGTTATAGGAACTAAAAGATCTTCAAAATAATCATAACAAAAAAACTTGCAAAATTCTTGACGTGACGTTGTCTTCATGCAGCGCAGGCTGTAGCTGCACTTGTGATATTTGAAACAGCAGCTAACGCCGCAAGCGTCGCAAAATTTTTCTCAGAAAACGTAGCACTTAGTGCCAAAAAATTGCAAAGCTCGTCTGAGTATCGAAAAAATTGCATGCAATTAAGAAGTGTTAATTGCAATTAATGATGTGCGTACGATTAGTGTCTATTGTGATGATTGCAAAATGCCAAAATTAAGCAAGCAACAGATTTCTTTTTGATGTTGTTCAATTAGCTGCATTTTTTAGCATGCCCATCGCGTAAGTTAAGCCGCAAAATAACTTGCCTGAGGTGATTTCAGCCTGCCTCGGGCAAGCGTTAATTTCGAAATCTGTTCATTTCAATGAATCACGATTTATTGCAATTTATCAAGTGATCTCAAAAAATATCAGTAGATTATTTAGAAAATAATGACAAGGGTTCCAAAACAATAAAAAATAATAAAATTGAAAAAAATACTGAAAAAAATGAAATAATGAAACACTTGACAGCCTGGCAATACGTAATGTAACACTAGCCGCTTCCTTTTTTCAAAGCAAGCAATAGAAAAAATCCAAAAAGCAGTTGACTTGCATGCAATAAAAATGCTGATTTGCTGATAAAGTTATTTGATTGTTAATGAAAACCAATAGACATATCTGCTTAATCTAACAAAAGCAATCTATTAGTTACGATTAGATTTACCTGCATTTATTAATCAAAAAAAATTGTATCTGTAGTGATTGTAGTTTCAGCTCACAGCTCAGGTATCTTCAAAATTTAAATATACCAGTATATTTTTGGTAGGTGGAGCAACTAAAAACTACTGGAAGCAACTTTTGCTTCGTAAACTAGCTCCTAATTCTGAAAAATGTTTCGTGAGCTTTCTAAATGTTTAAAAATAAACTTTAGAAAAGCATTAAAATGTTCAAAAGTGTCAAGAGACTCTTGAATTCAGTCGATACCAGAGGTGGAGTCCTCGAGGACGTCCTTGGCCTCGAGGACGTCCTTGAAAATTGCCCTGTCCTCGGCTCGAGGACAGCACTATTTTTGAACTGTTTAAATTTCGTTGGAAAACGCCAGAAACCTTGCGGAAAATCTGCAAAGACCTTTTTTTTGGTTTCCTCAAGTAGATATTGCCTAAAAAAAATTTTTTTGAAGACCTTTTTCGCCTGAAAAAAATTTTTGAAGACCTTTTTTTTTTTTGAAGAACACTTGCGTCTGTGTCCTTGGTCCTTGGCCTCGAGGGGGTCTGTCCTTGGCCTTGAAATTTTTTTGTGTCCTTGGCCTCGAGCCTTGTGTCCTCGAATCCACCTCTGGTTGAAATACTTTTAGTTTAGATTGAAACCAGAATTCTTTACAAGAGATTAGTGAACTCCATCTATCAATCACCTTCCACTGATGAAGATTACTGCACAACATCAAAAACGTCATAATTAAATAAGGGTTAAGGCACTTTTATTAATAAACTTGATCACAAGACTACTCTTTCACGCATTAGCACAACTGAACATTTAATAAACAAAAAATAGAAAAAACATTAAAATTATAGCTTAGGTTAGGTGCCAGTTTCGATAAATCTTAAAAAAAGTTTATTAATTAACTTACTAATCTCTGCTTAATTAAAAAAAAAACTACCAATAAAGATCAAAAACTAATCATTTATTTCATGCAAAAAGGATTAAAAAATCATTTTATTATAATTAGTTATATTGTGTCAGTTTCAACTAGTTTTGAGAAAAAAAGCAATGTAATTTCGATACCAAAAAACTAGCCACGCCGACTGTTTATGTGTTTAATGAAGGCAGCAATTTTGTCAAACTGCATGTATCAGGTATACTCTTGAGTATCTGATATTCCGTTAAATAGATTACTGTTTACAGCAAATTATAACACCACAAAAAATTTACTAATCAAGTATAAAATCTGGTTTAATTTTTTGACAAAGGCTATTGGTATTTTTAGTATTCCTACTAAGCTAATTTCTTTTAGCGAATCAGCAATTTGTTGGATCAAGAGCAAACAATTTGGCAATGTCTAGAGTACCCGCCCAGTTTCGCGTGTTAAAATACTGCTGCACCGGTCAATTGTTTTTGCACTTAGATTTGCTATCTCTCAGGCTGGCATCGCTGCCTGAACCCTCTCTCTAATGTAAGAATTTGAAAAAAAACATAAATCTAGAAGAACGAAGCATGAATCCACAATACTAAGCCTCTTTACATGGCAAAAAGTAAGCGGGTCGAGTCAACGCGCGTTGACTTAAATTGGGGATTCCCCACTCTACACGCTTGCGTTTGTGTTAACATGAACAATTTTCGAAGTGGGTTGAAATCTCTGAATCTTGAGGTGCATTATGATGTACTGGTACCTCTTAGTAGGTGTAGGTAGGCTAGTTAGACCGCAGATCCTCCGTAACAATTATGATTAGTTGTTAATGTTATGGAGGATCTATGGTTAACTTTGTCCCTAATTAGGCTATAGAAGTCAGCATTTAGCATATGAGGTACCGCCGTACCGGTAGGTAACTGGGTAATCTGGTAATGGTGATCAAGTAGCACCATAATAGATTGATAGATTAGAGGAGAGTTCGTAGATAAGACTAATTAATAGGCCTATGTTTATGTTGTTGTAAATTTATAGCGTTAACCTGTTCACTGCTCGGTGTCAACTTTTACAGTTACGATTTCTTTTTTTTAAGCAGGCTCAGGCTATTTAATTATGTCTATTTACTGATAGGTAGCCAGGACTTTTGAAACTGACTTTACCTTGTTTGCATTTTTTATCTCAGATCTAATATGCTACTTGTAGGCTTTTGATCCTATCACAGCAGACTTAGCACAATAGCAGTATGAGTAGGCTACTGTATTGCTGATTGGGGTGTCATAAAATATCACCGTAAAGGCTTTTAGTGGGCTACGATATGGTACCTAGCCTATTTAGGAATAAAGAAAGAATGAATGAAATAAAGAAAGCAATACGTGCAACTGATTCACTTATCTATTACCTAGCCCCACCTTAGGAGGGTAGACAAAGTACTACCCTGTACTAAGACAAGAATCAACTCTTCGCTCATTAAAAAAAGTGCAGTGCAATGAAGAATCGAACCTGCAACGTCTAACATGCAAGACATAAGCATGCCCGTAGACCACCAAGCCAGAAACTTGATTGATGACTAGTGGGTACGCTAACCTCTTACCGTTACCACCCTACTGAGTTGGCAGGGTGAGTAGGCCTAGGCCTGTTTACCGTACCCTATAGCTATAGCCAGTAGCATAGGCCTAGTACCCATACCTACAACCTACCGGTAACAACTATCAAGCCAAATCTGCAATTTATAGGCTTTAACTTAACTTTCTACATGTGTTTAGGCCTATAACCTACTAGCAAATACTAGCTCCACTCTTATCAATTGCCTTCTTCACGTTTACGCGCTTCGAAGCGTGTTAACCTACCTACTGCAAGCGGGTTGACTTCAACCCACAAACAAGCCCGCTTGAGCACTCAACCGTAGCGACGTAGAAAACGTCAACTTTTACCAGGTTGAAAATAGCGGGTCGATGCGGTTAAAAGTACACATGTAAAGAGGGTAACTGCAACAGTTGACAGGTTAGCTCAGCTCAAATCGAACTCGATTGCGTGACTTGCAAGACGTGTGCCATTACCCCACCAAAGCAACACCTAGCATTAGTCAAAATGCCATATTTAAATCAGAATAATCAGAAAACACAGTAGATTGCAATGCCGATGCAGCAGCTTTTTCATACTGGAAACCAAACCGGTGCACTGAACACTTGCAATAATTTTTGGCAGCATGATACAGTAGCTTCAGAAAAGTGAACAAATTAGACGAAATATGATTTCAAATCTATCTTAATAGGCTACCAGATTGCTACAAAATTTAGAGCACATAAATGTACTGCACTGTACAGGTGTAAACTGTAAATTAACAGCATTGGGCACAATCGTTTTAAGAAAATTTGGGCACTTGCGGATTAGCCGATACGTTAAGAGTGATCACCTGTTATTTAAGTTTGCTTAAAAAAACAATAATATCTTAACCCCAACCCATGTTGGAAAGTTTACCTAGCCTACACTGCGCTAGATTTTTACACCAACCTAAAACCCACATCTGACACAAGTTTTGTGTCACTGTACCATGCCAAACAAAGTGTGAAGAGCATGCTGATAGTGATAGGCCTAGATATGCGTAAGATTTGCTTCAAGAATTTCCGCAAACTCCTAGCTCTGCGACTTATCTCTAAAGAGAAAAAAAAACGTCTTAACGAGTTTTACAAATTTTGATTGGGATTATTAACCCCGAATAGGCTATTGCTGATAATTGCATCAGGATACTGCCCACCTATGGCTACCAGTAACAGGCAGTAAGCTATAGCAGATAGGCCTACTAATTTCATTGTTAGTCTGTGGTAAGGTTGCTAATATGCTAGAACAGTATAGGCAAGTCAATTGTATAGCATAATCTTAATAACTTATTTAAATCCTACTGCCAAACTGCGAGGTCCAGTACCACTGTCAGATTGCAGACTTTTCCAAAATATGCTAGTATTTGGTATCCTATCCATATTGCTTCTTTAAACACTATCAAAATAAAAGCACAACACATTTCTTAGCAAGAGTTCGAAACAATTTCTCTTTTCACCACTAATAATTCCCTTCATTTAGTGACATACTTTTCTGTAACTTCGGCACTTCTGGTACTTTTGCTTTAGTTTGCTCCCCGAAATCACGTGACCATTTCAAAACGTTATTTTTTCATTTTTTGCAGGATTTTTTTATAGTTTTGGCATAATCGACTTTCATTACTACAATTTTTCGACAAATAACACACTCGTTGAAGCTGGAAACGTTTTCCAAGCTTAGTTTTATGATTAACTTAGGTTTACTTAAGCAAATTAGGTTTATCTGTAACACTGTACCTGATTTATTGGCTAAGTAAAATTTGTGCTTCTGAAAATATTGTAAGTAGGCAACTCGAACAGTTTCATTTAAAGTAAGCGATCAAAATACTTTCAAAAAAAGAAAAAAAAAATCCAAGTTTGAAAATTTAGATACAGTGTACTTAAATACAAAAAGCGCTCTAAAATAAACCCTACAAATGCTCAATGGGCTGCCCAATAAAATAATGCGTAGCAACTGGGTTGCCTAATACAAATTTCAAGTGGGCAACCCAGCGACAACCCAGTCACAAAAATTAACAAAAATATTCACAAAATGTACTCTAAGCACTTTTTTACAAAAATTTACATCATACCCATTAAAACTAACGCTTAATAACAAAACTAATTGATGAAAATTTTATGTGAGCATGCCAGTCGGGGCCTAGTTAAATTTAAGTGTTTAGCCCACTCGTAACCGAATAACCCAGTAGCGCAATTCAAAACACAGGTGGGGCCCAGATGTGTTTACTATCTGGGTATAAAGCCTCAAAAATTCACTATAATAAAGTGAAACAACTAGCGAAAAAGCGAGTTTGAACATTGCGATTTGAAATGATACAGTAAGTTGCAGAGGTGGAGTCAAGGACATAAGGCTCGAGGCCAAGGACACAAAAAAATTTCAAGACCAAGGACAGACCCTCTCGAAGCCAAGGCCAAGGACCAAGGACACAGACGCAAGTGTTCTTCAAAAAAAAAGGTCCTCAAAATTTTTTTCAGGCGATCTCAAAAAAAAGGTCTTCAAAAATTTTTTTCAGGCAAAAAAGTTCTTCAAAAATTTTTTTTCTGGCGATCTCTACTTGAGGAAACCAAAAAAAAAAGTCTTTGCAGATTTTCCGCAAGGTTTCTGGCGTTTTCTAACGAAATTTCAACGGTTTAAAAGTAGTGCTGTCCTCGAGCCTAGGACAGGACAATTTTCGAGGACTTGAGGCTTCGAGGCCAAGGCCAAGGACTTCTAATTGTCAGGGTTGCCACATCCTGGAAAAGTCCTGGAAAGTCCTGGATTTTTTTTTCTGTCCTGGAAAGTCCTTGAAAGTCCTTGAATTTTGTTTATAAGTCCTGGAAAGTCCTGGAAAAAGTTTGGAAAGTTTTCCCGTGCTTTACCAGGACAGAATGTGTTTTTTTTTGTTGTGATAACTGGTACCTTGTAGTTGCACAAAGGTATTGTTGAAATAATTTGCATTATGAAGGTCTGTAGTATTGTTGAAATAAATTGCATTGTGAAATAAAAGGGTAAATTTAAACGTTTATTTTGTTAAAAGACAGAGCTTATTTTTATGCTGGCGCACACATAAAAAAGTCGCTATCCTAGCCATAACCCAACCCTAAATCAAACCCTAACTTTATCGCAAGCTCCAATCCTAACATTAATCTTAAACTTGTATAAACCTAATGTGGGGCTACCATATGTTTTCTTTTAAGAGGATTTGTCGTCTTTTTCTGTAGGACACCAAAAAAGTAGCCAAATGTTTTCTGTTTTTAATGCTCAGCACTGAAAGGCGGGATTCTAAGACCAAACCGACCAAAATCGATATACTTCCATCCACACTCGCGTTCAGCTCCCGCCGACCTTAATACAACCCTACTGACAGCAGATCTTTTTTTTGAGATCACCATTTTCATAGGGAAGAATTGGTGCAAAAACAAGTGGTCTCCAAAGAAAAAAACGGTCTTCAGTTTTTGAATTTTCTCTTGGAAAATTGTGTTCTCCAAAATAAAAAAGTCTTTAGTCAGTCCAGTTGGCCGGTATATACCTTCAGCGTGTTTGGTTGTTTGGGCTTCGATTTTCGAAACTGTCCTCTTTTTGGTCTATGAAAATATGGCACCCCTACCCAAACGATAATATAAAAAAATAGAAGAGAGTAAATGAGAGCCTATTCTTCTGCTCTTTGCTCTCTTATTTTCTTTAAGCAGTTCTTGCTTATTCGCCAGTGTATATATAAGCACTTTCTTGTTGAAATGCCAAAATTTGCACTTTGCGGTGCAGTATGTATAAATTATTAAATATTAATAGGAAGAGTGAATTTATGAACTGTAATTTATTGCAATGCGATTCTCTAGTAGCAGTATTACTGCTAGCAGCAGAAGTGTAGTGGGCTGTAGGCCCTCCATTGGCTTGTTGGCTAAACACAATAAAAAATGTAACATTTTTCTCCCTGCGAGTATACTTTTGAGGCAGTTTTTTGCAGTAATTTAAAGCCTCCAAAGTAATTTAAAGCCACTTTTGAAACAGCATTTAGGGGGGGCTAATGATGGTCAAAAATAAAATCAGCAACAACTGACAAAAATGGCTAAAAATAAACAATCAATTTGATCGCATAATGCAAAATACTTAAATTAGGCTTTCTAAAAAAATTGCAAAGTGTCTAATGTCTATTCAGTATTTCATTTAGTTAATTATCAGTCATGTTTTTCAAATCTTCTTTCATTAGCCCCTTCTCCTAAATTATCTAGCGTTATAAAAAGCAGACGACTTAAATTAATACTTGAGAGTTTTTTCAAAGGAAGCGCCCATTTGCACTTTATGGTGCTTTGCTTGTAGAGAAAAAGAGAGCAAGAGTGGTGGTCGTTTATGCTTTTTCAAAAATTGTTATTGTTAAAAATTTACGCTTTTTTAAAAAATTATTATGGTTAGGGTTTGGGTTTGGATTTTGAGTTTGGGTTAGAATTAACATTAAGGTTATAGGTAGGATTACAGTTAGATATGTTATGTTTAGGGTTGGGGTTAGGGCTAAAAGAGCGATTTTATATTTGCGCGCTGGTGCAAATAAGCTCAGCTTTTTTCAAATGAAGGGATTTTATGGTTTACATGCTTGAAATAAAGCTAGGACAAAAGTTTTACCATTACCATCACCCACATACTTTAGCCCATTTATAAAACCAGTTCAATCATGCTTTGGCAATGCTAAATTTGCGCTTCATTTAAAATGCATTAATTTTACCAAACTGGGCCTAAGATTAAGTTATTATTGCAAAAATTATGTACGGTAGTCTTTTGTGCTGGGGGCTTTGACTTCGGGGCTCAGACTCCCAATGGCCTCCAGCAGCTGGCAACTCCGTTCCCATACCCCAAGCCAAGCCCTCCCATTGCAGATTTCTGGCTATAAACCTGGCTAGTAGTCAGTGCTGGAAATCCAAATGCGTGGCATTAAAATTTTCTTTAATGACAAGTACAAAAAGTGGGTGCATAAAAGAGTGATAGTGAAAATTAAATTTTAAGTCCTGTAAAAAAACTTGCACAGTCCTGGAAAAGTCCTGGAAAATCATCTAAAAAAGTCCTGGAAAGTCCTGGAATTTGATTTTGCAGTTTCTGTGGCAACCCTGAATTGTGTCCTCGAGGACTCCACCTCTGGTAAGTGGTTCGTTTGTTTGGTCGTATGAACCAGGCACTCTGCGTCTCTCTAACCACACCAACGCAGATCACTTTTTGTGGTTCTGTTTGCAAGACTTTCGACAGACTGTAACATCATAACGAGTAGATTGCTTGGCCCCAGTGGAAAATAAGCGTAAAGTGTCTTTCTCAAGGACACAACAACGCATTGCCAGTTCGAGAATCAAAGCAGGGGTCAGCAACCTTTCGATCACTAACCCGACGCACTACCACTGAGCCATCGCCGCCGTACAGTAAGTGGTAAAGCTTTAATAAGCCTGGTCAGATGTAATCATTATTTACACAAATTGCTGCCGCCCTCAACAAATACAGTAAGTGGTTTTAGGCTCTATCCAAGAGCATCGACAAGAGTGTTTTGCTGAGTCCAAAGTATAACGGTCCAAAGTTTCCAAAATTTTACTGCAATTTTCTGACGATTTCAGGCGAAGACCAAAAAATGGTTTTCGCCAAAATTTCTTTGCATTTTTCTGTTAATCCAAGATAGGGACCAACGAAAATTAATAATAAATTAGTATAATATAGTGAGGTAAAACAGACAGCCTACCCTATCAAAAAGAAAAAAAAATTGATAGGCTGAGCCTACCCTCGAAAGCAGCACTGGATTATTGAAAGCGGATAGTAGTTAGCAGCGATGATGATGATCGAGTCTCTTCCAAAGTACTTACAACCTTCCACTGTTTTCTCTGTTCCGCTGTTATATTCCCGCAGATCTTGGATGGTGCAAACTGGTGAGAGCAGGGGAGAAATCAGCAGGTGCTGAACTGTATCTTCTGAATTTCTGCATTTGCACAAAGCGGGGCCAATGTTGAAACCCCACTTTGCCAAAGTGCTCTATGTTCTCGCGACTTCAGTGCAAAGGCGATTGCGGCATTGCCAGTTTTTCCAGGAGGCTTGGTGTCCCGGTGCCAGGGATTCCGATGGTTAGGGATAAAGGACGGTAGCTCTTAGGTAGAAAAGAATCTATCAAGGTTTTAATATAGCAATCACTTTGGCTGTCCTTTTGCTAGCAGTAACAGCAGCGGAAAAGTTTTTGTCAAGAGCTTAAAGCAACCAAATTAATAGTCAAATTTACGGAAAGCAACGTATTATTAAAGCCAATGTTACAATTTAGTCATAATAAAAAGTAGAAAAAATAAAGAATAGAAACCGGCCAGTTGGTCAAGTAGTAACGCATTCGTCTCCGGAGCGGAGGTTCGAGGTTCAAATCTCGGGCCGGTCAAATCAGACACAGTGTTACCAACGACTCGCCACCGCTGCGACATTTCTTCGAAAGAGGCTTTGTTGCTCGGGCGCAATGATGCGGAAATGGGCCCCACCAACTCGTTACGCAATTTGGCGTAATGCAGCGAGTATAATGAAAGATTTGATATTTGATTGGAAAGTAAAAACCGTGCCACAAGTTATTTTCGTAAGTTAGCTGTAGGGTTAATCATTATTTGCTTAAATAGTGGTCATCCAAACAGATTACAAAACAGTTTATTGTAGGTTTGTAGAGTGTACATTTGCCTAAGTTTTTATAAGCGGTCAGATCAATTTTTTGGGACTTCGCACGTATTTATGGCCAAGGATGGCAGTACGGTACGACACGTAGGTACGGTACGCCTCAATTTTTGCGAAGAAGAACGGTACGCTGGAACGGTACGCCTTTTTTGTAGTGGCACGTGTGCGGTACGCCTTTTTTGTAATGATACGGTACGTTGGTATGCAGTTTGAATTTGCCTACTAAGCGTTTTAGGTGCGACGCGCGGCCGTCAATGAAGATTCGTGTGGCCGTGCCCAGCGTGCACATAGTCTAGGCTAATCTCAAGTAATCATTATAGCTTCTTAATTTGTTGTTATAATTTATTATGATGTCACAAGTCACAGCCAATTGTGATGAAATAACTATTGTCAATAGATACTAGGAGCCTAGGACTATCGTGGCATGTCACATATTAAAGAAAAATTTGAACGGAAACAACTGCGACACTTTAGGTATATTTTATTCAGTTGGCTGTTTTTCCTACAATAAAAAATTAGTTATCGATCGTTGTCGTTAGTGGTTCAAAAATACGGAGTGGTTTAAAAGTCCCAGACTATTTGCACATTGCGCCGGCTTTTTGTATGCAGAGGCAAACGACAGCTGAAGCCGACGCTAAATGTGTGAATTGAAATCGCTGATTTATAGGCTAGTGATTTCAAAGCCTGTCGAAGTTGCGAGTAGTTAATAGCAAGGATGGCAATACGGTACGGTATGTAAGTACGATACTCCTCAATGTTAGCTAAGAAGTACGATACGCTGGTACGGTACACCTTTTTTGTAATGGTACGGGTACGGTACGTTGGTACGGTACGCTTCAAAAATTGAACTGAAGTACAGTACGCTGGTACGGTACTATTTAAGGTGCGAGGTACGTAGTACGCAAATTCTCAATTTACCGTACCGTACTGCCATCCTTGCTTAGGACCTTTGTTTTTATGTCTCAAAATTTATTAATTTACTTATAAGTATAAAATGGCTCAACGTAAAATGTTGCACTATCGCTTCGTAGTTATAGTCTACATAACAAATATCGCAAAACGTCTTCGACGCGATGCGATTGCCATCCCTGCATTTTACAGTCATTCCTATCCTGAGAACGCTATTTAGCATTGAGACCCAACGGCCAACAGCCCAACATATTGGATATTGTGGAGTATATTGTATTATATTCATTATTCAGCACCAAAGCTTTCTTAATAAAATTGTTCAAAAACTTTGAAGAGCAAGTACACTCTAAAAAAAAAGGTGTAGTCAGCACCACCTTTAGGGGTGGTTCAAGTTTTCCACCCCTAAATTGCATTTTCCACCCTCATAGCATTTAGGTTGAAATTTTTACCTACATTACTTCCACCCTTAGTCAGGTGTTTATTAACCACCCTAGCAGAAACTAAGGGTGGTTCAAGTTTTCCACCCTTTCTTATAGATATATCCACCTCTTGAAAAGGTGGTTCAAGTTTTCCACCTTCACTTAAAAGAGCTATTGCCACCTCATAAAAAGGTGGTTTCGGTTTTTCGCTCCTTTGAAGATGTATTTCCACCCTATGTTGTTGATATACCTTGCATCTATCTATACAAGATGGTGTTGGCCTATGCTGATGAGCTTTGCTTATTGCAATAAAGGTTCACATCATAAGTGCCATCGATTGTATACAAAAAAGTTCAAGAATTTAAAGATCGTATACCGGTAGCAAAATTTTGTCTAAAGTTGGTCAATTTTTATTAGCACACATGTATTATTTAGCAAACTGCGTTATTACAAATATATGCGTGCTGCGAAAAATTGACCAACTTTCAACAAAATTTTGCTATACAATCTTTTTAATCAAACTTTTCTGTATACAATCAGCGACACCTATAATGTGAACTATTACTGCAATCAGCAAAGCTCATTAGCATAGACCAACACCACCACATATAGATGCAAGGTATGCCAATAACATAGGGTAAAAATACATCTACAAAAGGGCGAAAAACTTTTAGCTTTCGGTAAATTAATCTTTCATAAAAACTTTAGATCAGCAAAGGTTAAAAAAATCTTTGCCAATTAAAGTTTTGCAGTTGAAATGAACCATATACGTTGAAGGTTATAGCACAGTTTAACGCAATGTATATACTAACGAAACATATACAAGTTGCAAAATTTGTTACCAACTTTGACAAGATGATGATCTTTTTTATCTCAAAACTTCTTCGCAAACAATCAGCAACTCCTTATTGAACATTTTATTCAAATTGGCTAAGTTCAACAGCAGTAGAACACCACCACATAATAGATGCAAGATGAAATTAAATATGAACATAAGGATACAAAAAAGTCACTTGTTGACAAAAACTTACAAAATCAAATTAAGATGAATGATACAAAAATGATTTTCACTAACTAACCTAAACCCCTTTTTCATAAAGTAAATTGACTGCAGCATACTAGGGACTTAGGCTTTTTGTTGAAGTTATAATCAGACAGGTCCAAAGCTGACTTTGTTACTTATATACACGAATCAGCATGGCTTCATAATCTTCCAACAAATTGGCACTTAAGCCCACAAAAGCACAATCTGAAAATACCAGAGAGCAGCATCACAAAATCCATGTTAAAAACACATTATGAGAAGAACCTCAAAAACATATAGCCAGATAAAAAAGTGACAAACAGTTACAGCTCTTAGGCAAAATAAAGCAATGCATCATCACCAGGAACAAACGTAACTGATGACTGCAAAAAATATTGAAATTTAGACACTAATAGAACCATATGCTCAGAAATATACTGCATAGTCTTAAACTCTTTCAAGACAAAGTAGGCAGTTTGTGTTAAACTGATGCCAAAAGTAACAATTGAATTTTCAAACAATTCTTTTTGAAGCTTAAAAACAAGTTGCTGTAGCAAAATTTTCTGCATTGTTAAAAACGTATATATAGGCGAATTTAATGTATAAATCGCAAAAGAATCTTAAAGAGCTACCAAAGTTCACACTATAAATCAAAAGAATATCGACACTATAAACATTAGGGTGTTTCAAAATTGCACAACTTTCAAATTTTTTAACGGCTCAGCAAATTTCTGATGGAGTTTTGGCCGCTGATTACGAATTTGATATTATTTCTTAATTATGACGTCATTTTGAGGGTTCACGCCTCCATTGTTTGCGTCATTTTTCGACTTTTTTGTGATATCTCACGAACTACATATCGTAGAACCTTAAAATTTACTTCAAACAATGCAGAATCCACGATTTCCTAAAAGTGCTCTGTAGATAAAAAGAGCTTATCTGCAACAGAAAATAAGTTATACGCAAAAAACGGTTTTGCGCACATTTGCTGCATAAACAGTACACGAATTTACACATTGCTCAGCATCAAAAAAGTATTGTGACGTCACCATTAATATTTATCGCATCTGAAAAACTCATAAAAACTGATTGTTTTTAAACAATATTAAGCAGGGCATCATAGGGGGATTCGCTGAAATTTTATTTAATTTTACTTAGCTGCAAGCAGTTCTAGTGGTTCAGCTCCGTAAAACCTGATTTATCAAAGTAAGAAAGTAGTTTTGGAGCTTAAATAAGAGTGGATACAATGCTGCGGTCAGTTGAAGCAAGCTCTCTGATTGTACAAAACAAGTTAGCAGGAAACACGATACCGACAACAAGGGAGGTTTTGGAACACTTTTATTACTTTCGTCAGCTTTTGATGGATACTGATAAGTTTTTTGCAGAAAAAATTCTGGTTTAAATGATGTGCAAGTTTTAGTTCAAGCCGAGGTTGCAGGGTAGTGGAAAAAGGCCGGTTTGCCCATTATAAATTCTAAAAGTGTTCAAAATAAATTAAGCGAGTTGTTGATAGATTTGATGCTGCAAGTAAAAGATCTAAAAGATTAAATAGCGCGACTGTTGATGAGATTAGCTGGAAATTTTATTCGATATCAGTAAGCGCCGGAGTGATATTAGCAAAACTTGCCAAGTATAAATGTCTTAGTTCATGCAAATTTGAAAACAGGATCCCTGCAGCTGAGCTTAAATATTACTGGATCAAAGATCTCGAGGCGAATGACATCGCTGAAAGACAAAAGTTTCAATAAACGCACGCAGAAGGCAGCTATTAAAGTTAAACGACGCAACGAAGTGGAGATTAACGTAGTCAGTGCAACATCCTTCAGTAAACGAAAAGTTGCAGAAAATTGCTACGTACACAGCATTTTACCCAATAAGTTTACTGTATGCTTGTGTATCGTTTGCAGATGCCGTTTTAAAAGTCCTGGAATGGTGTTATACTAACGTTTCAGGTGTTTCAGATTTAGCTGATATCTTTCAGCTTCATGGATCAGTTATTGTTTTTAAAAATTCTTGAAATCTTTGTTATGTGTTGACTTCTGGTCAGTGGTTTCATAAAAAAACTATGGAATATTTACTTATCTTGTCTATTCTGTTTTGTTGCCAAGTGCGAAATTAAGTGTACAAAAAAATTCAATGCACTCTATGAAACATTTTGTGGCAGTGCAGCAAATTTAGCTCAATTAAGTCCATGGTCAGAAAAATAGATATTGAATTCGCTACCATAGCCCACCACCTAACCCCCTCCCCTCACCCATAACCCTTCCCCCATCCACACCCCTCCGTAATTACAACGCAACTCGGCTACATAACGCTTGGCTACATCAGAAATATGTTTCGTTTTAACCAAAACTGTTCGAAGCAACTAAAAGTGTCCACTGCCCAAATGGCTTGTGAAGTCATATCTGGCAACTGATCAAAACCGTTTTTTGCGTATAACTTATTTTCTGTTGCAGATAAGCTCTTTTTATCTACAGAGCACTTATAGGAAATCGTGGATTCTGCGTCGTTTGAAGCAAATTTTAAGGTTCTACGATATGTAGTTCGTGAGATATCACAAAAAAGTCGAAAAATGACGCAAACAATGGAGGCGTGAACCCTCAAAATGACGTCATAATTAAAAAATAATATCAAATTCGTAATCAGCGGCCAAAACTCCATCAGAAATTTGCTGAGCCGTTAAAAAATTTGAAAGTGGTGCAATTTTGAAACACCCTAATAAACATATAACACAAAACAAAACGAATATCATCAGCGTAATTAACGAAGCCACTCAAAAGTGGTCCAACTCTATGAACCATTTTAATGAAAATGAAAACATCAAAATAGACTAACTACAGTTTAAAAGTTCATACACTTTGTTTGACATGCAGGCACAGTACGCGGTCATAAGTTTGAAAAATTTACACTTTGTTCAGTAACCGGCGTACGCGAACTGGTATGAGCTGCTGCTTTGGCAGCTTCAGTATGCAGCACAAAAAGTGCAGAGAATTCCGTATTTTTTTGGAATACTCAATATGGAATACCCAATACGATACAATTAAGAGAGACAAAGCCTCTCTAACGTTGCTGCAATAGCAAATTTCTTGTCGTTCAATTATCAATTGCATGCTGCCGGTTTCGTTTATTTGGATGAATGGATATGGATGGGTGTTCTGCAAAAATATATCGTTAAAGCACTAGGCTTAAATAAGTTAAAGTTAGAACACTATTTTAGGAACATTCTTAAAAGGTGCAGTATGTATGGCTTCACAAGCAGAGCCCGACTTTACATGAGCGTATTGAGCATATTAAATCCCGGATGCCCTTCCTGGCGGAAAACAAACAAGCATGTTTCTAACATATCAGCTGCTCTCGAAAATTCATTCAAGTGCCTCCTACAGGGCACAACACCCAAGAAAGCAAGGAATCAACATAGAATCAAATAATTGTTAAATGCAGTATACGATAGCTCTATTATGATGTCTGGTAAGAACTTGTAGCATTTCCCAGAGCTAATCATCCAACCGGACATCAACGCATTTTACAGGAGATTAATCAGCAATTGCATTTCAACAACTTTAAATTCCATCGGCATGATGGAGAATACATGTAAGAGCGTCTGTCTCGCCAGCAGATAGCACTGCTGGGTTTAGGCCTGGCCATCAACAAGACATACTAAAAGAATTCAAGAAAAAGTCACACTGCCACAGCTTTTTCTTGATCGGTAGCATTTTGAGGAATATGCATGCAGATTTCATATATGAAAGTAATCGAAGTGTGAAATGAACTGAAGAGAATGCAAGTCTTTCACAGCTCCGGCAAAGGCAATTTTGCAAATAAACAAGCAGGGTTGGAAATATCGACTTGAAATCGATATCGTTATTCGTTGCTTCTTGCTCATCGAACGCAAAAATTCTTTACTTTTTAGTTTCATCATAGAATGTGCCTTTTCCCTACTTTTTTGCCTGGTAAATCGATAATAATTAATCGATCTTTTTTTCAAGTCAAGCAGATTTTTTTTGGAAATACGTTATTGAGGAAGTAAGTATAACTTTACTTCAATTAATGCATGCATTAGTTCAAAACTTTGCATCGGAATCATTTTTGACTGCATTCCAACTTCTACAATCACAATAATACACTTATAGTTACTGGTAGAAGTGCAGAATGTTGCAGTAAGCCTAGTCAACTTCCTGTTAGATGTTCAGCTCCTAAACTCTTTGCAATGTGCCGTCGTGCCGAGTAGAACTAAGTCAGTGGAAAAGCAAAAAGCGCAAGTAATTATCATTGCTATTAATATTTGTAGTATAGTCTTATAGTACAGTCACAGTGCAGTGGTAGGCTATAGAGACTGCTTTAATCGGCGTGGTGGTTTAGGCCTAATGGCTAGAGCATTGGTCTCACAGTCGGTAGACCTGGATTTCACTCCCTTGTCAAGCCATATCAAAACACAGAACAGGTGCCATGGGGGGCATTTTGGGGCCGTGCCCCTCAAATCAGTGGTTGTGCCCCCCGGAAGCGAGAGCTGTGCCCCCCAAAATGCTCCTTGTGCCCCCATCAAAGTGCTGTTTGTGCCCCTTATCATGAGAAAACTTCCGTAAAATTGCGACAAATACTCAAGATTTTACGGCAAAGACTTTTTTTTGATCTCCACTTTCGAATTCACTGGAAAAAAGTGAGAAATACTGAGATTTTGCGGCAAAGACCCTTTTTTTGGTTTTCACTTCCAAGGTTCCCTTTGTGCCCCACCAGGCGCAGACCGTGCCCCCCGTCTGATTATTGTGCCCCGAAAGGAAGATTTGTTTTTGGTCTTCATCTAAATTTGTGCCCCCCCAATTATTAATTTTGCCCCCCCAGTCATGCTACTCTGGCACCGGGCCTACCAAAACACTTTGAAAAATGGTATTCACAACTTCCTTGCTTGGTGCTCAGAACTTCAAGGGAGAGTGTGAAGCTTTACTGGTGTAGCATAGACAAGGTGGTAACGACTCTTAAGACCCCATATGGTCATTTTGCTGTTTCCTGGCCGAGGCAACTCTGTGAATATGCAAAAACTGTAAGGCAATGGCACCTTGCAGCTTACAGCTAGGCCTGAAATGTCACGCCGGAAAACTATGAAAACCAATTTTGGAAGTTTTTGCAAGACTCTCTACCAGGTAGTGAGGCAATAGTAGACAGTAATGGTGAACCCAGATCTGCAGACTGATGACTGCGAGGCAGATGCTATAACCACTGCTTATCTCAACATCAACATGGTGGAGGTGGCACGCACATGTGTAGGCTATCCCAGTTGTACTCATTTGGTGGTGGTGTAATGGTATTTGACAAGTCATTATCAAATGATATTGTTTGCAGAGTATGGCAACCCGCTGGTACGATTAACATTCACATTTCTAAAAATCCTCTATGTTCTAATACAAAGTTTTGGAGCCTATACTCTAGGTAGCCAATTATTTAATTAAAGCTTAGGCTATTGAATAACCAAGGGCCATACTGGTACTGTAAAAAGTAAGAAATTTTTGAACCTATTGGCCTACACAAGTGACAACTGATAATTATGGAACATGAGGCACATGTCTCTTTACCAGTGGCAGTGACAATTAATGATTTGGGTAAAATTCTGATTTGGAAACTACTGGCACTGTTGGAACCAGTACCAACAATGGTACCGGTTGTCAACCAAGTTCAAGCACAGAAAAATTCAAACCAAAATACTTCATTCCGGATTCTTATTGATTGACTTCATAAAAAGTTAACGATTACATTATCGAGTATCAACTATTCTTTACTATTTTTTTGAAGTATTGAACAACGATTATTCTTTACTTGTTAATTATTGATTTCCAACCATGCAAACAACCAAAGTTGAAACTATGCATTAATTGAAGCATTATTGTTTGTCGTTTCAATTGCCGGTAAGTTTTTTCAGTTACTTTTCTGTATTTACTTGTATTATTTGACTCTTAAATACTGGTTTTTGCGCTAGTGCATCAGAGCCTTTTTTTTTTCTTTCTTCATCCATGGCTGTTTGAAGTGCAACACATTTGCGCATAAACCAGCTTCAACAGAAAATTGACTAACTGAACATCAAGGACGATGGATTTTCTCCACTTAGCAATAAAAAGGCATTCAGGTCAGGTTTTTCATTCTTGACAAAAATGTTGGGTAAGCCTAAAACGCATTCTCGCCAAATTTAAAGTTTCTACGCCTTTCCGTTTTCAAGATGTTGCAGTTCAAAATTAGCCGTTTTCCTCTTACTTCAGTATTGCCATTTTGTCAGTGTTGTGGCAGAAGATTAACTTTTGGAAACTTGGCTTACATTTATTGAAAAGCAGCTAATCTTACAATTCTGACCCTTTATTTTGTTCTACAATAACTCTGCTGCAAAACATTTATAGAGAATCAGGAACATGCCATAACTTTTGGAAATTTTGTTTCTGACTGGCAACCCTGACAAAATAATAAGGGGAAAAAGCCTTTCTAAGGGGAAATCTAATTTGTTATATCTCAAGAACAGAAGGACGTAGAAAGTTGAAATTTGGTGAAGTTAGTGTTCAAATCTGCCAAAAACTTTTGAGAGCAAATCGATCAAAAAATTTTCCGACCTGAATGCCCTTTAAAAGTGGAAAATAATCAGCAGTTCCAAAGGATGACAAAATATAACTCGGTACTGTGCACATGATGTCCCGCAGAGATCATGCTGCAGTATGTAACCCACAGTCTTTGATACTTTCCCCTAAAACTTGGCTTGTTGGCTAGCTTGATTTTATCCGTTGCTTATGGAAGAAATATACCCATATTCGGTGCCCTCTTGCAGTGACAAATATATAGGTATACATATACCTCAAAGTTCAGAAATATATCTTACCTTCTCCACACTCGAAAAGTAATAGTTGTAGTCTTCATTAAAGAGAATTGGTAGATGCAAAAGCACATAATCGATCCCATCTGTAAATCAAAATCAGAATTACGAACTACAGGCCACACTGGCAATACAGTACATTATGTTACTATCAGAAGCGACAATAACCGTTAGGCTTGTACTTCCGTTGGGAAAATTGCAGTTTTTTGTCGGTTGTTACTGTGTTACTATTTTGTCTTCAAGAAGTGTAGTTGCAGCATTACACAATCAGTTGCTATTAACTTTATGTTATTCTGAAAAGAAAATACCAAGTAGTGCTGGCGTGGTGGTTACTGTCGGGCTATTATAGCAATTGAAAGGTTGTCACTACATCTGGCTTAATTTCCACAACAACGCTGCGTCCTTGTGCTATTACGACAGTTAATGCATACTTATTCCCCACAGAATGGGGTTATTAAATATGCAACCTGCCCTTGGTGGTGACAAGTCACACTCTGGTATATAGATAGTTTATCAATGCCAAAACGTGCTACGCAACGGAAGCGATTGCACAATAGTGGTAACCATTTTGATGGATGCACTTGAAGCGATTATACGGATCTCAGGTAGTTTAAATTTTTTTTTTGTAAGCGTTCATGACATGGTGTCAGAAAGAAGCATCATATAAACTTAGCAATTCTTGTTAAAACTCTGCAAATAGTTTATGATTTTTTCTTTGCATCGAATGACAGTTATGCAAATTTTAAGGGGGAAGATTAATCCCCTACTAGGCATCACCAGGGCTGAATAACCCCTAAGCACCATTCTTGGCAGCACCTGTGCATGCCCTTCTGCTAATTCTTCAGAACTGTAGTTAGCTGTTCAACTACTTTGCACTAATATCTTACCAGCATCTAACTGAGATTTTAAAACTCTAAGCTCCACAGGCAATGATTTCTGCCGAAGTATATTCATCAATCTTTCTTTTCGCTTGGGTGGTACTTCTTCAAACTTCTCTTTTACGTAAAACTTTAACACTCGACGGGATTCCTCCAGCAGCTTCGTAAAAAAAACGTTTCCTCAATTCACATTTCACAATCAATATTCTCAAGTACCAATTTTTAGACAAAAAACAACCTGCTGGCACAATGGCTCAGTGGTTAGAGCCTCCGTCTCGCAGTTGGTAGTCCTGGGTTCACTCCCTGGTTGAGTCATACCAAGACTAAAAAAACTGGTCTTCACAGCTTCCCTGCTTGACATTCAGCCTTAAAGTGATAGTGTAAAGGCGCTTACTTATGAGGTAGACTGGTGAAATCAACTCAAAGATAATTCGTTATCTCCTGACTGGGACAACTTAGCAGCCAATGCACAACCGAAAAAAGAAATTCTAAAAAATGCGTTTTAAGTTCATCTCAATGTGAATAATGTTAGTTAGTGATCGGGCTATTATAACACAGTATGCAATATGAACACGTACGCACCATCGAAGGTACATGCAAGGGAGGATACTTCTTCAAGGCATCAGTAATTGAAATCGCTCCGGATGTGATCTCTTCTCTCCTGGATGGATATGTATCATCCATTAGCGTTTCCAGCACGGAATCATTTCTGATCTCCTTGTTGTATTCTGTTTGCAACGATTGTACTTTCACATCAATGGTTTCAAAATCTTCCGTGACAATCTCCCGTTCCTATATATAGTAAAAAGATCACAAGCATCAAGAATATACACATTGATCAAGCTGAAACTTTAATTCCCACTTTACCAGCCGTTTCGAGTCACTCGTTGGTACAGGCTGGGTTTAAATCTCTTACATCACAATGGGTCGCTAGCATAACCTGAGACTGATTTCAGTTTAAGACTTGTTTTCTCCATATTTCATTAATAAAGACGTTTTTGCATTGCCAGCAGTTTCTGCAAGATAAGATAGTCGCAATATTAACGTACCATAATAAAACTCAGTTTCGTTCTTTTTACTGGCTGTTCAATACTGGTATCATTTTCTATGTAGCGAACTACACCAGGTCGACCAAATTTGGTCTTCTTTGCTTTAACTTGGAGGTTCATAGTCAACGGTCTTCTGGCATCTTTGAAACGCTGCCGTAAGCTCGATAACACCGTCGTCTAAAAATTTTACAATTGTATATCGAGTACTAGTATAGTTTCTTAAAAATATGAGCTTGAATAGTCAAAATATTGACAAGACGACAACAAACATTGACGAGGAAAGTCAAGAAAGTCAAATCAAAAACAGCTCTTCATGCAAAACTCTCACAACAGCACTTTAAACTTCAACCAAACTCATATATTTCTGATGCACAATTAGCTGAGTTATCATCCCGAGAATTAGTTTTGGACATTTTGATAAATTCAAAATCCCAACACAGGATAGTAGATATAGGCTACACCACAATGCAACCACAACCTTTTGCACGCCTTTTATACTGCTGGTTCTCCAATGTTTCTCAAAAACTATTTCTCAGAATAAAGACTCAGCTATTTATTGGCCTAAAATCCAAGAAACATCTGTTTTTTGAAACGCAACATTGCTTAAACGACAATAGGGCTATAGAGATGTTGTCACCGCCATTTTTTAAAATTTTTCTACTAATTTTAGAAGCCTATGTACTTAAATTTTACTTCAGTCCTCCTTTAATGCTTCTACATCACTCAAGTTCCAGCAAATAAGATGCTATTGCTGCTACAAACAATCATTTATATAAAATTTGCCAAAACTTACAAAATCACAACCATCAGCACGATCTTTCAGTGCAGGATATTTAGCAACTAGCCGACTGCACACACTTTGATACTGTTTCGGTGAAGGATATCTAAATACAAGCAGTTTTAAACATCTAAAAAATGTTGTGAAGAAAACGTTTCCATCTTACTCAAATAATCATTGAAAGTAGACTTTGGAAGTGGGGTAATTTCATGTCAAGTGATCCAATTATGTGCAAAATTAAACCCATCATCATAGATAATTACGAAAAATTGTGTTTTGACAAATACTAATCGCGAAAAACTAAATTTTGTTAATATCTGCCAACCGTAGCCAAAGTTGCAGCCTATTAAGATAGGCAATGTTGGGTATGTGTACTTAAACACATACTCAACATGTACTTGTATGTGTACTGATACACATACCCAAAGGTACTTATACCCAAAATTGCTAAAAAGTTATGAAAATCTTAACACACTGGCAAATTACTGCAATGGTACTTACAAAGTATGCTGAGCAATGGAATCAAATACAAGTTGAATAATTTTGTTTTTTATCGAACTTGTCATTTTTGATGGGGATAATTGAACTAATGCTAACTTTTCCAAGAGGTATCCTGGCAAAGCAGGCAATCGGTAAGTTGAAAACCACACATTTGGATCATCCGATTCATTACCAGTATTAGATGCAGATGGTGAACATGCTGTTATATCTGAAAATATACATTTAAAACTTACAATCAAATACAAAAGCTTAGAGGTAGAGTTCACTTCATAGGATGCCTGGACTGACAGTTTAATGCCAACCAAGAAAAATGTTACAATCTGTACACACATCTTCCAACACTTCAGCATACAAGGTGTCTTAGTCTAAAAATTAAGGCTCAGCAGAAAAAGAGTACACACATCCAGCTGTGGGAGTGTGAACAACGCCAATGGCTTCAGCCTTATAGTGATGGTTCAAAAGCTTTTTCAGTTACAGGCCACCAAAAGACGACTATTGCCTGTTTTTAAATATGAGCTTTTAACAGCCAACTGAAGCAAAAACAGCTGATTTTTTACATTACGGAGGCTATTATCTTTTAATGCAGTCAAAAAATTCGGTTTTGAAAGGTGCTGTCAATCGCGAGAAAACGGAGAGAAACCAACCGAGCGGAAACACTTCTGATTGGCTGAACGTTGCGTGACAAGCTTGGACAAATGGAAAAGTTTGAGTTTAGATAGTTTTGTGCAGGTTTAGCATAGCAACAGCTCTGCTGGTTTGCTTTTGGTAGCCTTTTTTACGATATTTGGGGAAAAATGATGCCAGCCTGTGAAGAAACGCAGACAAGAGTTACTTGTGCAGTTTAGCCATATAAGGCGAGATATAAATCGCTTACCATTCACACTGATCAATGTTTGGTCTTGGCAACCAGTTTCACAGTTGACCAGCCAGTGGTTTCCGCAGTTTGCAGCTACCTATGGTACCAGTTAGGGTGTACCAAAAAAACGTACTTGCTCTGATCTGGCTGTAGGCTGGCAAAAAGTTGCGTTTGTGGTCAAAACTAACACCAATACAAAAATTTTAATTTTGGCTGTCGTTGGACGCCTATTTTCTTGATGTTTCCATGGAAACGATTTTAAGTTTCAAAAAATTGGCATACATCAAGCTCAAGAACTATTGGAGATAGAAAGCTCCAACACATGTCAAAAGTTGCAGAACATCCAAGTTGCTATCAGTGTTTAATACATTTTGTGGGTCTAAGTAATGCAGTTTACGAGATATTGTTAAAAGCTAGTTTTAAGGAAATTCGCATTAAAAAATCTTTTTATTTTATTTTTATTTGCTGTTCGCTAGCATGTGACTGACCAATATTTTGATGCAACGCAACACAGTAAACATTTAAGAGCTTGTACGGTGCAATATTTTAACAAAGTGTTTGACCATAACTCAAAACATTATCAGCATAATTACATGTACACAACACACATGCAATTTGTTGACAATGTTTCAGACAAAAAGTATAAGAGTATAGTAAAGTAGCGTCCTTGCAGAAACCATATGTGCATTTTGAATCTGATTTATAGTTTTTACAAGTATTGTTTCATTCCCTCTTTTCTCACTCTTTCTGTTGATGCAGCAACTGAACCTTATTTTTCTCTAAGACCCATTATAATCTTATAAAAATGTTTTGTTTTGCTGTTGAGTTACGAGTGAGTGTGTCGTGAAACTCAAGAAGAAGACCTAGAGCTTGTTCAAATGTATTATTGTTAACTGGAATCGCTTTGCTTAAGGCTTCAACTTTTTGAGATTCCAGGTTTAGGTTTGGGATTTGTAGTTTGGGATTCGTAGTTAAAAAACTTGCACCAGCATTAGATGGAAGCAGTTTGAACAAAATCCAACAATCATTTCCAATAAGATCATGAATTTTAGTCCATTGTTGAAAAACTGGCATTTGCTGGACTCTGGTGTTTGATGGAAATCCTTCATCGCACTGGTACTTCAACAGTTTTTTGGCCATTTTCCGTTTTTCAGTTGAAGAAGTTTGATCACTACACAGAGCAAAAACAACTGGGTGCTCAAAAAGGTACCACAAATGTTTGTCAAATAGCTAAACTTATTTCAACAAAAAGTGGAGATGTAGCTGTAGTACATTTTTGCATACCTTTAATCAAATTTCTCAATCTGGCAAAGCAGCTTTAAGTCATTTGTTACAGAATCCAAAGAGTTTGATGCAATAAATCAGGGCTGTATATGAAATAATGTCAGAAAAACTGCCACAGAGGAGGTTTCATTGAATGTTGTCTTAGATATTAGCTTTAATCGCAGCAATTGAAATTTGAATAATGAGGAGCATCGCAACACGCTAGATAGATTAGCAGAATAATAAACGCTCTGAAAATTTTATTATTCAAATCTCAATTGCTACAATTAAAGCTACCAGCCAGTTGGTGGAGTGATAACACGTTTTTCTCTGGAGCGGGAGGTCTGAGGTTCAAATCTCAGGCCGGTAAAATTGGACACAGTGTTGCCAACAGCTCGCCACCACTGCAACATTCTTCGAAAAGAGCTGAGTGGCCTAGGCGCAATGTCGCAGAGATGGACCATGCAAACTCGTTATACTCGTTGGCATATTACAGCAAGTGCAACAAAAGACTTGATTTACAATTAAAGCTAATATTTAAGACAACATTCAATGAAACCTCCTCTCTGGCAGTTTTTCTGACGTTATTTCATATACAGCCCTGGTTTATTGCATCAAACTCTTTAGATTCTGTAACAAATGACTTGAAGCTGCTTCGCCAGATTGAGAAATTTGATTGAAGGTATAATTTGATTAAAAGCACCTTTCAAAACCAAATTTTTTTAACTGCATTACTAGATAATAGCCTCGTAATGTAAAAAATCATCTGTTTTTGCTTCAGTTGGCCTTTAAGAGCATGTGTAGAACAATTCGCACAGGTAGAGACTGAACGTAAATCCTACAAAAACTATGCAGCACCAGAAACAATATAAGCGACCAATGTTGCTCAATAATAAGCTACCACCCATTCAAAAGTGTGTCAAAATCAAATGGTCTAATTTGAATTAAATTTGCAACAATGAAAATTTCAAAGTGCGTGCACATTTCTAAATCATTCAAACATTTACAGCTTAAGCTAGTTTACGTCACTAATGCAACCGACTTACTAGCAGCCTGTTGAGATGCAGTATCAACCTCAGCGGAATGTGAAGCCACGTTATCGGAACTGCTGTTACCTGTTGAACTACGGTATTAAATGAAGTTATAAAAATATTAAATGACCCTGAATATTTTCAGGAGTCGGAGTCCAAATATTTTTGAGCTTGGAGTAGGAGTTGAATTTTTTAAAGTTTTGCAAAGCTGTCATTTTTGGGTATAATTTGTCAAAAAATGGCCCAAAATTGAAAATTACCAAAAATTTCTTGAGTCGGATCCAAAATTTTTCATATTATTGGTGAAGTCGAAGTCAATTTTTTCAAAGGGATTGGGTCATAGTCAAATTTTCCATAGGGTGGAGTAGGAGTCAAGCAATTTTGCTACGACTCCACAACCCTGGTATTAACAGTCATTTTTTCTGCTACAGTCTTGTTTTTAATTATAATAAAAGTCACTTCAGAGCTCTACACAGCATAATTTTTATGAGCCACTGCTACTCAAGCATGCATTTTTTGGTAGGCTTCTACTATCTTAAACCTCCAGAGGCTTCTCAATATAATTATGTTTAAAGACTTTTACAAACACATACCAGAAATTTCAAGAGATGAAACCTTGTTGAATGATAATGATTCTTCAAACGAACCAAATGATTGTTCTTAAAATAACAATGCTTTATTCTACGCTGTATCACCACATAGGTCTATACATATCTTTGTTGCCGGTGTCAGTTTACAATGAAATAAAGTTTTTAGGTTGAATACCAGTTAACACATTTTGCTCTCATTGGGGCTCACTAGAACAACCCAGGCTTCGAACTGGTGACTCTATGATTACACAAGGCATTCAACAAACACAAAGCTTGCTCCAGCTACAAAGTATTTCCATAGTTTTGACAGCTGTACTATTTAAACAAATATACTGTACGACGTGCTATTAAGAGATGTGTGTGGCTTGTTTATATGGGCTGTGCCATGACTAAGGCAAAGTCTTCAAAAAGCTGCTGTAGGACATATGTCCAAGTAGACACTGGTCAAAGACAAAGACGCCATATGAAATGCCTCCTCAATCCTAACACAATCATGGAGTCTCCAGTTCAAAAGCAGACATCACCAATACAGGTACAATATATCAATGATTGGTTTATCAGCAATTTGTGCCTACTTGAAACTATTGTTTAGTTACATTTAGCAATGGTTAAAAGTAATTCTTCTCTATGAATCCTGTACAGTTAATCACGATCCCAAAAACACTATCCTGAATGGATTGGACCCCAAACGGATTCTTCACTATTTCCTGATATACTTACTGCCCTGTTGTTGGGCGACATTGAATTTTTGGAATTGTGTTCATTTCAAATTTTGTAAATTTGGGATAGTGTCCATTCGGAATTTTTTCCTTTTGGGATTTTGTCTTTTTGGATTATTGTCCATTCGTATTTTGTCCATGTGGTGTTTTGTCCATATCAGGATTTTATATGTTTGGGATGGTGTCTATTCAGAACTTTGTCCATTTGGGATTTATTCTTTTTGGGATAGAGTTTTTCAGGATTGTGCACTGATACGTTCTTCTACAAGTTCCAATGCTGATAAATTTTTTTCAGTTTCTGGTACTAGTATTAACCATAATGGCACAGTAACACCGTACTTTTGAGTCTTTGAGTACTGCAATGCCCTCAATTTGGCATGCCAAAGCCTTGGATGTAACACCTAAACTAACTGTGCAACTAACCTGAAACAGCAATGGTGTCACTTGAGCTATCTTCAACATCAACAAGGGTTGGCTCTAAAAAGTAATAGAGTCTATTTCTGCAAAATTAAAGACTATAATCGAAGACACCACTGAGATGGTACTACATGCACTGAACCTGTACCAGTGTACCATTATGATATACAATGGAAATATCCAAGGCTTTAGTAGCTAGTTCCAAATATATCAAAAGTTCTTACATACTAGCATAGCAATCAATGTCGCAACATACCTGAAACAGCAATGGTATCACTTAAGCTATCTTCAACATCAACAAGGGTTGGTTCTAAAATAGCAAAAGAGTCTATTACTGGAAAATTACATTTGAAAGTAATTCTACCTTTAGAGTACTAAATAAATCACTGAAGATTTAATGCTGCTATGAAATCAAAGAACGCTAAGAAGTAGAGGGAGACCTTAAAGTAAGCTTCCGCTCTTCGAGAAGCCACCTGCAATAATAAGGACTACTAATAATTCATTTTAAGCTACCAGTGCAGAGTGCTACCTGTACCTTCAAAATCTCTGAGTAGAGCAACACATTTAAAAATTACTAAATGAAATCACGGCCGTAATGTTTAATACAAGTGAATACCGGTACCTGAAAATGATAAGGAAATTAGTTTTCAAGAAAATCAAATAGACATTTCTGTTTTTTTTTATTTTGTCCTTGCACCAGACATCTTGTTTTTTTTTTGTTTTCTACAAACCAAGCTACTTAGGAGGGAGTCAATGTATGTGATGTAATATTCCAGGAAAGCAATTACAGGCATTAAAATAAACAATTACAACATGTAAATTTAGGCTGCTATTATAATTATGATTTAAAAATTAACACTACTAGTCCATTATCTTGCACAAACAAAACAAAGCTTTTATTTTTATTACCTATCAACCAAAATTAGACATTTGCTTCTAACAGGTCAATCCTGAATCAAAGCACCTATAGTTAAAACTACATTTAGTTTAAGCAAATTGGCTGTTAAACATGGAAAAACAAAGCCTTTCTATGAGTAGGTATCAAACACCAGGTTCCTGATAGCAGTTCAAGAACTCACCAAGCCTGGTATGGTTGATTTATAACAACTTAATATTTTGAAAATAGAGTAAGTAGATAGCATTCATACCCATACCAATACAAAAATGATTGCTTTGACACTTACTTCGTGTTGGCCTGTATGCCTGAAGTAATTTTCTGGATTGGACAAGATTAAAAAATGGCATTAAGTCACTCTGCTCCAACAGGTTCATATCTTCTTCATTATTTACACCCAATTTCGTTAAGAATGATACAGCATCATTCAACTTTTCGCCATTCTTGCGAAGTTCAGGTAATCTGTTTTCAATGAAATCTTTAATATCCATATCTAACAGCTCTACTTGAACAATACATCAAACTAAGTTCTGAAAAGAAGCATGATTATCGGTACTGTAAATTGTCGAGTCTTTGCACAAAAAATTAAAGTTTAAAACCACTGCACTTTTTAACTAAATAAGAAGTTTTGATAAGGCACTTTTACATATAGAGTTTAAACAATTGATTTATGGTACAAAAATCCACAATCTCTCGATATTGAAAATAATTCTCTCAATATCACCCACTCGCGCTGGAAATAATTAGACAATGGTGCCAGTGAGCAGCACAGCATCGCTCTCATTCAATAGGCTTTCTCCCTTTTTTACAATTGGGTTATTTCAGAAACCTATACTTGGCAGCCGTTAAGTAAAAACAAGGTAACATTGGTGGCCTGATTTGAGGCAGTGAAAAGCTTCACAGCCTGCTAGTTCAATCACTTTGACACAGTAAAAATTTGGATACATGCACTCTTCTTATCTCATATCACCGTATCCTTTTTTGCATTATAAAAAGCGAAACAAAAATCAATGTAAAAAACAAAAACAGCAAAATCTGTGTTTCTTCTGAAGCAAGACTTTTACAAAGTCATAAACAGAACTACGAGAACAAAAAATTACTAAGTTTTACAACTGTATGAGAAAACAAAAATTCTCTATAAAATGCAGTACCATTGTATTTAGCAAACACAAGGATAGTTGAATTAGTAGATTTACTATAAGGGGAGGTCAAGTGGCTTTAAAAGTTACTTCCATATTGTTAAGTAACCCTTTTTTAGCAACGGAGTGAAAATTCAGGCGAAAATTTTGTTTTGCTTTTTGATGAATCTATCCAAGAAAAACAATGCAAATGATTGAGTACATGACATCATGTGACCTACTTTCATAGCTATGCATCACGCTAAACTTATAGCTCGATAGTTTCAATGACTGTTTACAGATTTCAATGATAGGTGCAGTGTAACCAAAAAGTTTGCCAAACTTCACTGCAACTACCATTGAACTCTGAGACCAGTCATTGAGCCTTGCTAGCTATCGGTTAGGGTGTTGCAGGCGCCCCATAAAAATTAAAAACTTGTTTGTTTAAGCTGAACTATTTTTTGGTATAGCAGTTTGATCAGTAAATCTTGAATACCAAGTTTCAAAATTTTTCATCAACGTTTACCTCCCCTGCCAGGCCGATTTTGAGGCCCACTTTTCCAAAAATTTGCACTTTTTTGCCACTAGAGGGCGATATGAATAAATTGTGTTGGTGGGCATGTTTTTAAAAGATGCCCCATGTTAGTCTCCACCTTTTAAAAAAAAATTGAATGAAATTGAGTCATCCTATCCAGAGATATTGCTATTTTATTACACTTTTAATAAGCGTTGCTGCCACCAAGTGGTGAAAATTAATGTTAAATATATCAAATATTAAGCCTTTTGATGTTGAATTTTGGTATATTATTCATTTCGAAACTGTAGAAGTACATTTTAATGCAACGTTTGGTGAGTACCAAATACTGATTTATACGTATTTCACTGAAATTTTCGTAGGTAATGCTTAGTTTTAAAAGATTCAGATTGTTTTCACAAAACACTTTGGTTGGGTGGGGTTATTACAGCCTCTTGAAGAAAATTATTACCAACTATTTCAAAAGTTCTCTAATAAGCAATTTATTTAGTTTTTGAAATGCGGAACAGAATCATTGGTAGTTCATGAACTATGCTTTTTACTAGACTAAACTAAGATAAATGAATGTTGCAATTGCACAGTATAGGTAAACGTTGATGAAAAATTGCAACAGGGAGGTAAACGTTGATGAAAAATTTTGAAACTTGGTGTTCATGATCTACTGATCAAACTGCAATACCAAAAAATAGTTCAGCTTAAACAAACACGTTTTTAATTTTTATGGGGCGCCTGCAACACCCTACTATCGGTATATACAGTAGTTTAGCATGATGCAAAGCTATCAAGGGAGGTCACATGACATCATGCCTGTGTTATGTACCTCAATCAATTTGCAACAGATTTCTTGAAAAAGTAGAACAATTTTTAACCAAATTTTCACTGCATTGCTAAAATTGCTTAGGGACTTAACATTATGAAAGTAACACTTAAAGTCATTGACCTTCCCGTAAGTACACAAATACAAAATTAATCAATTTTTTGATTAGCCTAATATCAGTAACACACTCTATCAGTTATTGATGGGAGATGTGATCAAAACACATTATATCTTAGACCATAAAAATATCTTAGGGCACTTTCGCAAAAATTTTCACCATAAAAATGCACAATACACATGTTGCCAACACAAAAATACTGGTTGCGTGACTGCACATGGAGGCAAAAACTTAAGATCCATAAAAGTGATTTGTTGATATAAATGGCAAGAACAATATTAATAACTAATGAAAGCAGCAGCATATTACACCAATGATTTAAAATATATTTTCACAACCAAAAAGCCAAAGTGATCAAGGTTACCAATTGTGTCAATAAGAAAAAAATCAGTGATAAATAAGGGTATTTAGTTATACTGCAATCGCATTAGAACAACAAAAAAGAGCCTTGTACAATGCTTTCAAGCGCAGTTTTGGCATTGCAGATTCTCAGCGAATTGTGATGATGATTGATTTAACTGTTAGATTTTTCAAGGCTACTGTCAAAAATACTTTTATCTATTTATTGTAGTAGCAACATAGCAAACTGTAATAATTCTACGAGAAACCACTACCAACCGACATATTATTAAAGCAACATATTATGTAATCGATCATATTTAAACAAATGCCTATATGGCTATAGCAAGAGAGCTGAGCAGTGCAATGGCATGTTGACACAACAGCTTTTATACTACACCGAGCATATTACTTACATGTGGGCTTAAAGTGTGCGAGAGCAGAACAAACTCGACCCTTTCTCATCATTAATATAATAACATTTGCTTGATAAGCACAGGGCAGCACTGAGAAAGTGTGCAAAATGGTGGTGTTAGAGCAAATCGGAGTTGTTATAGCAAATTAATAAGCAAAGCAAAAGCTACTTTTTCCGAATTTAATGCAAAGAAACTTTGACAGAATTTTGCAGTTTCCTATTCCAACTCTAAATGGCTTCTTCTGCACAACACTCCAATATACCTAATTGCTTAATAGTAAGCGTTGGGGCTCAGGATTGCAAACAGGAGCAATTATTTGCATACTTAGCATAAACATACTGATATTCCTACATGCCACATGATGTTTAAGAGAATATAACAGATTATGCTAATGATCATATAAATTACTAAAAAATTAGCACTTACTTACAGCTGGTCAATGGTCATGTGCTGTCTAAATACAAAAGTTAAAAAAAAACTCAATTATGCAAATGAATAAATCGGGAAGGAAGCACAGGCACTTCTTGTTTGATTAACCAAGAACAAAACACAGCTTAATCCAATCGCAGGTAAGTTATCTTCAACACTAAACCAAATAACTTTGAAATTTGTCTTTTTACCATATTTATCACTATAATGTATATATATATATATGTAAGTCAAGTTGACTTGAGAAATCAGCTGCAGATTTATATTACAAGTAGCATGAAGATTACTGCAGTCTGTCAAACCCTGAATCAAGACTTCTGAACATTGTCCAAGCTTGTCAAGACTTCAAAAACAAGTTTTGAAATTTTCAAAACTACTCTGCATTAGTTTTTTGATGTAAAAAGCACAATCATTCTGTGCAATTAATCTTCATTAAGGGTTCGACAGATTGCAATAACCTTATAAGCAAACAAGGTAAACAAAGCTCAGTCATGAACCTTTACCAAAAGCAAATAGCTTACATACATTAGTGCAAGTACGACACTACCTTTACAGTACTAGAAATAATGAGTAAATGCTGGAACATTGATTTTAACAGATAGCAAGTACCAACATCTAATAATAATAACAAATAACTAAAACACTTTAAATCTCAACCGAATGTAACAAAGTGAAGCCACCTCATATAAATCAAGTTGATGATGACTTACTTCTTGCCCAGCTACCAGCAAGTAAGGTGTACTAGTTACCTCCACTCTGTAAGAACATAAGTGCTGATCATACATACATGTTTCCAATTTCAACAACAAAATGATCAAAATATTATTGTAAAAAATGAGTTTAGTTATTTTACCAAAAATTGGAACGTCACCACACATTTCTGTTATCAAAACATTATCTACAGCATAACAAACATTATTTATACACGCATTATTAGTAACATCAACAAAACTTAGATCAGTTTCAGGAAACTTTTCCATAAAATATGTCTGAACAATGGAGGGAAGCTCTTGCAAATGAACACGTTTTATCGCTCCGTGAAAATTGCTTGATAAAATAGAGTCAACAGAACCATTAGCTGTTTGCTCCCAGCATTTAAACTTCTGTAAATCATTTGCAACTGTGTAACTGAGATTTCTAAAATTGCGAGATCGTTTTGCAATGGCCTTTATTCTGACATGAAACGCTTCAAAGCGCATGCACCACACATGGCGCAAAGGTCCATATTTTTCGATTGCACTTGGATAATGAAGTAGATAATGAAACTTCGGTTTAACAAGTTCTGGACTTAAGCTTAACATACCAGAATAAAACTTCTCAATCATTTCTTTTAAACCACTCAACCATGATCGCTGTATTTTAGATGCGAAAACAATTTGCAATATTTCTGCCAACAAACAGTACAGTTTCCAAGTTAAATTTTCAGAATCAAAAACATTGCCAATGATGAATGGCAGCACCCTAAACAGACACCACGCTTCACTTGCATTTAAAACTACACTTGCATCTGATTTTACAACATTATTTGGTAAACATCGAGGTTTATTTTTCTTATCACTTTTTCCAAAAGAAAACAAACATATTTTTCTATTCAACTCTTTAAGAGACAAGTTAGGTACATGAGCAATTGTATACGAAAAAATCATTTTTAAAACCCCAGGTATAACTCCTTCCAAACAATCATGCATAATATCTGGTGGAATGGAGTTAACTGCACTAAAACCATTCAATGAACTTAAAGGACAAGACCCTCGAACTCCATACAGAGGTATCAAGCTGGAATTAGATGCTACTGCTTGAACTTGCACCGAGTGACTTACAGGATTTCGTAAAATAAAGTCTTCTTCAGTGTGCTTGCTTTTTATTTCACTGTATGTACAATGGCAAAAACGACATACAGATCCGCTACAAAAGCATCTCCTAAACCCTCCGATTTCATGAGCTGCAAGATTGTCAGCTGATAATGTTGCTACAGAGCCATAAAATGTATGACATTCTTTTACACTACTTCCATACGTAATTTCAAAAGTGACACCTTGCAACTCTAAATTTTTCAAGTCATGTATTAATGGAGCCAATACTTTACCATAGCCATGTTTCCGTATAATAGAAGATTTAACCACCAATGCCAAAAAGATGCACTTTAAGGAAGAATAAAATTTGGTTCCAAGGTTTCCAATTGTGTAGTAAATGCAAGTCAGCTTGCTTATACTTTTTGATGTTCCTAGAGGATTGCACACTTCGATTTCATCACAGTACAAATGTATTCTTAAATTTTCTCTTTCATTATTGAAAAAAGAGTGTGTTAAAAAAAGTTTTCCGGAGCAAAAGTCCACCAAATCTAAATCAGAACAAAATGAATTTTCATAAATTTGTTCAAAAACCGCCTTGTTGCTTAAAAGAGTGCTAATGTTTTCAGTTACAGAAACAAACTGATAGCAATCATCGTCAATTGTAACAGTCATTGGACTGACCATACCCAACGACTTGCAGTAGTCAGTATAGCCTGGCCTAGTTTTTAGTTTTTTCCAAACTTCTTGAATTTCAGTAACAACTGGCATAGATAAAAAATTGTTAAACAAATCAACAACATCATTGACAATAGACGTGAAAGTCGTGAAAGGCAGATTATGCTTTTCTTTAAGTTTTAAACAAAATTGTGAAAATTTTTCTGAAACAGATGTGCTGTCTTTTTTTGGAATACCCTCAGAATGATAAAGAGTATCCTCAAGTTCTTCTACTGCAGTAACTTGCTCATCAACATTGCTAAAACTCAGAGGAGAATCTCTTCTCTCAGTAGGCCTATTGTTACCAGTAACATCACAAGCATGGTTGCGAAAGAGATGCATCCTATAACTAGCAGGAGTGCTATAAATCTTTCCGCAACCACTTATCCGGCACGTTAATTGCATACCAGTATTAGTGTCACCATAACTATGCTCATGAAGCAAATGTCGAGCAATATCAAATCGAGTAAGCATCACAATTTCACAATGCGGAAAAGGGCAAGGAAAAGTATTCATGATCACAGTTACCTGCTATTTGCACTTTTTTTGAGTACTGTAAGGAGAAAAAATAAAGCTGACTTGACTTGGTGTGATCTGACACAGCGGCACCAGCTGATGTTTTCCAAAAAAAAACAGACCGAAAAGAATGATGCAATTCGATGCAATCCTGACAAAAATGTGAGAGCAGCCATGCGTGAAATTTATAGTATTATTTTAAAAAAAGCAAAAGGTGTTTTAAAATGAACGGATATTGTAGTTCAATAAACTGATGCGGGTTTGGAAATGCTCGACTGCAGTTGTTTACTGGCAGAGCTCAAGTTAAGGGAGGATATCTTTACTGAAACGTAGTATCTTCCATCAAAATTCATTAAATCAAATCACAAATTTGAAGAAACCTCTAGATTTTGGTAATGATTGGTATTTTTAAGCTGAAAAACTTCTTTTAGAGTCACACATTTTTTCAAGAAAAAAATTGGGCGTGCTTAAGCTGAAAGTTTTAGTTCCTATCTTATTCGGAGTCATCATTTTGGCCTAAAAATGGCAAAATACTACCCCTCCTACATTCTGCCAAAAGTTTATATCCTAAGCCAATAGCCTATAACCTCCATTTGCAGATTTGAATACCATAGCGTTTTAAGTGCCATGTGGGGGCACCACGCCTAAAACTGAAGTCTTTCTTGTTTTGAAGACAAAAATTTTAGGTAAGAAAAATGGCCTGTCTTCAGTATTACAGCCTTTTTTCCTTTTTCTTGTTTTTCAGAAAAAAATTAAATGATTTCCTGTTTTTTAGGTTTTTAACCGAAGTGTGCCAGCAGGCGAACCTTACGCTATATAACAATCCCAATTCTGTAAAAATGCGCACCTCATGTTTAGTATCCCACATTTAAGCTGCCAACAACTAACTTCTCCTTAAAAGGGCATTCAGGTCGGAAAGATTTTACTCGATTTTTTTCTCAAAAAATTTTGACAGATACGAAGACTACTTTACCAAGTTTGAGCTTTCTATGACCTTCCGTTCCTGAGATTAAACACATTAGATTTCCCCTTAAAAACGATTTTTCCCCTCAGAAATTTTGCCAGGGTTGCCAATCAGAAACAAAATTCCAAAAGTTGACTGCATGTTCCTTGATTCTCTATAAATATTTTGCGGCAGAGTTGTTGTAAAACAACGTAAAGATTTAGAACTGTAAAAGTAGCTGCTTTTCAATAAATTTAAGTCAGCTTTTCCAAAGTTTGTCTTCTGTCACAATACTGATAAAATGGCAACACTAAAGTAAGTTGAAAACAGTTAATTTTGAACTGCATTATCTTGAAAACGGGTAGGCGTAGAAAGTACAGATTTGGTAAGAATGCATTTTAGGCATATCCCAACAGTTTGGTCAAGATTGAAAAGCTTGACTTGATTGCCCTAAAATAAATTGAGCAACTTCGAAAGGTAGTTGAACTAAATAAGGCTTGACAAAACCGAACATCGCTGCTTAGTGTTGCAATATTTCAATAATGGTAACCTATCACTTTGCAAAAGTTGCTTGAAATGTTGCTTATTGATCCCTAAAACCGTTTATGCAGATGGGCCCTGCAATTGCTCTTATCCGATTCCAGTACCGCAATTTTTCCACCTTTTGTAAAAACAAATCCACCTTTTGTCATTTTCCCACCTTCTTGTTAAATACAATTCCACCTTTATACAATGAAGGGTGTTTTTCAACCACACCAAGGTGGAAATTTTTTTGTCAAATTTATGCAAGGTTGACACTTCCACCTTCGAAAAAAATAAGGTGGATAAAACTACCAACATAACATAAAGAGTGGAAGTGAACACCTTATTTTAATGGGGTGGATATTAAATCCATTATCAGCATTTTTCCACCTTTTGCCAAGGGTGGAAAACAACAAAAATTTTACAGTGTAGAAGATTTTCTCAACGTCACGGGTGACAGTTTAGTAAAAAAACTTGGCCAACCAACTTAAATCTATCTAAGCCATGAAGGCCCGTTTATACAGAGCGCGAACGCGAAAAGCGACGCGAACGAGAGGGCGGTGTTCGCAGAAAAAAGTCATAATAAAGTAAAATGAACTCGTTTATATAGAGCGCGAACGAAATTTAGTTCGCGCGGAAAACCGAATAGATTGCCTCCAGAGCGAAATGTTAGGCAGCAATCGCTACGGCTTTTGTGTTTAACCAATTAGCGCTCTCAATTTAAGCTACGTCACCATGAATACTATGCGTCCTGCACTGATACAGACAAACAAAACATTGGAATGTAATTCAACGCAGCTATATTATGCTATATATGCGGGTATAGAAATTTATTGAAAAAGATTTTCTAACCATTTTTTGGAGTGCTATTTACTGCAATAAACATTTGACAGTGCATAAAGTTTGAAATTAATTTCAACCAGCCGACCTAATTAATAAAACGATTATTTTATATTAATATATTAAACGATTGTGCTAACATCGTTGTTACTCTTATATTAGCATACAAAAAAGTTTAAACGTCAATATCTCATCATAACATTTTCGTTGTTTTTCAAATAAACAAACCTTATCCTGTCGGTTGAATATCAATAGTGTAGTACAATCTTCTTTTTCTGTATAAGAACCAATGAAATTTACGTTGAAGGTAACAGTTTTTAAGTGTTCATAAATCTTAACTTAATTTGTTTTTAAATTTTATTGAAATAACACAAGCTCATTTTTGCTTGGTTAAACATTGTTTTTGTTGTTGATCCTGATTATTAGCAAAACAGTACAATTGTTGAAACTATGGCTATGATTGTTGAAACCTGGTTACCATTTTAATGCGATACGGTGCTGTAAAATAGAAGTTTGCATTTTTTTAAAAATTTTGCTCGTGTTTATATTAAATTGTTCTAATAAAAATTTGTGGATTGTAAAAAATCAGTCAAGACATTAAGAAAATGAAGAATTCGTTTTTTTTTCACTGAAACATAAAGAATTGTTCTCTTCTCTGAAATGACATCAAATAAAAAAAGTGATTGCTCTCCAGTAAGTAGTGTAGTTTTTTGAATGTCGTTGTCAATTAAAATATTCTCAACATTGATCTGGGTCAAAATCCAAAATAGGCTACAACTTCTGCAATATGGTGGAATGTATTCGCCATGACCGACAAACCGTCTTCATGATTAATAATTCGTGCGTTGCAATAATTCACATTGGCAAATGATCGAGCTTTAATACAAAACAAATTGCGGTTGTCGCGCGGAAAACCGCGTTTTATTAGAACAGAAAATCGCGCGGCAAATTGCATTGTTTTCCGCGTAGTTCGAGTTCGGGTTCGCGCTCTGTATAAACGGCCTTTAAGCTCAAATACTTCAACGTATTTAAAGTTGGAGCAATCCCACAAGTTTGACTCTTCTACTTCTCTGTAATACCAATCATTGTGAGAATTCATCTTATAGTTTTGAAGGTCAATTTAAGGGCTAATTGTCCACCATAGCATCCCCAAGCTTGGCATGTTTTATCATTTCCTCATATTAGCCTACCGCTACTCTTAAAATTTGATATGTCTTGTATGAGTATCTGGTAATTAAAGATTTTAAAATTTTATGTGGCTTATTTAACGTGGTCTTCTCAACGTGGCCTCTTTGATTCATATTAATCTATCAAACAGATTTAATTTGTTTAGGTTTTGTAGTTAATTAAGGGAGGTGCCAACAAGATCCTTATAGTATGACATTCCAGATTTTTTTCATATTAAATTTTTACCTATTCTGAAAATTTTACGTGTCTAGCTTAAGCAATTAAAAGCTTTAAATTTTGGCGTTCTCGTTTGAGGGGTGTACCTGCCATTGTGGTAACCCCAAATTTTGTCATATTTTGTCTTTCAAATTTATTTGCGTACGCCGAAAATTTAAGCAGTCAAACGTACGTGGTTAAAAAGTGTGAATTTTAGCGGCACCGTTTGAGGGAAATCTTTATTTTGGTACCTCAAAATTTTTTCAAATTTACCATTTCTTCATATTTGCCTAACTTGAAAATTGCATGTGTCTAACGTGATTGGTAAAAAAGTTTGAATTTTGGCGGCCCCGTTTGAAGGGGAATCCCCATTTTGGTACCCCCTAATCTTGTCAAATTTTATCTCTCTTTTATATTTGCTTACCTAAAAATGTTTATGTGTCTAGCTTAAAAGATTAAAAAGCTTGAATTTGGGAGGGCCCGTTTGGGAATGACCACCCGTCGTGGTACGTCCATTACATATGTACCCATTCTGAGAATTTGAACGCCCATTACTTATCTAGCTTCAACGATTTCAAAGTGCAAACTTTTTGAACTCCCATTTGAGGGGGATTCCATAAACGTAGCATCCCCTATTTCAGGCGGGCTTCTGTAGTTTTGCATATCTACAATAGTTCACGGTATGATCCATCTACGTTTTGTAGTTTTAAAGTAGATAGTGACAGAAGAAAAAAAAAAGAAAAAAGAAGGAAAAATTGTATTTAAAGGCGGTGAATCATCCAGTCAATTTTGGTGGTTTACAATAGCTAAAATTGAACTCTAATTTTTGATATTTTTTGTTTTGATTTTGGGGCTTCGTTTGCAAAGATATTCAACAAATACAAAAAGATATCCCCCCGAAAAAAAATTTTGAAAACTCTGAGTTTTGTTCTTCCCGCCAAAACCACAGTTCTCTAAACTATTAGGCCTACTGTAATCTTATTAAACTATTAGGCCTAACAATCTCTAAACTATTAGGCCTAATAGTTTAGAGATAGTTAGGCGTAATTAGGCCAAAACTATTTAGAAATAAACTATCTCTAAACTATTAGGCCTACCACAGTGCTCTAAACTATTAGGCCTAAAATGGTTTTGGCGGGAAGAACAAAACTTAGAGTTTCCAAAAATTTTTTTCGGGGGGTTATCTTTTTGTATTTGTTGAATATAATTGCAACCGCAGTCCCAAAATTAAAACAAAAAATATCAAAAATTATAGTTCAATTTTAGCTACTGTAAACCACCGGAATTGGCTGGATGATTCACCGCCTTTAATGCGGATTTAATAAACATGGCCGTGAGAAAGGTGGTAAGTAGTGTGTTCAAAAACCACAAACTTTTTTTCATCAATTTTGGTAGTTATCGAGATAAACCGGTTCAAAATTTTCCACTTTTTGGCCTCTGAAATCGCGATCAAGTGACTGGTCGCCCTTAAACTTGGAATCAATTTTTTTTTGCGATAATTGAAATTTTTTCGATGCGATATTATCGCAAATGAATTGAGATATTTTTTGCGATTTTCCGATTTTTTTGATTATTTTTAAATAGTAATGTATGACGTAAAATGTACGCACTCGTTTAAAAGCGAAATGCTTTTATATGACAAGCAGCTACAAAACAAAAAACGAAACATTGTAGAACGATTAGACTACTTACTGAAACAAAAAAAATCCACTTCTTCAAACTTTATCATTTAGTAAAAAAATCAGAATAAAAAATAAACTTGGTTTGAGTTTGGTTAATTTAACCAATTAAGATAGTTCATTTTTATTTTTTCAGAACTTTGAATCTTGGCCAAATCAATCACTGTGCGAAAAGCCATTCTTAGAAAAAATGGGTACTGAGTGCAACGATGTCTGGGCCATAGTCTACCTGGTACCGGCCCTATAAATTAGTGGTTCTCAACCTTTCTTATGTTGTTAATCTTAAAAAATTTTGATGTATATCAATTACCCCTTTCTAGAAAAACAGCAACTATAATAGCTTCCAATTCAAATTAAACGCATGAGGTTGTTTTTTATTACAAATGCAATAATGGGAAGCTTGATACAGCTTTTTGTTATTAGGTGTTGAAATCTAGGCTGAGTGCAGGAACAAAAACAGCACATCATCATCAATCTCAAGCCTGTTTCGATATTTTGCCTTTATGGAAACTATTGAACAAAATCCCATTTTACAGCAATAAGTTGAAGAAAATTGAATAAAAAAACTCAAAGCTTTTATTTGAAGGATGGGATATTCATTTTGAATACCAGCCCAAAAATCCTCCGTTTAAGTCAGTTTTAAGACGTGCATCTTCGCGCAGTTGAAGAAACTTTATTTTTTCTGCCATAATTATCATCATCACAAATTGAGTTTTCTTCATCTGAAAATGGCTTGCCAGTCAAAAAAAAATTATGCCACTCAAAATTCCAAGAAAATATCGCTCAATCGCAACACAACAAATTCCCACTTCAGGCCTAATACTAACTGAACAAGACTAGACCATCAATTGTTTGTGGAACAAGAGAATTTAAAAAGGGAGCGTAGTTCTGACTAATTAGTATTAAACTATTGCATCACAGAAAGCATGGTGATAGTGAAGCAAAATAAAATTTCTAGAGTTAGCAGCCCAACATGATAAACGTTTGTCGTACAGCAGTAATTTTTTTTATTTTCAAAAAATTTACAATACCCCTTTTAAAATGTTAAATTACACCTTGAGGGGTAATTACCCACAGATTAAGAACCACTGCTATAAATAGTGATTGTATAAACTTATTCCAAAATGCCGTTAGCACAAACAATCAAACTAACATCCACTGCTTCATCGCCTAAACGTATTCTCAAGTTCTTCTAAACAAGCGTTAAGCTTGAA
The DNA here is from genome assembly GCA_963965965.1 of Trididemnum nubilum. NCBI lineage: Eukaryota > Metazoa > Chordata > Ascidiacea > Aplousobranchia > Didemnidae > Trididemnum > Trididemnum nubilum. The sequence goes on from OZ014490.1 coordinate 29,547,233, forward strand.
AACACTCTTTCTACGGAAACCTGGGTTACAGGTAACTGCAGTGCAATTCGGGCAAGCTTGGCAAGGTCTTCATCTACTGTATGAACGCAAATAAATCACTCAATGCTGATGATCGAGGAAGCCGTAGCTTGCTCGCCTGCTGACAATTGCACTTGACATATAAGTTAAATTTAAATGATCAAAGTTAAAAGCGGTACATATTACGTGACGCCGGTCAGAAGTGCTAAAACATCATTGCTGAAGAAACTCTGTCGCTCATCAGCGGCAGCGATTGGTAACAGCGATAAACGATTAGCTTGTTTACAGAGGTGGAGTACCCGAGGACACATTTTGAAGTCCTTGGCCTTGGCCTCGAGGCCTCAAGTCCTCGAAAATTGGCCTGTCCTCGGCTCGAGGACAGCACTATTTTTTGAATTGTTAAAATTTTGTGAAGCGCTTGAAAAATTTTTTGGAAAACGTTTTTTTGTGGAGATCGCATGAAAAATTTTTGTGAAGACCTTTTTTTTTTTGGAGAGCACTTGCGTTTGTGTCCTTGGTTCTTGGCCTCGACCATTCCCGTCCTTGGCCCCGAGAGTGTGTCTGTCCTCGGAAAGGCTGTCCTTGGCCTTGGCCTCGAGCCTTGTGTTCTCGACTCCACCTCTGCTTGTTTATTAGCAAATTGCGAGAAGTAAACTTCCCCTTGGGTGAAAAAGATTGGAAGAAAATTGAATTTTGATATGCGATAATGCATTCGATTTTTTCCCTGTTTTGATGCGATTTTTTTTGGAAAAAGCATTTCTATACGATGCGTTTTGGGATGCGATGCAATTGCCATCCCTGGTAAAATATGTGCATATTTCTGGGTATGGTTAGTATTAAGTTTGGTTGATATAATAATATGTTGCTCAAAAGTCGCTGGAATTTTAAAGATCGCTTTATGATTTTTTGTAATGAAGTGAAAAACTGAAAGGAACTCCCAAAAAGAGCTGAGGTTTAGGGTTGTTATAGTATGAGCTTTTTGATTGACGTTACTTGATTGTTTTGATAACTTTTAAAGTTTGAGAGCGAATAACCACAAAGCTGTTGAAATAAACTAAAAAGAGTGCAATGTGCAAAAGAAGTAGATAATTTTTGGTAAATAGTTGTGCGACTTAAAACATTAAACCTAGCGTTTTGGAAAGCAGAGAGTGGAAAAAATTGAATATGAGTTTTGATTGTGAAGTCATCGTAAAGTTAGACTCAGCAATATTACATAACTTTATAAAAATTGGATTTTCACTTTTAAATTTAGTTTGTGCACGTATCTTTTTTCATACTATTTGCTATGGCATGCATTGTTTTGATTTAGTCTTTTTAATGGTCCCCAAAATTGCAATTTTCTCAAAAAGGCATTCGCCAACAGGCATTCGCAGCGTATTTCTCTACAACGGACTTTTTTCAGCAACAGACAATGTTGTTTCCCTGATAGTCCTTAAATCAAAAAAAGATTTGCTTAACGTCTAATAATCAGCAAAATTTAAAATGATATAAAGTAAAAATAAAAAGAAATCGATTTCAGCACCGAAAAGAGCCATCATCAGTCCAAAATGAAAAAAAGAAAAAGAGAATAAACCCCAAATGGCGAACAATCAAAAGTACAGCACCAAGCTTCCACAACTCACCCAAACGTAAAAGCTGACCAACGAAAGCTAGAGACGGAAGCGGCATTCAAGTGAAGGGAAAACCTTAAGCACAATACAGCTATACTAAAAACAAGCAATAGTTAGAATAAAATCCTGCAAATAGGTATAACATAAGTAGCATAAATAGATTATTTTAGTAGTACAATGTTCCTGTACGCAGAATGCAATATGTTGTGATGCAACTTGTACTATATTAATAACCAAACCTACTCATGGAATACTTTTTTTATACAGTTACATAATTATCATCCTACTATAAAAAAAAGTTCATACTGTAGGTTGACTGAACTGAGATGCGACTATCCAGCACAATTTAATAATACCGCCTTTTACCTTGCTTCAGTAACAATCAGGGTGTCGAACCGCTTCAAATAAAGGTTCAGGTTCAGGTTTAGCTCCTGCTTAAAATATTTTAGCGGTTCAGGTTCAGGTTCGGGTTCACTTGAGCACCATTTTCGAGGTTCAGGTTTGGTTCAGGTTCACTCAAGTAAAATATTACTGGTTCAGGTTCGGTTCGGGTTCATTGACTTAAAATTTAACTATAGTTACTTGTTTCGTCCAGAAAAAAAAAGGAGAAATTGCTGATCCTGTTGATGATCACCACTGCTCTTATTGTGCGTGTACCAGCGCCAGCGGCATTTGGATATAGAAAAAATATATTCTTACTTTTGTTAAGGGTTCAGGTTCGGTTTGGGTTCTTTTGAGCACAATTTTGAGGGTTCAGGTTTGGTTCAGGTTCACTGAAGTAAAATTTTGCTGGTTCAGGTTCGGTTCGGGTTCAGCAAAATGAAACGGTTCATTCGGGTTTACGGTTCGGGTTCTGGTTCGGTTCGACACCCTGGTAACAATACTCTGCGTCTGTGTCTACATGGCAGAGGGCAGAAAAGTAGTCTGCATCGGAAGGTACAATAGCACTACTTTGACTTTAACTTAATTTTTTTGTAACAAAATGTTGATGATTGGGGTATGATGGTCTATTGCAGCTTCTCATGAGAGTGATGTTGTTTTATAGGCTACATCAATTAGTAACCTACCGGTTTGCATGGTTTAGCTTAGTTTTGAAAGAGCGTAAAATTGTGTCTGTTGAGCAATTTTGCTTCCTTTCAAAACCAAAAATATATTCTGCTGTGCCTGTTTAATAAAAACCCCGGTGCTTTGTGCACCAGCACGCCATGCAGCAGTTATACTCTGGACTCTGGAGGCAAATTTTGATGAATTTCCAAATAGTTTTTACATGGGTTTCTTGTCTGCTTCACCAAAATGCCATTTTGGATCAAGTTTTAGCCGAAAATATGATAATTGTGATAAGTGACAACCTTGCTGTGTATTTGCTTGTCACACTTATTTTGCTTCATTCGCTTTGCTCAGTTACTGTCTTGATTTTTGAAGTGCTTTCCAGTGACGTATTTATCCGTTTAGTTTATCTGCATCTTGAAATGCAAACAGTAAGCTGCAGCTGTAGTTGTGCTAGTTACTGAAGTTTTGAGTTCACGATAATTTTACGTCTGTTTTCTTCATAGAATTGTACAGAAGCCCAGAGGTGCAAAACACAAACATCAATCTCAATCACTGAAAATATTTTTAAACGAGTGCACAAAAGTTTAAACGAATGCACAAAACTTCAAACTGATCGAAATATTTTTGAACGAAAACACAAAACTTTAAACTGATCGAAATATTTTTAAGCGAAAACAAAAAATTTCAAGGGTTCGAAATGCTTTTAAACGAATGCAGAAAAGTTTAAACTAATCAAAATATGTTTGAACTCCGCAGCAACTCCAAGCAAGTGCGCAAAACTTGGGAGCGATCGAACTGTCTTTTAACCGGTGCAAAACTCCGTTCCAGAGCAAAAAAATGTAAACGGATGCAGAAATAAATATGCTACATCTGCGTCGCAAACTAGATCTTACTGTGGCAAATGGTTAGCAATCACCGTTTGTTAATATTTCTGCAAACATAAATTGTTTAAAAAAATATTGGGAAATATGGTTTCTAAATTTTTTATTATTATGATGATGCATTAAGGCCTTTTAGAAACGGCATTTACAGCGGATGAATGTTTAAGACATGATGATAAATCATGCAGAACAGAAACATTTTATTAGAAATTTCAAATTCATTCATGAACGAGAGTACAAGCGTAACAAGACTGCGTTTTGTCATTAGGACTAGATTAGACTTGGCCTCATTGCAGCTTAGCCTAACTGCTAAGACTGACATCGGCCTTTTTCTCTTTCTACAAGAGCTGACCTAATTACGAGTTTATTGTATGTAGGTCAGGCGTTATAGACCTGCCTTGCAATAACGTTTGGTTTTGTTACAATAAAGTGTAGTGCTTTTGTAACCAGCCTCAGTGCTTTCAATTTTACTTACAATGCAAGCTTTTTTTAAGTCACAATTTTTTGTTCTTGTTTCAGCTATTTCAGTAAACAGAGGTGGAGTTGAGGACTGAACGTTCGAGGCCAAGGACCGACTTTTCGAGGACAGACCCTCTCGAGGCCAAGAACAGGAATGGTCGAGGCCAAAGACCAAGCACACAAGTTTTCTGAATTATGGTTGGCAAATTTTTCATAATTTTTAAACGCAAAAGTGTTTTAAGATATTGCAATTCGGTTAGTTTTTGATGATATTTCGAATATAGTATAGTTTTTAAAAATTATAATAAATGCCATTTTGAAGTTTTACGCGTTAGCAGCTGATGTTGATTATGCACTGTAGTAGCGGTATCGTGGCAATGAAACAAGGCCATAACCCGTGAATGGGAATACAGCTGAATTATAAACGCAGAAATGGTCAATTTTGATGTCTTATTTTCATTAGTTAGGGCCCCGGTGCAAACGTCTACTGATTATGGATCCCACTTTTTTAACAATTTCCTATACGTAAACCATATTGTTTGGTTACACGATTTCTTTTCACGGAATTTTTTTTGAACATTATCATCTAAAAAGTATTGCAAATGCTGTACCGGGTATCATTTTAACAAAGTGCACTCATACGAGTATATTTGCAATCTAGTGCTTTTTTCTTATTAACTTGAGATAAATACGGCACTTGAACTACAAATGGCGTCGCCTCTGTGGTGTAGTGGTTAGGGTACGCGTCTGGCAAGTCTCGTTCTCGGGTTCGATTCGCGTTGCGTATCATTTATTATTTTTCTTCGGAACCTTGCATTGGAATTAGGGTTTGGGTCGCGATGCCGGCCTGAGAGATAGCAAATCGAAGTACAAAAAAGGGTACACTTTGTAGTTATGCTACAGGGTATATTTGAAAACTCAAGTTTATTCGCATTAAAAAAGGGGTTGTGCGGCAAGAGCAAAGTCCTCATGCCTCATGTTGAATAGCACTGCTTGCCACTCCTCATGATTTATCACGAGATCTCGTGATTTTGTCCCCTTCTTCGTGATTTAGTGATTTTTCTTGAAAATCTCATAATTTATTATCAAACCAGACGCATTGAAAATTTGGGGAGAAAACCCTTGAAATGGAGATAAAGAAGTTTTTCTTTTTGATCTTCCATTTAAATTTGGAAAAAAATCCCCTCGATTTGAGATGAAGACCGTTTTTTTTTTGGTCTTCAATAGAAATTTGGGAAAAAATCTCTTTAAATGAGGTGAAGACCTTTTATTTTTTGGTCTTCAATGGAAATTTGGGGAAATATTCCTTCAAATTGGGGTGTAGACTTGTTTTTTTTGATCTACAATTAAATAGATCTTGTAATTTTAAAGCAAATCTTGTGATTTTTGAAAAATTGCAGTGGCATCACTGTTAAATAATATTAGTGATTTTTTTTTTTTTGAAACAATAGCAATTTTTGTGACTTTCAAGGAGATTTATGGTTTGTCCAGTATGGTTTGTCCCCTTTGGTTTAGATATGCCGAGGGCTGCTGATAAGAGCTAAAAGCTCGAAGCAGCACAGTCCAGCTCTCTCTGTAAAGCCGCATTTACACGGGCGACTTTTAGCTGCGAGAATCGACATTTTGCCTTTTTTCTTTCTCAAATCGCGTAGGTCACTTACACGGCGCACGATTCACGTGTGATTTTGTCTGCGCGATATCGCCAGACACGCCCCCGAAAAATCAAATCGTAGCAGTCACTCACACGGGAGAGATTTTAACGCGGCGCTCGCATTCGATTGCAACTCGCTGAAGTCACTTACACGTTGAGACTGCGTGCCAGTGATTCTCGCAAAATCGAGTCGGCGGAAGAGTCGCTATCGCACTGGTTTACTTACACGGTGCGAGATAGTTTCAAAGCGCTGCTTGCTGGTTTTGAATTTGCAAAAGCGAACTGCTGCAAAAGCACTTCAAATGCGCCGCTTGTCAGCTTTTGCATTTGAAGCAATCACGCTTTGGAATTTTGAAAAGAAAATGAATGAAGCCAACGCAAGCGTAAAACGAAATACGAAAAATACTATTAAGCAGCTAATGTCAAAACTTGCAATAAAAATGCAAGGTGAAAGATGAAGCAGCAACGGCGGCGTGCTGCTCGAGCCAAATGTGTGATACGTAAATGCTATTTTGAGTTGGCTTGGATGGAGCAAAGTCAAGCGGGCATTAATGCTCATAATTTGTTATAAAATTCTGTCATTTACCCTTTTGGTATTGGTTTTTCTCTACCGCAACCCATCTCTGACTGTGTGTCTTGTTTGGTTATGCATATTGTTTGATAAAACAATAAAATTTATCAATATTTTTGTGCAGTTAATTCTAAAAACACTTTTGACATTACTTTTTCTCCAAGCATGTGTACCTGACGAATTCATATTGTTTATTTGCTTAATAGTGCACAAGTATTTTAGTATTTTATAGGAGATCTGTGCTGTCATATACTATTCGAAATGCTAATGGTTAAATTTTATTTTTGTTTTTAGAAGTTTACTTTTTGAGTTCTTCTGCAGTGATACCAGGCGCCTTTTGTCACTACAGAAGTACTGGCTCTTTTTCAATTAAACCAACATTAAAAAAATCCACGATAGCATTCATATAATACGTGTTTTCACGTAATTTTTTTATGGAGCTACTAAACCACAGCTGTTACAAAGCACCAATATCCACAATAATAAAACAAGCAGCGCATGCATTTGCTAAACGCTAGGCAATTACAGCAAGTATAGTGCGGAGTATGAATTATTATGAACTGAGCAAAAATACGCCAGTGACTTCATGTCAAAACTCACTCCTGGCGTTATTCAAATGAAAAAGCCCCATAAAACCACTCGAAATTGAGAACATGATTTCATTATAAACATCATTTTCATGAAATTAATGTTTTATCACAATATGCGGGGCAGTAGGTGTTGTGCTTCTTCACTTAACTGTGGTTATTTTAACCGCAAGAATTGCCGGTAGGCTCTAGCAATCTCGGGTCAGAAAAGAAAGCAAACGCTAACACGTTTTTAGCCGACACAAACCAGTAGATGGTACTTGTATACAAAGTGCTGGACCCAACGAGTGAGCATAGATGTGAGCCTATCAGCCTACTCTGCCAGCACTGTCACAGCACCGATTGACCTTTTTTGTGTTGCCCCGCTCTAGTTTTGATCCGGCCGCTTTTTCCTTTTAGTTTGCTCAGTTTGTGCGCCTCACTTTAGTTCCTGCAGCCAACGCTTTAAAAATTACGTGCTTTTTGGTAATTCCTGCACGCCTTTGTGTTTGGCCGAGTTACCTCTGTTCTGGCATTCTTTTTCATTCGAGCAACTGGCAAACAGACGTATTTCATTTTCAAGACCGCTTGTATGGCACTCTTTAAGTTCATTATTTTCAGGCCAAATTTCAGATATATTTTGCCATGTCTTACTGTTCCAAATGATTTTGTCTGAACAATGCAGTTCAAGTTGAAGAATTTCAATTGTGATTTGCCCAGACGGACACGGTGAAGGCTCCATATTGTAACGAAGGGCTTCTGTAACAAGCACCTCCATTTCCAAAATATATTGTCCAAATGCTATTACTGTGAATTCATTGTCTTAGCTATTCTAGGGTTAAGAACAACCGAAAAAGAAGAAATGCCAAATCAAAAAAGAAACTAAATTCTGTACTGATTCAAAACAAAAGAGCTTGAATAACTTCGAGAGTATAGAGTGTTATTGCGCATTGGGCAGGTAACAAAAAAACTTTTTGGCTCTCGTTCAAACGAAAATTAGAGCTTGCTTTTTTGCTTTCCGTAATTTTACGATGCTGCAAAAGCAGCTAAAAAGGCGTTTACAAGCAGACAGACCATAAGGTATTAACAAACATCGTCGCTATAATTGACATCAATGATCTCAAAACTTAAGAACCAATTAAGAGCAACTGATGCTCAACATTGGCAAAAAATTAAGAACAGTCAGCCTCAACTCAAAATTTACTGGCTCTGATGCAAACAGTGTACTTACGGTATCATAAAAACAAAATACAATTAAGGTACTGTTTCCTGTGGTTAATTTATCATACATTTTAAGGGTTAAAAAGCCCTGCTTGATTGGCTTCACAGTTATCAGCAATCAGCTCATGACTGCCGTATCTGCAGCAGACCAGTGACAGCATCAACAAGAAAATTATTTCTTCTTCGTTTCAAACTAATATGAAGTAAATTTAATCACAATTAATTACGGTAAAAGCACTACAGACTATTTTGTACCATGAACACAATATTTTATGAAGTAAACTTAGATAATCGCAGCCAGAGACTCGCAAAGCATTTGTGCATTGCGCTATGCCTGGGCGACTCGTAAATTGCATACGATTTGCTGTTTACACGAGCGCGACTTTGTCTTGTGACTCTCGAGACGCTGAAATCGACCTCGTGTAAGTGATCATGGGCGAGAACGATTGTTGCATCGAGTCGCGCAAAAATATAATCGGCATCGCAAATCGCAGGTGTTACTTACACAGCAGCGATTCTTGCCAAACGCTATCGCGGCAAGCGAGTCTTGCCTCGTGTGAGTAACCGCTTTGCGAGAGAGATTTTCACGCATAAAAAATCGTCGAATCGCGTTGCAAAAAAGTCGCCCGTGTAAATGCGGCTTAAAGCCGCATTTACACGGGCGACTTTTAGCTGCGAGAATCGACATTTTGCCTTTTTTCTTTCTCAAATCGCGTAGGTCACTTACACGGCGCAAGATTCACGTGTGATTTTGTCTGCGCGATATTGCTAGACACGCCCCCCGAAAAATCAAATCGTAGCAGTCACTCACACGGGAGAGATTTTAACGCGGCGCTCGCATTCGATTGCAACTCGCTGAAGTCACTTACACGTTGAGACTGCGTGCCAGTGATTCTCGCAAAATCGAGTCGGCGGAAGAGTCGCTATCGCACTGGTTTACTTACACGGCGCGAGATAGTTTCAAAGCGCGGTTGCTGGTTTTGAATTTGAAAAAGCGAACTGCTGCAAAAGGACTTCAAATGCGCCGCTTGTCAGCTTTTGCATTTGAAGCAATCACGCTTTGGAATTTTGAAAAGAAAATGAATGAAGCCAACGCAAGCGTAAAACGAAATAGGAAGAGTAATATTAAGCAGCTAATGTCAAAACTTGCAATGAAAATGCAAGATGAAGTAGCAACGGCGGCGTGCTGCTCGTGCCGAATGTGTAATATTAAGCAGCTAATGTCAAAACTTGCAATGAAAATGCAAGATGAAGTAGCAACGGCGGCGTGCTGCTCGTGCCGAATGTGTGATACGTAAATGCTATTTTGAGTTGGCTTGGATTGAGCAAAGTCAAGCGGGCATTAATGCTCATAATTTATTATAAAATTCTGTCATTTACCCTTTTGGTATTGGTTTTTCTCTACCGCAATCCATCTCTGACTGAGTGCCTTGTTTGGTAATGCATATTGTTTGATAAAACAATAAAATTTATCAATATTTTTGCGCAGTTAATTCTAAAAACACTTTTGAAATTACTTTTTCTACAAGCATGTGTAACGGACAAATTCATATTGTTTATTTACCTAATAGTGCACAAGTATTTTAGTATTTTTAGGAGATCTGTGCTGTCATATACTATACGAAATGCTAATGGTTAAATTTTATTTTTGTTTTTAGAAGTTTACTTTTTGAGTTCTTCTGCAGTGATACCCGGCGCCTTTTGTCACTACAGAAGTACTGGCTCTTTTTCAATTAAACCAACATTCAAAAAATCCACATAGCATTCATATAATATGTGTTTTCATGTAATTTTTTTATGGAGCTACTAAACCACAGCTGTTACAAAGCACCAATATCCACAATAATAAAACAAGCAGCGCATTTATTTGCTAAACGCTAGGCAATTACAGTAAGTATAGTGCGGAGGATGAATTATTATAAACAGTGCAAAAACACGCCAGTGACTTCATGTCAAAACTCATTCCTGGCGTTATTCAAATGAAAAAGCCCCATAAAACCACTCGAAATTGAGAACATGATTTCATTACAAACATTTTCATGAAATTAATGTTTAATCACAATATGCGGGGCAGTAGGTGTTGTGCTTCTCTACTTATCTGTGGTTATTTTAACCGCAAAAATTGCCGGTAGGCTCTAGCAATCTCGGGTCAGAAAAGAAAGCAAACGCTAACACGTTTTTAGCCGACAAAAACCAGTGGATTGTACTTGTATACAAAGTGCTGGACCCAATGAGTGAGCATAGATGTGAGCCTATCAGCCTACTCTGCCAGCACTGTCACAGCACCGATTGACCTTTTTTGTGTTGCCCCACTCTACTTTTGATCCGGCCGCTTTTTCGTTTTAGTTTGCTCAGTTTGTGCGCCTCGCTTTAGTTCCTGATAAATATAGGATAAATAAATATAAAGGAGCTGATTGCTGATAACCGTGAAGCCAATCGAGCAGGGCTTTAACCCTTAATAAAATGTATGATAAATTAACCACAGGAAACAGTACCTTAATTGTATTTTGTTTTTATAATACTGTAAGTAGACTGTTTTCATAAGAACCAGTAAATTTTGAGTTGAGGCTGACTGTTCTTAATTTTTTGTCAATGTTGAGCATCAGTTGCTCTTAATTGGTTCTTAAATTTTGAGATCATTGATGTCAATTATAGCGACAATGTTTGTTAATACCTAATCGTCTGTTTGCTTGTAAACGCCTTTTTAGCTGCTTTTGCAGCATCGTAAAATTACGGAAAGCAAAAAAGCAAGCTCTAATTTTCGTTTGAACGAGAGCCAAAAAGTTTTTTTGTTACCTGCCCAATGCGCAATAGCACTCTACACTCTCGAAGTTATTCAAGCTCTTTTGTTTTGAATCAGTACAGAATTTAGTTTCTTTTTTGATTTGGCATTTCTTCTTTTTCGGTTGTTCTTAACCCTAGAATAGCTAAGACAATGAATTCACAGCAATGGCATTTGGACAATATATTTTGGAAATGGAGGTGCTTATTGTTACAGAAGCCCTCCGTTACAATATGGAGCCTTCACCGTGTCCGTCTGGGCAAACAACAATTGAAATTCTTCAACTTGAACTGCATTGTTCAGACAAAATGCATAATTTTGAACAGTACGACATGGCAAAATATATCTGAAATTTAACCTGAAAATAATGAACTTGAAGAGTTCCATACGAGCGGTCTTGAAAATGAAATACGTCTGTTTGCCAGTTGCTCGAATGAAAAGGAATGCCAGAACAGAGGTAACTCGTCCAAACACAAAGGCGTGCAGGAATTACCAAAAAGCGCGTAATTTTTAAAGCGTTGGCTGCAGGAACTAAAGCGAGGCGCACAAACTGAGTATCTGCCGTATCTGCAGTAGACCAGTGTCAGCGTCAACAAGAAAATTATTTCTTCTTCGTTTCAAACTAATATGAAGTAAATTTAATATCTCAATCACAATTAATTACGGTAAAAGCACTACAGACTATTTTGTGCCATGAACACAATATTTTATGAAGTAAACTTAGATAATCGCAGCCAGCGACTCGCAAAGCATTTGTGCATTGCGCTATGCCTGGGCGACTCGTAAATTGCATACGATTTGCTGTTTACACGAGCGCGACTTTGCCTTGTGACTATCGAGACGCTGAAATCGACCTCGTGTAAGTGATCATGGGCGAGAACGATTGTTGCATCGAGTCGCGCAAAAATATAATCGGCATCGCAAATCGCAGGTGTTACTTACACGGCAGCGATTCTTGTCAAACGCAATCGCGGCAAGCGAGTCTTGCCTCGTGTGAGTAACCACTATGCGAGAGAGATTTTCACGCATAAAAAATCGTCGAATCGCGTTGCAAAAAAGTCGCCCGTGTAAATGCGGCTTAAAGAAGATTACACATCAAGATTTTCAAAACAATTAAAAAAGCAAATACCACAAATGCTAAGTTAAATAAACTTTAGTTTTTCCTCAATTTCCCAAATCGACTTTTATGCCAATCTTTTATTACATTTCGTAGTATGACAAGACAAATTTATTTAGTCGCTAAATATTGTAACCATGATATATGTAAACAATAAGCAGCAAAAAAATAGTGATGTTAAAAATAATGAAGCAGTTTACTTTGTATTTGCTTAGCATGCGACAGGGAAGATGCGAATGGAATCTGCGATCATCGAATAATGCCATCACCCTATACGTCAGAATTGAAAATCGGTAGTTTTGACAGTAATTTTCAATTCGTGATAAAGCAAGTGGTGACCACTATCAATTTTTAATACTCTGGCACGCCAAAGCAAGAACAGTCTCATGTCATCAAAAGTTTTGATTACAAGAAACGGCTCGAGCACATCGCACAACAAATCTGATTGCAATATTGCACTAGAAACAAATCTTTATGTTGCAGTTTAAATTTTCTGAAAAAAAAATGATCTAATTTTTTGAAGAATGGAATTCCAAACCTTAACTGCCTAATATTTAATGCACCTCTGCAATTTAGTGGTGCGGTAACGCGTAATGTTTAGATGCGTGTGGTCAGTATGGGTTGTCGTGTTGCTCGATTTGAATGTCCCGTGCATAATCCTGGAGAAATTCAAGGTTCTTGTCCTAAAACTTGCAACCTCTGGCCTTTATCAACCTTTTTATAAACCCAATGTAATAAAATGATTAGTAAGCATCTATTACTCCAACTTTAAACAACAATCCACCTCCAACTCGCCAGTTTTTACGAGACAAAACATTAATAAAAATAGCTAGGGGAAATGTTTATTGAGCAAATTATTGAATTTGAATTGAGAAGCCCAAACTACCTGGTCGTACATGCAATCGTAAAACTGGTTATTTTTTGAGAAAACAAAGGTCTCCAAGGAAAATCTTTGAGTGAATTATACATTACTTACTGCTAAAAATGTTCCAGAAGGCAATATATCTTCCTTCCCTTCACATGGGCCAAGTCGATTACAAATTTATCCAAAAAATGCTTGGTTTTAAACGTAAATTGTTAGCAAATGGAGAAATGAACAATTTAATTTTTTCAATCGGCTTTTAAATCTTCAAAATTTAGGTATTTCAAATGGTTCTATAAACCTGCAAAAGGTGATCAAATGGAATTAAAATAGCTATTTTTTTCCAAAAAATTACAAAAATGTTCAAAAAGTCGCTTATAGCCTCCGCCCTCCTCCCCCCCCATTCCCCCTTTTATGATACGTTTGAGTTACATTAGTTTCTTTGTTTCATCTCCACAATTTAACACATATTTTGAAAATCTTAACTTTTGGTTCAAGTTCTCCCCCTTAAGCAGCACTCTGTTTACGCACAAACCCAATCTTCTAATCTTCCATTCTGAGATATTTTTGTCCCATAAAAAGTCCCTCCTTTTTAAAATTCCTGATGATGTCATATTGCATGTGATTTGCGGATCTCTCCCCCCAAATCAAAAATCCTGGTTACGCTTATTTTTGTGTTTGATTATTTTCCTTTTGAACCAATCAAAAAACAGTGCTGTCCTCGAGCCGAGGACAGGGCAATTTTGGACGACTTGTAGGCTTCGAGACCAAGGCCAAGGACTTGAGCTTCGAGGCCAAGACCAAGGACTTCAAAATGCATCCTCGAGGAAGTCCTTAAGGCCAAGGACGTCCTTCAGGACCCACCTCTGTTGATTACATGAGTTATAGTATTGAAATAATGTCAGTTTACGGGAAGTAGTCAATAATTCAGCTTATTACAACAACAGTGCAAATAGATCATCAATTAACTGAAACTATTTGATTTGATGCCGTTCCCACTGGAAAACATTTGGATTTCCGTTTCGAAACGTTTGTGTGTTTTTGTTTTTTTTGAAAACTGGTCCGCAAAAATTTTCCATTTTTAACCGGCCCGCAGCATAAACAAGGTTGCCGACTCTTAGTCTAAGCGGCAAAACTACATCCACTGAACAATTTGTGAGTTAGAAATCGCCGCTATAGGAATCCAAAATTACAAACTGTTGGATCACAAAAAATGCTGCATGAAGAATTATGAAGAAATTAAGTGTAAAGTTAAATATAACTACAGTATAATAGTTGTTCGAATGCCAGAGGAGATGCGCGCTGCACTTCAGAAATGTTTTACACCAAGTCATTATAAGATGAAGAGGCGAAGCTTCCGCAAAAAATTGGGCATGTTTAGAAAAAATTATTGGTTTATTATTTTTTATTTCGGCGATTATGGACCCTTTAAAGATAGGCCCGGGGCAAATATCTCCAATACCTTCCTTCCTAATACGACCCTACTGGAATCCTCAGGTTGTTCTTTAAAATTGAAAAACTTACATTATATTAAATTTAACAAAGTGGATTTTGGCGACCTAAACGTTCGCGATCATTTACTGATAGGTATCAGATGTGAGAAAGATAATATTATAAATTGATGATTTGTGAAAATAAAAAATTGCTAAATTTGTTCACAGCACCACTTACAACAGAAATCCAAATTCGTTTCGCTTTTAACTGGCAAAACTATCAATTTTCAACTGGCAAAACCCCCCATAGGAAAACAGCCCCCCCCCCTCAAACGTTTGAATATATGCAGATTTGGCCGAAAAATCAGTCCCAATTTCGGTGAAGACCTTTTTTTTTTTTTTTTTTTTTTGGAGACCACCTGATTTTGGGCGGAAAAAACGTTTGAATTTCTGAGCTTTCCGACAAATATCGTCTCAATTTTCGGACAAACCGTGTGAAACTGATTCAAGAACAATGAAAATTCGGGTCAAGGTCGTTTGCACTTTTCTCACTCTTTCAAAACAGCCTTCCCTTTTCCAAATCCTGACTACGCGCCTGACTCTGACGTATAGGGTGATGGCATTATTCGATGACCGCAGATTCCATTCGCATCTTCCCTGTCGCATGCTAAGCAAATACAAAGTAAACTGCCTTTATTATTTTTAACATCACTATTTTTTTGCTGCTTATTGTTTACATATATCATGGTTACAATATTTAGCGACTAAATAAATTTGTCTTGTCATACTACGAAATGTAATAAAAGATGGGCATAAAAGTCGATTTGGGAAATTGTGGAAAAACTAAAGTTTATTTAACTTAGCATTTGTGGTATTTGCTTTTTTAATTGTTTTGAAAATCTTGATGTGTAATCTTCTTTACAGAGAGAGCTGGACTGTGCTGCTTCGAGCTTTTAGCTCTTATCAGCAGCCCTCGGCATATCTAAACCAAAGGTGCTTTCCAGCCACCTCTTGGCCAAACTGGACAAAACCATATATCTTTTTTTAAAGTCACAAAAATTGCAGTTGTTTCAAAAAAAAATCACTAATATTATTCAACATGGGGCATGAGGACTTTGCCCTTGTCCCAGAACCTGTTTTTTAATGACAAAAAACTTGAGTTTACAAATACTCGGTAGCGTAATTACAAAGTGTACCCTTTTTTGTACTTCGATTTGCTATCTCTCAGGCCAGCATCGCGACCCGAACCCTAATTCTAATGTAAGGGTGCACAGCATGCGGCCGTAAAAGGTTTTTGCGGCCGTGAAATCGTACTTCAAAATACACGTTGTGGCGGCCGCGCATTGATTAAAATGTTTTGCTACGTAACTGCTAAAAAATAACTGTTAGGAACAATTACGATTTGCTAACTGTATAGTTAATTAAGACGATAATATGCCAATGCTGTTTATTTACCAATGCGTAACTATTTATCGCTTGCAGTTGGTCTAACCGAATGCTATCCAGAAAGTTCCAATTCAATAGTTGGCTAAGTTTTCAACGTCCAGTTATTTTAACTAATTTATTCCCCGACCTTCATTTTTATTATTTAACACTTACGCTAGTTTAATGCCGCGCACAATGACATGATTTTCACCATTTTCACCCACGAGTTAGTTTTTTTTAGATCAGTGCTTCTCAACCGGGTATTCCGTATACCCAAGTGTATATCAAATCAAAATCAAGGTATACAACTGAAAAAGGGTATAGGAAGGGTATACCGCTTCGATTTGGGCTCCTTCTTTAACTCAATTAAACACGATTGCGAAAAAATTATTTCTACATGTTTTTTAACATATTTTCCATGGCAAATTAAATTTACGATATTGCGCAGTGCAAAACCAACGTGCAAACTTTGAAAATTGTAAGCTTTTGCTAAGCTAACTACTTAGTACTTAGACAAATGCTGTAGTTGCGTAATTGTTTATCACAGAAAGCGATTGTTCGTCATAATTAAGTTTATGTCTATTTGTATTCGGTGAAAAACGTTGGTGGTAGAACTCTTAATGATGCTAGCGCAATGCGGTTGAACTAAGTACAGTGCCAGTGTGATACTGGTCGAGAATCCTCTTTCTGGTGACCTTGTTGTCAGACTTTGATCAGAGTAATCTAAGAAGAGGGTACGATGGCAAGTGCAGAAATTGCCCTCGTGTGTGGTTTGAAGGTTCGGGTGGGCTGCCAGGAAAGGCTGTGCATGAATTCAGATGCTGATGAAACACTAGCGGCTGGTTCGGCGTTTCTCAAACCATGGGTCGCGGCCCAAATGTGAATGGGTCGCTGACACAAGTAGAGCCCTTAGTACTTGAGTTACCCAAATGTGGGTCGCCAAGACTTAATAATTGGGTCACTGAAACAAGTAGAGCCCTTAGTGTACTTCGGTTATCTTTAATTTATACGTAGTTAGGCATTGATTTTGTAATTATTGTGTTCTCTTTTTTTCGAGAAATAATAATTGCTTGCGTTTAAGATTAAAAAAAAGGGTCTGCACGAACTTTCATTACCACAGTTTTGGTGCCAAGTTGCAAACGAATATCCAATATCGTATGAAGAAGCCTTAAAAATTATAATTGCTTTTCCAAGTTCATGTTAATGTGAGATGGGAGTTTCTGCTCTGGCATTTATGGAAGACAAACGTAGAAACCGTCTGGACGCTGAGCATCCCATGAGTTTTGCGTTGAATGATTTTAAGCCACGATTTCAAACATTGTTGAAGCGAAAAGGCGATAAACGTTGTGAATAAAAGCTCTGCTCAGAGATGGAAACCAGTCAGGGACCGGTCGGGCCGAGATTCTTCGAACGGCCGGTCAAGCTGGTTGAAACACCGGTCAAATTCTCCTTTGTTGCAACTAAAAGACATCTAAGCACCAACTGAAAAATACATTACATATGTTTTTTATTATAAATAAATTCTTTTATAAAAACACAGTCTAACAAAGCACAGCTTTGGAAAACGCTTGTTGAATAGTTTCAAGCTGTGACCAATATGCTGTGACCATTAAGACATGCACATCCAGGGTCGTATTTAAGGGGAGCATTGTGCCATGCCTTCCCCCCTTTGAGCCAAGGCACAAATCAAAAAAGTGCAAAATTTGCGTTAAAATCGCGTAATTAGATTATAATAAAGCATGCATGTGGAAGAGGCTTAAGCTATCTGGCATTTTAGCATCATTTTAATCAGCTTGAGAGTAGAAGTGGCGCAGATTTCAGATTTTCTAGTACATGCTAAAATCTTGCCGCTTTGAAAAACTTAAATTTACCTCAATCCACACTGGGCAAGAAAGACGTAGCTCTTATTTTTTTAATAACTAACTAGCCATGGCTTGTTCTAAAGCAGCATTTGTGCAAAATGCTGGTGCAGATTATATTTTGAATATTTTCTAGCCAATGTTACCAATAGCTAAAAACTTCTAATTTCTTTCCTTGGCCTTACGCATAATATCATTAGAAAGAACTTCCAATAATTTAGCTCGTGACCTCTGTTTTTTTTCTGCTTATTTTGTGCACGTTTTATGCTGCTCAAAACAGGTCTTTCAAACCGAAATTTAACCTAAAAAGGTCTTACAATTGAGTTATTTTTGCAAAAGCCGCAAAAATTTTTGTGCGTTTTTTTTCTGAAACCCCCGTCCGAAGTCACAAATTTTAACACCTCACCCATGCCCCCCCCCTTTTGAAAATTTTTCAGTAGATGCATTGAACACTGAACAAAAACCTTCAGTAAAACAACCAGTTGACCGGGCTGGTCAGAAACCGATTGACCAGCCAGTCAGTCAACCGGCGTAGGTTTTGAAATTTACCAATCGGATCGAGAAAATCCTGTTCGGTTCCATCTCTGGTTCTGCTTTTTATGTTTTTTTGTTTGTTTTTTGCAATCGTTAAGTTGGGTCTCAGCTATTCTTGAAGATAGGGATTTTAAGCGAATTTGGTTTGCTGAAGAAAATGGTTGAGAAACACTGCTCTAGCCTAATGGGAAAGCAAATACGTGATTGAAGTGCTACTTCACAGTTGCAGAACAATTTATGTTAAAAGTCTTCTGTGTAATTGTAACTTTTTTAGAAGTAATTCGCAAGCTTACATCTACAGACTGCATATCCACAGACAGCACAAACACATTGCTCTTTAAAAAGTATACAAAATTCTTGCAAATTTAATAAAGGTATACCCCGTAAGAAAAGGTTGAAGAGCACTGTCTTGGATTTTTCGGGATTGTTTCTTTTGCATATAAATAACGTAAATATTTAAGTGAGAACGAGTTTTGACGTAAAACTGCTGTTAAATTGCATGAAAAGTGTAAGCCTATTACGCCGCTTAGAATTCAGTTAAAGAGGAGTTATGTAATAAAAGTAAAATAGTTCTGATATAATTCTGGAGTGAATTGATTTCTGCCGTTTAAGGTTTTAACCAGTAGCGTAGCAAGGGGGTTATTGCCCCCCCCCATCGGCCTACAGACCAAAATGCAGAATTAGAAAAATACCACGTTTTTAGCATTTCTAAGATTGTCTTTTGCACTGGAATAGACTCAAAAACTGACTTAAATTATGTTTTGCAACGCTTTTTTAAGGGGGGGGGGGGGGGGGGGGGATGCTAATATGTCAAAAAAATAACTCATATATCAGAAAAAATCAAATTTTTTTTTTTAATTAAAATTTTGCACGTTTTCGCTTGGATCTAGCTTTTTCTAGTATACATGTTTACCATTTTTTTTTCAGATCTAGCATTTTTGTGATTTATGATTAAATAAATTCTCTAAACTTAAAAGTTTGACTTTTTCTTATGTTTAGCATGTGCAGGTAAATTGTAGGGCTTGAAACGTAAATTCGTAAAAAATGTCTTTAACTAATGGCGCCCGTTAAAGCAAATAATACGATGTTTTGCGGCCGGCAGTAGTGAAAAGGTTGTTCATCCCTGCTCTAATGCAAGGTTCCGAAGAAAAATAATAAATGATATACAACGCGAATCGAACCCGAGAACGAGACTTGCCAGACGCGTACCCTAACCACTACACCACAGAGGCGACGCCATTTGTAGTTCAAGTGCCGTATTTATCTCAAGTTAATAAGAAAAAAGCACTAGATTGCAAATATACTCGTATGAGTGCACTTTGTTAAAATGATACCCGGTACAGCATTTGCAATACTTTTTAGATGATAATGTTCAAAAAAAATTCCGTGAAAAGAAATCGTGTAACCAAACAATATGGTTTACGTATAGGAAATTGTTAAAAAAGTGGGATCCATAATCAGTAGACGTTTGCACCGGGGCCCTAACTAATGAAAATAAGACATCAAAATTGACCATTTCTGCGTTTATAATTCAACTGTATTCCCATTCACGGGTTATGGCCTTGTTTCATTGCCACGATACCGCTACTACAGTGCATAATCAACATCAGCTGCTAACGCGTAAAACTTCAAAATGGCATTTATTATAATTTTTAAAAACTATACTATATTCGAAATATCATCAAAAACTAACCGAATTGCAATATCTTAAAACACTTTTGCGTTTAAAAATTATGAAAAATTTGCCAACCATAATTCAGAAAACTTGTGTGCTTGGTCTTTGGCCTCGACCATTCCTGTTCTTGGCCTCGAGAGGGTCTGTCCTCGAAAAGTCGGTCCTTGGCCTCGAACGTTCAGTCCTCAACTCCACCTCTGTTTACTGAAATAGCTGAAACAAGAACAAAAAATTGTGACTTAAAAAAAGCTTGCATTGTAAGTAAAATTGAAAGCACTGAGGCTGGTTACAAAAGCACTACACTTTATTGTAACAAAACCAAACGTTATTGCAAGGCAGGTCTATAACGCCTGACCTACAATAAACTCGTAATTAGGTCAGCTCTTGTAGAAAGAGAAAAAGGCCGATGTCAGTCTTAGCAGTTAGGCTAAGCTGCAATGAGGCCAAGTCTAATCTAGTCCTAATGACAAAACGCAGTCTTGTTACGCTTGTACTCGTTCATGAATGAATTTGAAATTTCTAATAAAATGTTTCTGTTCTGCATGATTTATCATCATGTCTTAAACATTCATCCGCTGTAAATGCCGTTTCTAAAAGGCCTTAATGCATCATCATAATAATAAAAAATTTAGAAACCATATTTCCCAATATTTTTTTAAACAATTTATGTTTGCAGAAATATTAACAAACGGTGATTGCTAACCATTTGCCACAGTAAGATCTAGTTTGCGACGCAGATGTAGCATATTTATCTGTGCATCCGTTTACATTTTTTTGCTCTGGAACGGAGTTTTGCACCGGTTAAAAGACAGTTCGATCGCTCCCAAGTTTTGCGCACTTGCTTGGAGTTGCTGCGGAGTTCAAACATATTTTGATTAGTTTAAACTTTTCTGCATTCGTTTAAAAGTATTTCGATCCCTTGAAATTTTTTTGTTTTCGCTTAAAAATATTTCGATCAGTTTAAAGTTTTGTGTTTTCGTTCAAAAATATTTCGATCAGTTTGAAGTTTTGTGTATTCGTTTAAACTTTTGTGCACTCGCTTAAAAATGTTTCAATCAGTTTAAAGTTTTGTGTTTTCGTTCCAAATATTTTGATCAGTTTAAAGTTTTGTGCATTCGTTTCAAGTATTTCGATCAGTTTCAAATTTTGTGCATTCGTTTAAACTTTTGTGTTTTTGTTTAAAAATTTTTCGATCAGTTTAAAGTTCTGAGTTTTCGTTCAAAATATTTTGATCAGTTTCAAGTTTTGTGTTTTTGTTTAAAGTTTTGTGCACTTGTTTAAAAATATTTCTAGTGATTGCAATTAATGTTTGTGTTTTGCACCTCTGGGCTTCCGTAGAATTGTTATGATGTAATTTAAGTGAATAAAAACCTCACTTTTGGTCTACACGATAGTTTGGCTTACGACAATTTTAATTACTTAAATAATTTTGTGATAAATTGTTAATTTAAAATATGGACAAATTATTCAAGCCAGGAAACTGAAAATTTTACTCATAAGGAACCGGAACGATGGATGATTTACGAATATTGGTAAAAGATATTCCAAGTTTTTCTAAGAGCAGTTGAAAAGCTGCCGAAAATCAAAAAGACGTTATTAAAAAACTCGGCTTACTTACTACGTAACCTTTCTTATACATCAGATATATGCGGTCATAGCAGATGAAGCAACGTATGATAGAACATGAAAAGCGCTGAACAACGCCTATTACGAGCGCAAAAATGTCGAATTTGCGAGGCATCTTCTAATGAGTAGAGGTTAAAATCTTGAGGAAACTATCAACGAATACGTTCATGCATTTCATCAACTTGTTAGAGACATCCGAATCCGAATGGCAATGATTGTTTTTTTTTTTTTTTTTGAAGATGCAATATTTGTATTTTTTGTATTTTAATGCTCAGATTTAAACTTCGATGTCTACGAAAGCGACGTGGTCAACAAATTGCGTAAGAGAAAACGTACTAAGTATAGATGTCTTTCACAAAGTGGCAGTTTATGCTTGCATCATTCAGATGTACCGGACAATGCCAAAGTCTTTGAAAGTAAACTATGCTTATCTTTTTGTTTTGTACTAGTATATCACAAACTTGCTATCATTAAGTTGATGTTTAATTCTTGCTGTTTTTTATTGAAAGTTATTTGTACACACGATCTTAGTTAATCAAGAATACTTAATAAATATTACTATATTGTTTTAAAAATTAAATTTTTAACAAAAAATCTTTAGATATTAATTTAAATAAATTGCTTTGTCTTGTTAAAAGATAGTAATGTTGGTTTAATGAATAAAAACTTTTCTGTGAAACAGTACACTTGGGTTCGATTTTTAATCGGAACAAAACAAAACTTACAAACAGAATTCACAACTTCCCTGCCACCGTTCCGCGAAAGAGGGAGAAAATGAGTACAGTACTATAGCAAATCAAATCGTTTTTTATACTCGCTGTATTACGCCGCAGCGTGTAACGAGTTTACTGGGGCCTATTTCCGCGTCATTGCGCCCGGGCTCCACAGCTCTTTTCAAAGAAATGTTGAAACGGTGGCAAGCCTTTGGCAACACTGTGTTTGATTTGACTGGCCCGAGATTTGAACATTAGGGAGGAACAACCAAGAAACGAAAGCGTTACCGCTCAATAGCTAAACCACAATATTCTAAAAAATTGACTTTTTGACTGACTACAGTTAGTGGTCGAGTGGATAGAGCGCCTTCTGCTGAAGCAGCAGATTTTGGTTCGATTCCTGGTCGAATCGAACCAAAATCTATAAAAATTGGTATTTATAGCGTTCCTGCGTGACTTTCAACATGAAAAGGGACAGTGTGAAGTAGGGTTATGAATTTTTCAAGTTTTGGAATGAAATTAAATTCCTGGGTTTGCAACAGGGATGTGGAAGCGGAAGCGGTGGAAGCGGTTGATTTTTTGCGGAAGCAGAAGCAATTTGATGAAAGAGGTTGGAAGTGGAAGCGAACTCGGAAGTGAAAATTTTAAAAAAGAGCTGGAAGCGGAAGCAATTTTTTTTAAATCAGGCGTTTACAGATTTTCAACCTGGCTACAACCGTTGGGTAAAATGTATCAATAATAATAATAATATAGAATCGACAACCAGGGCATGGTATGGAATGGAATGGAAAATGGAATGGAACGGAAATTTTGGTATAGATTGAGATATACATAACAGATTCTTAACCAAACCAAATTATGGCTTTAATCAAATAGCGTAACACAACTATCAAAGCTAAATAAACATAGATTAAGCACACTCAATAAGGCATCATATTAGCACACTACTAATAATACTGAAAACACGATCATAAGCTATCTGGCTACTGCAACTAACCATTAGTCTGTTACATTGCTATCACAGTCTGCACAACAAGTGGAAAGATTGATTAAGCAAAGTTCGTAAAACGATCGAAGTAAAAAACGCTTACTTAACTCGCAAGTAAGACGTGGCAATAGTAACCAGTTCGATTCTCTATCAAAGCGACAAAAATACCACATTTTTCCCACCTTGATGAAATAATCTGGCAGTGTAAAAACGTATCATTAAACTCAAATGCAATTAGTAGTAATGACAATCGCCGTAACGCTCTGGTAGCCGACGTACTCGGCTGGATCGACGAAGCTCAGTAGAAGCTTGGGCAATTTCACTACGATTTTGGTCCACATTTTCAATACTACGATCTAAATTTTCACTACTACAATCTAAACTTACATCAAGATTTTTAGAATTATCAGCAGGTTTACTGTTATCGGTAGATTTTTCAGAGCTATCAGACACAAACAAATCATTGTCATCAAATACACTAGTGTCTACATTAGTATTTTTGCCGCTTGCCTGAGGACAAGGGGCCAAATCCATCAAAGACACAGTAGTCTCTCTCCCGTCAGGATGCCGAGTGTGAGCATAGCTTGGGTTTGCCTCAATTAACTCTACTTGGTCGCACAATGGATGAGATTTGCTTCTCACGAATCTCCGAAGAAATACTGGCCCTAGGGTAGTCAACCACGAAGGCACAGATTTGCCAAGCATGGATCGCCTGGGAAAGACAAAAAATCGTTCGTGTGGTGGGGTGTTTGTTGATGTGCACAGGAGAGATCGAATTGAATGTAACGCATCTTGCAACACCAAATGCCAACTCTCGTCATTCAAATTTTTTTCACGCAAAAACAATCTTATGGTACGCCATATTGTTTGGTTATACCGATCACATTGCGAGTTGCCTGTAGGGTTAAAAGGTGTGGTTCGACTAGTAGCAACACCTCTACTGTGAAGGTAAGTTTTGAACTCGTGGGACATAAATGAGGCTCCTCGATCGCTGTGCACAAAATTAGGCATACCAAACTTTGAAAATAATTGCGAAAGACAAGAAATTACAGTTTGAGATCGTGCATCTTTACATGGAAAAGCAAATGGAAAACGACTATACTCGTCTACCACTGTTAGCATGTATGGAAATTCGCGTGAAGTGATTGGTCCTTTGAAGTCTATGCTCACGCGTTCCCAAGGTTGAGTTGCCTTTAATTAATGTTTGCTGCTCGAGTTTATAAAATCTTGGTTTGATTTCAGCACATGTTCTGCATTGAGAGCACGTTGTCTTAACGTCATTCAGCGAAAATGGCAAGTTTTTAATTTTAACCAAATGAAGCAACGCGTCACACCAGGATGCCCCAAATTTTCATGAACCTCTTTCAGCGACATTGAGCTTGATACTGCACAAAGTCGAGATAACGTATCTGGAGCCACGTTTTCTCTACCTGGTCTATGAACAATGTTGTAGCTAAAGGCACCGAGTTCAATTCTCCAGAGCGCAATTTTGTTATTTTTGATTTTTCCACGATAGTTGTGGTCAAACATAAAAACGACGGATTTTTGGTCTGTAATCAAGGTAAATGTTTTGCCATGCAGATAATGCACCCACTTGCGAACGGCTTCAATAACAGATGTAGCTTCTTTCTCTACCGCTGGATATCGCGTTTCGCTACCAGATAGCGTTCTTGACATAAATGCTACGGGTCTGCCATTTTGGCTCAAAACGGCCGCTATTGCGTAATCAGACGCGTCAAACTCAACGGTGAAAGGGGCAGACTCGTCGATGCTATCAAGCCGAGCTTTCAATAAATCATTTTTAAGGGTTTCAAGCGCCGATATAGCATCACGAGGCAATGAAAATTCGGTTGCTTGAACCAGTGGCCGAGTTTTTTCCGAGAAGCAGGGAATCCATTTTGCATAATAAGCTAGCATTCCCACGATACGTTGCTTTTCTTTCTTGTTTTTTGGTGTCGGCAGTTCAATCAAAGGCTTAAATCTTTCAGCATCTGGTTTAATATTGCCATTAGAAATCGTATAGCCAAGGAGACTTATCTGATTGACAGAAATAGTTGACTTCGAATCGTTAAAAGTTAAGTTTAATGCCGTTGCTGTATCCAAAAATGCTTGTAAGTTTTTGTCATGCTCTTGTTGATTCTTCCCAACAATGGTAATATTGTCGAGATACGCAAAAGTTCCTGTTAAATTGTGAGATTCAATGACGTCATGCATGATTTTCTGAAAGGCAGGAACACCGTTTTTAACTCCAAATGGCAGTCGACGATATTGATACAGCTTCCCGTTTGCTTCAAAAGCAGTGAATGGTTTGTCTTTTTCAGATAACGGAATTTGATAATAAGCTGATTTCAAATCCAATGTAGAAAATATTTTCCACGAGCAATCTTGTTGATTTGCTCGTCAATGCGCGTTATAGGGTAGGCATTTAATTCGGTAAATCTGTTAATCGTTTGCGAATAGTCAATGACCATTCGTTTCTTATGCCGTTCATTCTTTGTCACCAGAACAAGTGCTCGCCACGGCGACACCGCGGGCTCAATTATGCCCTCTTGTAGGAGTTTCTCGATCTCTTGCCGAATAAAAATTCTATCTTCAGTACTATAATGTCTGGACTTCGTGGCTATTGATTTGCAGTCTACGACCAAGTTTTTGAATAATTTGGATAATTCAATGAGTGCTTGCGCAACACTGCAAGTTGCATCGCCAATTATTACAGACTGCTGTGGCCCTCCCATTTCGAAAACAATTTTGTCATGAAGTTTCATAAAATCTTGGTCCAGAATCAAATCCGCGCACAGTTCATTCATAACCTTCAAGCAAAGCATGTATGATTGACCTCCATAATCGACAACAGCATCAATAGTGCCAGAAACACTAGCTGATAAGGCTTTTGAAGCCATTATTATACTTTGAGCGCAAGGTTTACATTCAAACTTATTTTTCAAAGCAAACTCACGGTTGATGAAGCTCTCGGTTGCTCCAGAGTCCATAAGAGCCTTTGCATCTACTCCATCAACACTTACATCCACAGTAGCACGTTCAAGACCTTTTGGAGCATTTACGGTAGCCAGAAGATGAGGCTGCACGCAGGTTGAATTAAAGGCATTGTCTTTGACTTTAGATCGACACACTGTAGCAAAGTGTCCTTTCTTCTTGCAATTGAAGCATTCGGCATCTTTCGCCGGGCAGTAGCGACGAGCATGATTAACTCTTCCGCAAAACATACATTTTTGTTTCGAGTTATCTCTTCTAGCAAACGAAGATAGTGCAACCTCAGTTTTATCTTGAGCAGTCTCCTAGGCAACCTGAGGAGTCGACTTTACTGTTGAACGATCATCTGCAGTTACATTTGCACTGGCCGCCATCCGAGGCTGAGTGTATGACTCTGAGTTACGCTGGGCGCTATCTAAAGTTCGAGCTTGATCATACGCAGTCTTAAGATCAAGGGTTTGATTCTCTAATAAGCGTTGACGTATGAATCCAGAAGCTAACCCACTGATAAACGAGTCTCTAATAGCTTGATTTCGATTCTCATCCGCAGAAACGTCTTTGAAATTACAGTCCTTTGCAAGCTCACATAATTCCCGAAAATATTCTTGGATGCTTT
This sequence comes from Trididemnum nubilum, assembly GCA_963965965.1. Classification (NCBI taxonomy): domain Eukaryota; kingdom Metazoa; phylum Chordata; class Ascidiacea; order Aplousobranchia; family Didemnidae; genus Trididemnum; species Trididemnum nubilum. The sequence continues at coordinate 29,573,881 of OZ014490.1, forward strand.
CAACTGAGTGCTGCGATCGAATAGCCAAAAGATGCCGAGCAAATACTTCGTTTTTAGGTTTGATGTAGATCGACTTTAGAATACTCAGTGCGTCATCTTAAGTGGTGGCACTTTCTATAGAGCAATACACTGTAGGTGATACGTAATTCACTAGCAAGGCTAGTTTGTCAACCTCTCTGTCCCTGTCCGCATTTCGTACACTTTCAACAAAATTTGGAACGTCTTCAGTCAATGCTTATATTGTTTATCTGCTAACGGCGAGTTCGGATCTGCGCTGAGCTTCTCAGGTTTCAACAATCTATCCATATTGAACTTACGCTATTTGATTAAATTGAGGTATACATAACAGATTCTTAACCAAACCAAATTATGGCTTTAATCAAATAGCATAACACAACTATCAAAGCTAAATAAACATAGATTAAGCATACTCAATAAGGCATCATATTAGCACACTACTAATAATACTGAAAACACGATCATAAGCTATCTGGCTACTGCAACTAACCATTAGTCTGTTACATTGCTATCACAGTCTGCACAACAAGTGGAAAGATTGATTAAGCAAAGTTCGTAAAACGATCGAAGTAAAAAACGCTTACTTAACTCGCAAGTAAGACGTGGCAATAGTAACCAGTTCGATTCTCTATCAAAGCGACAAAAATACCACATAGAATTTGGAAGATGCCAGAATGGAATGGAATGGAAGATTTCAAGAATGGAATGGAAGACAATCTTCCATACTTCCCTACCAATTCCATACTAGATTTTGCGCACTGTATTTACAGAAAAATACATACCGATGTCGGGTAGTGATATATAATATTGTCACAAAAGTATTCAACTTCAATACCTACGCGTATTATTTGTCGACAAATCGCGGTACTTTGGTTGCTTATATTGCGCAAACAGTGTACGTATTGCATCATTGTAAGCATAGGCGTAGGCAGGATTTTTGATTGGGGGGGGCCCAAATCACATGCAATGACGTCATCAGAAATTTTCGAAAAAGTAAGTTTTTGTGGGGCAAAGATATCGTAGAATGGAAGATCTGAAGCCGTAGCCTGATGGCACTTAGCCAGGATTGTGGTAAAGGGAGAGGGCGAAAACTAATTGTTAAAAAGTGTAAAAGTCTAACTTGGAAGACGTGTTGAGTAAACTAGTGTACTCAAATGTATCACAGACGGGGGTCTGGGGGCAGAGCCCCCAGCCGCCGGTGGCTATGGGGGTCTGGGGGCAAAGCCCCCAGCCGCTGGGCGATTTTTGTAAGTTTTTGGAAAAAAAAGCTATTTAAATCCCATTAGATCACATTTTGCACGAGTTCAGAGCCATTTCAAAGAACTAGATTTTTAACATTTCAAAGCCAATCGCCTCTTTTTGCAATTAAATCCCAAAACACGCTTAGAATCTTACATTATGGTGTAAAATTTTAATTGTAAGTGATTTGGTCTATAGGGGAAAGTAACGAACATTGCCTCCTGCAATACTTTAGCAGTAAATAATTAAGTTCATAATAACGTTAAACGAGAGTCTGGGGTGGCAACTTTTAGGTCAAAACTCTTAGATTTCTCACAGGTTTTGCATATAAATTGTTAAAAATTTGCATTAAGGGGCCCCTAGCCGGGTAACCTTGGTCGTCAGTCAGGGGCCCTTGGGCTCCTGACTGTCAGTCAGTTGCCAGTCAGAGGCCTGACAGTCAGTTGCCAGTCAGAGGCCCCGTAGCCCCTTGCTTGTCGGTTAGGAGCCCAGGCCCCCTGGTTGTTAATTAGGGGCCCTGGGGCTCCCTGGTCGTGAGTTTGGGGCCACGGGGCCCCCTGGTTGTCAGTTAGGGACTCCAGGACCCCCTGGTTGTTGGTTAGGGGACCTGGGGTCCCCTGGTTATCAGGTAGGAGGGCCCTGGGGCCCCTCATTGTCGGTTAGGGGCCCCTGGTTGTTGGTTAGGGGTCCCCTAGTTGTTAGTTAGGGGCCCTGGGGCTCCCTGGTTGTGGGTTAGGGGCCCTAGGCCCCCTGGTTGTCAGTTAGGGACTCCGAAACCCCCTGGTTGTTGGTTAGGGGGCCCCCTGGTTGTTAATTAGGGGATCCGGGGCCCTCTGGTTGTCAGTTAGGCACTCCGGGGCCCCCTGATTGTTGGTTAGGGGCCCTTGTGCCCCCTGGTTGTCGGTTAGGGGCCTGGGGCCCCCTGGTTGTCAGTTAAGGGGCCCCCTGGGTGTTGATTAAGGGTCCCTTGGTTGTTAGTTAGGGACCTTTGGGCCCCCTGGTCGTCAGTTATGGGCCCCCTGGTTTTCAGTTAGGGGTCCCGGACCCCCTGATTGTCGGTTAAGGATTCCAGGGCCCCCTGGTTGTTAGTTGGGGGCCCCGGGACTCACTTGTTGTCAATAATACTATTGTTAATTACTGCTATGTGCGTAATTACTGAAAAAAAACTGCAACTTAACATCTCTAGGCTATGTTGTCGTAACTTTTTGTCGTTAGTGGTATTTTGATTGGGGGGGCCCGGGCCCCCCTCTGGCTACGCCTATGATTGTAAGTACATCGCAAATTGCAGCATTAATGACTTGCAGCAGCGTTGACGACTTTGACAGGTTTGACTTGCTTTTTTTTGAGACTGACAATTTGCCTAGTCCTAAAGTTTGTTTTCTTACATCCTCAGGAAAACTCGTATTTGCTATTTCATTCCCGTTTCACCTTAATTTTATTTATATTTTTAGTTTTTCAGCTTACAATAATTCTTTTTGGTGTTAAAGCTTGGTATTTCTATTACGGTAAATGTTCTTTAGCAGTTTGGTTATGACAAATTTTATAGTTGATATGAGAGCAAACTTCTACGGTAATCATTAAACCATAGGCATAACCAGGGGGTCCAGGCTCTTTGCCTCCCCCTCAATTGAAATGCTACCAATGATAAAAAATAATGACACAAAGCCTAATTATTCTTTTTTTTTTAGCGTGTTTGGGCGCAACAATACATGCGTACAACAGCAAGTAGCAATAACTTATTATTGACAACCAAGGGGTCTGCGTCCTCTAAATTTAAATTTTTTCCAACCAATTTAAATGTTCAACCGGGGTAAATTCAGTGTTTTTGTTCTAAAAGGTGCAATCTCAGGCCCTCATCTAATTTTTTTGTGCAATAATATGTTTTAGGCCCCTAGCTAAATTTTATATTGCAATAACATGATTAGTAACCATTTATTGCATCTAATGTACTAACTTGAAATAACTTTAAATTCCACCTTTACCACCTACCAGCTTTAAATAACAATCCACCTCCATCTCGTCAGTTTTCTTCTTTCTTCTTCTTCTTTCTTCATTGCCCGCTTTTCCGTGAGGGTTGCGGGGGCAGTAGCTCAAGATTGAGCCGCCACACCTCACGGTCTTCCATCACCTCCATCATTTCGCTTGGGCGAAGTCCCAAGCGATTCCATCCAAGATCCTCAATGTAATCGGTCCATCTAGTTCTAGGTCGTCCGACTGGTCTTCTCCCATTTGCTTTGGCATGTAAAGCTTGTTTGGGGAGTCTTTCCTGAGGCATTCTGCTTACATGGCCAAACCATCTAAGCTGAGATCTTTCAATTCGGAGAAGTAACGGCTCGATGTTAAGAGATTTTCGAATCTCAGAGCTACGCACCTTGTTAAACAGTGTAACTCCTTCGATTCTTCGTAAAAACCTCATTTCGGACGCTTGCACTTGTGATCGCATTCTTTCGGTCATTACCCAAGATTCATGACCATAAGTGAGAATGGGGACAAAAACTGCTTTGAAAATTGAGAGTTTTGCCTTTTTCGACAATTCTCGTTTCATGACGACCGAGTAGTGCAAAGCTCGCATTACTGTACTAGCCTTGCCTATTCGGGTATCCAGTTCTTCGTCTTGCCTTCCGTCACTCGTAAATGCAACCCCAAGATACTTGAACTTCTCTACCTGCTTCAGTGTCGCTCCATTCACTTGTAATACGCACTGATCAGGGTTTCTTGAAAGATGAAGTACCTCAGTTTTGGCCGTGCTTATTTTCATTCCGGCGGTATTGCATGCATCTGCAAAGCTATTTAATGCGCGCTGGAGGCCAGATTCTGTGGAAGAAAGCAGAACCAAATCATCTGCGAATAGCAGACGACTAATTTTGCAATTTCCAATCGTGGCACACTCATCAGCTTGGCTGCATTTGTCGATCCAATTCATGTAAACAATGAAAAGGAGAGGTGACAAAACGCACCCTTGCCGGAGTCCAACGCCCACATGGAACGGCTTTGATTGCTTGACCTCGTCAGTTTTCACGCAACAAAATGCTTTTAAAAAAAACTTAGCTTGGGAAAATGCTTACTGAACAAATTATTGAAGTTGAATCAAGGGTGCCTGAGCTCCTAGTCGCACGTATTTCTAAAACTGGTTATTTTAATGACAAAACAAAAATCTTCAAAGGCAAATCTTCGAGTGAATGATTTAATGCTAAAAATGTTGCAGAAAGCAATGTACCTTGATTCCGCGGGCCAGACCAAGTCACAGAATCTAACCCCAAAATGCAAGATTTTAGACGTATTTTGGACTTGACATGAAGTAAAGGAAGGGTTTTTTTCAATAGGTTTTTAAATCTCAAAAATTTTGTTCTTTCAAATGGCTCTGAAAACGTACGAAATGTGATCCAAATGGCATTAAAACAGCCATTTTTTTCCAAAAACTTACAAAAAATCGCCCAGCGGCTGGGTGCTTCGCCCCAGACTCCCATAGCCTCCGGCGGCTGGTGGCTACGCTCCCAGGCTCCGTTTGTGACAGGTTTGAGTTGCACTCATTTTCTCACCACGTCTCCCAATTTTGATATGTTAGCAAAACTTTTTAACTTGCAGTTTTAGTCTTTTCCCTTTAGCAAATCCTGATTGCGTGCTAAAGCAGACCCACAGTTTTTGATCTTTTATTCTTTGTTCCATAAAAAGTCTCTCTTTTCGAAAATTTCTGATGACGTTATTGCATGAGATTTATGGTTTAGACCCAGAGGTGGAGTCCTCGAGGACGTCCTTGGCCTCGAGGACGTCCTCGAGGACACAATTTGAAGTCCTTGGCCTTGGTCTCGAAGGTCAAGTCCTTGGCCTTGGCCTCGAGGCCTCAAGTCCTCGAAAATTGGCCTGTCCTCGGCTCGAGGACAGCACTATTTTTTGGAATGTTAAAATTTTGTGGAGCGCTTGAAAAATTGTTTGGAAAACGTTTTTTAGTGGAGATCGCTTGAAAAATTTTTGTGAAGACCTTTTTTTTTTTTTGGAGATCGCCTGAAAAAAAATTTTTTTTTTTTTTTGGAGAGCACTTGCGCTTGTGTCCTTGGTCCTTGGCCTTGGCCTCGAGCATTCCTGTCCTTGGCCTCGAGAGCGTCTGTCCTCGGAAAGGCTGTCCTTGGCCTCGGATTTTTTGTGTGTCCTTGGCCTTGGCCTCGAGCCTTGTGTCCTCGACTCCACCTCTGTTTAGACCTCCCCCCAATCCATAATTCTGGCTACGCCTAGGCATTAAACCATGTGCAATAAGAATACCAGATACTGATTGTTCCATCTTAGTATTGTTGACGCACCTTCACGAGCGGTTGCTTACAACATTACAAAGATGCAAAGCAGCAAAATATACGTTGGATTGCTTCCGGTCTAAAATTTCTTTGGTATGGAAGTATGGAATGGAATATGAAAAAAAATTTCAGTATGGAATGGAAGATTTTTAGTATGCAAGGGAAATGGAATGGAAGAAAATTGCCAGTATGGAATAATGAAAAAGCGTCTTCCATTCCACTCCATGTCCATTCCCTGCCGACAACACAAGTCAAATAAAATAGCTTACAAAGTAAACTTGCCAGCTTTTTTACACTAAACACAATTAGCTGTTTCATACTGAGCAGGGATGTGGAAGCGGAAGCGGTGGAAGTGGTTAAATTTTTGTGGAAGCGGAAGCACTTTGATGAAAGAGACTGGAAGCAGAAGCGAACTCGGAAGCGACTAATTCTATCCGGATCCGGAAGCGGAAGCAAAAAATTCTAAAGGTGAGGAAGTGGAAGCGAACTCGGAAGCATAAAACTTCAAGAGGAGCTGGAAGCGAAAGCATTAAAAATTTGACTGTTTCCACATTAGAGTGGCTCAAAATCGGCAAAAAAAATTTTTTTTCAGAATTTACTGTCAGTCTGTATTACTGTTCCTTTTGGTTAAAAACATAAAACCATCGTATAGCAATTTTCACAAACATAAATTAAGGTTTGACCCTGGTTCACCCTACTTTAAAATTCAGAATTGTATGAATTTTTTTCCGTTGTCTAGAATGCTCGATCACTGCCTTCTGTTACATTAATAAACAACTTTGGACACAATACCAATCACTAGATTGTACCTGTGCTGTTTAATTAAGCATTTTCATTAACATATGCACAAAGATCCTGATCTAATTAAATTGAAAATGTCAAATTTACCACGTTTGTTTTGGTAGTTGCAAGAAACTGCCGAGGGCTTTTTTCACGCATGAGCACTGAACAGTTACTTCTTTGTGAATTCCTGAGTTCACAAATGTATCAAACATTCCGTAAAAGATTAAGTGCTTTTCAGTGTTCCACATGTCTAGAGTGTCCAAAATTACAGTATTTTTGTTAATTTAAGCAGCTGTGCTGTCCTGCGTTGTTATTTTCAATTTTGAGAAAAATTTTCTTCTTTCCATGAGTTACAGTCAAAAGAATAGCAATAACTTCTCCGAATGTTTTTATATGTTCTAGGCCTTGCACCATTTTTCCAGAGCTGGGCAAGTCCGCAAGTTCGCTAATCCACAATTGCAGACTAACAAAAAAAGTTGCGGACATGCAGACTTGCAGACTTCAGCAGTTTAAATTGCGGACTTGCGGTTGCGGACTATTTTTAATTTTAGTCCGCAATTCCGCAAGTTTTATACAAATATTGAAATTCCTTTCTATTTTCGTAAAATATTCATGTTTTTACCCAGTCAAACATGAGAAATCAATTAAAATTTTTCGAGTTTAAGTTCGGCAAAAATATCAAGTTTTTCGAGTTCAGGCTGACATAAATACTAAGTTTGCTTTTCGAATTAATCGCTTTCTTTTTGTTGACATTCTGTTTGGTAACGTGAGAAACGAATACATGCCGCGTTCTTATCTTTTATGCAAATAGTTGGTTAAATTTTTTAGAGCATTTTAGAACCCCCTTTTGTGCTTGTTTTAAAAATCTTCTAAAACCGTCTTTATGGTAATTTTAACTGTATTGTCTTTAGATCTTTAATAATCTTTAAGTCTACAGCTAGAGCTCAAATTAGATAGTTTTTAACAGCACGAGTGATATGGTGTCTCAAATTTTCGTAGTTTAGTGTATCAAGTTATCTGTGTAGTAAGTTGGTTATGTAAAATGTTAACGTGCTGATGTTTCTATTTCTATAGTGCGACCTCGAAGCAGTTTTTTAATAGTATAGTCTAGCATAGTGTTAGTATAATCAATAGCATAAATTTTGGTTTAGTAAATTTTAGTTAATTGATATTGATTTTGCTAGCTGATAATTGACTTCTTGTTTTGCCGTGCTCCTTCGGATGAATTAAATTTTTGATGTTCTGTGAGGAATAACATTGTTATATTTATATCCAAAGTGTGGTATAACTACAAAAATATGAAGGATATGGCGAGCGGCGAGACAGGCTATTAGAAGCGGGTCTAACCATGGCTCGGCCACGGGGGGCATTCCGGGGCCGTGCCTTCCCCAAATGACTATTTGTGCTCCCCCCAAGCGAGGGTTGTGCCCCGAAGAAATTAACAGGCTCGGGGCTACTGGAGTGCAAATCGAGACCTAAGACTCCCAAATTAGTGTTTACCGCCCGTATTTTCGTAATTATTGTGTTCTCACACCGGATCTCATAAAACTTCTGGGATGAAGACCTTTTCTTTTTTGTTATTTTGTTGTTTTTTTTTTGTTTTTTTTTTGGTCTTCACTTAAGAATTTGTGGAAAATCGCAAGAAGTTTGAAATGACAATCAGAGTTTGTGAAAATTTTTGAACTGCAGACCTTTTTTTTTTGTCTTCACCTTGTTCGTTTGATCCACTCTGGAATAAATTTCTCGTGTCCCCGTGCCCCTCTCGAATTCACATAAATAAATTTCTCGTGCCCCTCCTCGCAAATTTATTTCTGCCCCTCCAGTCACGCTACTCTGGCACCAGGCCTGGTCTAACCTGATTCAAATTGAAGTCAACACTGTTTTTTCGAGTTCGGCAAAACGACCGACTTTTTTTTGAGTTTAAGTTCGAATTTGCAGCCCTGGTTCAAAATACGGCTTTATTGTTTTTTACCGTGAGTTCACAAAATTAGCCACTGAGGTATCATTTTTTGTACTGGTAGCCAGTACCGTCGTTACAGTGGGGCCAGGGGCGCCGTCCCCCCCCAACGACTGCTTGTGCCTCCCCATTTTGGTTCATTCAAAATGGTTTTTTTAGCATCACGTAACGAAAAGACAACGGGCAATAATGGAAAAGGAATAATAATTTTCAAACATGATTCTCGTTTAAAGTTGTCTCAACTGTTTGCGAAATTGCTGGCCACTAACTGCTTTACATAAATGTGACCCAAAAATCCGTCTTATTAACACGCCTTTACGGATGTGTCGCGGAATAGGGATGTATGCCTACAGAAGCGTTACCTTCGTTAGTGACGATGACCTGAAACAATACGTGAAAACATTTCTTTAAAAGACCAACTGTTTTTTTTTAGAGCACACTCAAGATTTATTTTAGGTCGCAGTCAGTGGCGCAACCAGGGGTAAGGGGCTTAGGGGTCATCAGCCCCCTTTAGCCAAGTCAGCTAGAAAATATAATCAAAAAAAGAATAAGCGTTTAAACGTGTTTTGGACTTGACCTGAAGTATATGGGGGTCAAGAAGCTAGACAATTTAAATCTTTCAATGACTTCTGAATTTTGGTAATTTACAGTAATTATTGATATGGTTTTAAAACGTGCGAAATGTGATTTAAATGGCGTTAAAATCGCTATTTTTGCCGCAAAATTGCAAAAATCACCCAGCAACTGGTGGCTCTGCCTCCTATGTAACAGGCTTGAGTAGCAATGGTTTGTTCAGCACGGGAGCTAAATTAGATAACTTTTGTGCAAAAAACATTTACTTTTGGTTTAAGCCCCTTCTCTCTTAGCAAAACCCTGGTTGCGCTTCTGGTCGCATTTACTCCTGCAGATATATTTTTTAAGCAATTATACCGGCCGCATGCGAAACGAGCAAATAAACGTTGCCGGGATTACATGTATCTTTTTTTAAAGATGAATACAAAAATGTAGCTTCAAAATATCAGTTTTAACGTGCAAAAGTTTAGTCTATTGTATAGTGCCCCCCATTTTCGGCTAGGGCCTCCTCACTTCGTTTGGTCTGGCGACGGCACTGCTGGTAACGTGTGATTATCTCGTTCCTAGAGCATTTATTGAAACTAGGGACTAAAAATTTAGTAATACGATTAGTGATATGAATGTTTTTTTGCCTTCTACTGCCTTTGCCTTTTCCTGCCTCGAAAAAAAATATTTTCATAGAATATCTTGCTGCAAGCAGAAATGCGGCTTGTGATTTGCTATTTAATGGCTTCCAATTATAATCCAATGGCTTTAATCTCCGAATCCCTAGCTTCATTGTAACATTTTTAAGGGTTCGTCGGTGGGTTGTGCACTATGCTTCAAAGCAGTTTAGGCACCTACTGTATAAGCAGTGGCGCAACCAGGAGGGCTGGGGGCTACAAACCTTAGCCAAGTCACTTAAAAACTTTAACCGAAATTACAAGCGTTTAAACCTGTTTCAAGTTGGACCTGAAAGTAAGAGAGCCGGGCAATTCTTAAGTTTGCCATCCGAAAAAGCAGCTCAATAACAACTCATGCTTTGGTACATTTACTACAATCAACGATTGTGAGTAATTTCTTTTATTGCGTTGAATGTATCCACCATACGCTTGCTATACTTTCCACAAGTCACAACTTTTGACTTATTTTTGCTAATCAACTCTGAGCAGATTACTTCGGGACGTGGTTGATTGCAAAACTCTTCTACTCGGTTCATAAAAAGTTGCGGACTTGCGGTGCGGACTTCAAATATTACGAAGTGTCTGACTTGCGGTTGCGTACTTCAAGAATTACGAAGTTGCGGACTTGCGGTTGCAGACTAAGCTTTTAAACGTCCAATTGCGGACTTCCGTTTGCGGATTAAAAAAAATTGAAATTCGGTTGCGGATTTGCGGACTGCGGACTTAAAAAAAAAACTTGCGGTACCTAGCACTGCATTTTCCCATCTCAATGCAGTAGATATCTGTTATGTTTGGAGTTAAAATGGTAGAATTCTTTCCTAGTTTTCTCAAATATTGACTTGGCAGTTTGCTCTCGTATCCTATTGCGATGTCTACGCACTGTATCTTTGACAAGGACAGATCATTGATGCTGCCAACACCAGAGCTAACAACAGCAGACATCATCTCCGTTAGCCCTCTATCGCTAATACCATGTTTGTCTACCACCAAACTGACGGTTTCATTCCACCGAGTACGATCAAGATTGAGATCAACAGCGGGTTGCTTTTTTTGAATTTGCTTTCTTTTTTTAAAAGTTTTACGCAAGCCAAAGTCAGGATCTTCTTCACCAGCATCGCTTGATAAACTGTTTTTATTGTCCTGGCTTTGCTCAATAAGAAAGGATGACTCACTCCATTTTTCTCTTTTCTTCATTGTGTCTTCTTTGTTGTACTTTCAAAACCTATTCTACAGAGGTGGAGTCGAGGACACAAGGCTCGAGGCCAAGGCTAAGGACACAAAAAAATCCGAGGCCAAGGCCAAGGACAGCCTTTCCGAGGACAGACCCTCTCGAGGCCAAGGACACAGGCGCAAATAGTGCTCTCCAAAAAAAAAAGGTCTTCAAAAAGTTTTTTCAGGCGATCTCCAATTCATTAGCGTACCTAGAATGAATTTTTGATTGGGGCAGGTCTAAACCACAAATCACATGAAATGACGTCATCAAAATTTTTTCAAAGAGGAAGTTTTTGTGGGACAAAGATATCGTAGGATGAAAGGTTTGATATCGTTGCCGGTTAGCACGTAACCAGGAATTTGCGAAGGGAGAGGGCTTAAACTAATAGTTGAAAAATGAAATAACCTAACTTTAGAAACGTGTTGAGATAGCTAGTGTAACTCAAAGGTATTACAGACAGGGGTCTGGGGGCGGAGCTCCCAGCCGCCGGAGGCTTTGTGGGTCTGGGGGCGAAGCTCCCAGCCGTTGGGCGATTTTTTGTAATTTTTTTGAAAAAAAAGTTATTTTAATGCCATTGAATCACATTTCGCAAGTGTTCAGAGTCATTTGAAAGCACTAGATTTTTAACATTTGAAAGCCAATTGAAAAAATCAAATTGTTTTAATCCTTCTTTTACTTGCAATTTAAGTCCAAAACACGTTTCACATCTAGCACTTTTGAGTTAAATTTTAATTGTAAGTGATTTGGTCCAGGTAGGGGGAAGTAAGGCATATTGCCTCCAGCAATATTTTAGCAGTAAATGATAATCCACTTGAAGATTTTCCTTAGATATTTTTGTTTTGTCATGAAAACAACCAGTTATAGGAGAGCATGTAGGCCAAGGGCCCAGGCCCCCTTAATTGAAATTCAATAATTTGTTCAATGAGCATTTTCCCTAGCTATTTTTTAAAAGTATTTTGTGTGTAAAAACCGGCAAGGTTGGAGGTGAATTACTAAATTGTTTTTGAAAAATGGTACAATAGATGGTTACGTCGACTAACCATGTTATTACCGGGCCGGATTTACATAGCGCTGGGCCTCTGGCACTTTCGAGATTTTCGCAATATCTTTCTGCCAAATATAGGTAAAGACCAAAAAAAGTCTTGCGATTTCAGCTCGGGGCCCCTAGCTGGTACTGCGTCATATTATGGTAAATCCGGTCCTGATTAATGCATTACGTTCACAAAAAGGCTAGATGTGGGCCTGAGACAGCAACTTTTAGGACAAAAACTCTCCATTTTCTCTGGGTTATACGTTTAAATTGGCTGGCAAAAATTGAATTGAAGGGGGCCCGGCGCTCCTAGTCTTCAATGTTGTTATTAGTTATACTGTTGTAAGCGAAAAATGCTAAAAAAAAACTGAAACTGAAAAAGCAATAGGTTTTTTTGTCACATTTTTGTCATTGGTGAAATTTCAATTTGGGAGGGCGGGCGCCCTGCCTTCCCTTGGCTACGCCTATGCTTCAAGTGAGGAAAAGAAAAAAGGTGTTTGCAAATTTTCCGCGAGGTTTCTGACATTTTCCAACGAAATTTCAACTGTTCAAAAAAATAGTGCTGTCCTCAAGCCGAGGACAGGGCAATTTTTGAGGAATTAAGGCTTCGAGGCCAAGGCAAAGGCCAAGGACTTGACCTTAGAGGCCAAGGCCAAGGACTTGAACTTCGAGGCCAAGGCCAAGGACTTCAAAATGTGTCCTCGAGGACTCCAACTCTGCTATTCTAGTTTGCGTTTGTTTTTGTCCATTGTTACTCTGTCCACGGAGAAAACTCCCCCCTCTCTACTGCTTCATATATTGTTTAAACGTTGTTTGCCTCTATCGTTTAATTCTCTCTAACAATTTGGTTTAGGAGCCCAAAAGGTTTTCTCCATATCTTTCAACAAAAAAGGCCTTTCTTTTGTCTAGATGTTTCTGGATTGTTTTTGATCGTTGCTTGAACAAGATTGTCCAATTTTTGTGTATATTTATAATTATGTTAATGAGAATGTAGTCAGCTTCTGTAGGGATACCACCTTGACGTAGCCACCACTGCTTGATGTTTTCACCAGCAGCTTGAGCAAAGTTTAGCAAATTTCTTGTTCCAAGTTCTTTTGTAGTTCAAGGACATTCAAGCAAGTTTTTCACTCATGACCAAAATGTTGGAAAGTCAGAATGCATGCTTACCAAATTTCAAGTTTTTTGCCTTCTCTTTTCCAAGACATTGCTGCTCAAAATTAGCTGTTTTCCTCTTACTTCAGAGTTGCCATTTTGTCAGCATTGTGATAGAAGATTAGCTTTTGAAAAGTTGGCTTAAATTTATTGAAAAGCAGTTAATTTTGCAGTTCTAAACCTTTCTTTGTTTTACAATTATAGCTCTGCCACAAGATATTTATTGAGAATCAAGAACAAGAAGGAACTTTTTAAAATTTTGTTTCTAATTACATACCCTGGCAAAATTTCTAAGGGGAAAAATCTTTTCTAAGGGAAAACCTACTCTGTTATATCTCTGCACTGGAAGGTCGTAGAAAGCTCAAATTTGGTAAAAATAGTCTTAAGGTCTGTCAAATTTTTTTGAAAGAAAATTGAGCAAAAAAATTTCCGACCTTTTTAAGAATGCTAACATCGAAAATGCAAGTATGCTGTTTTGCTTGTTGGCGGTTTAGATCCTCGGGTGGCATATTCACAACACATTCATCAAAAGGCCATAATTTTAACTTTCTTTTTGATCTTGTTGTCATCTTACCCACATTAAATCATAAACTTTGTATACAGGCTACTAGTTCAGCAAAAATTTAACCATTTTCTAAAAAACAGAGCAATTAACAGTCTGCTATTTTAAGATTTTCAAAAGCACGTCCTGTTGATTGATAAGCAACAACTTTCGAAAAACTGCTACTCGTAGCCTAACCGTCAGGAGGCTATACTAAGAGATGTAAAAAAACAGTTTTTTTTGCGTTTGTTTTTTTTCTCAAATTCTAAAAATGATGCAACTGAAATTGAGAGCACTATTTGCTTAGAAAAACTGCATTTTCATGAAATCAATATTTAATTCCAATGCGGTGCAATCGGTGTTGTGTTTTTCCACTTAACTGTGGTTATTTTAACCGCAAGAAATACCGGTAGGCTACTAGCTATCTCGGGTCAGAAAACAAAGCAAACGCTTACACGTTTTTAGCCGACAAAGACCAGTGGATGGTACTTGTATACAAGGTGCAGGACCCAACGAGTGGGCAATGGTGTTAGCCTACACTGCTAGCACTGTTACAGCACCGATTGATCTTTTTTTTGTGTTGCCCAATTTAGTTTCGAACTCGATTGCTTCTTCCCTTTAGTTTGCTCACGTCACTTAATTTCCTGCAGCCATTGGCTGCAAACGTTTTAAAAATTACGCGCTTTTTGGTGCACGCCGTTGTGTTTGGCCGAGTTACCTCTGTACTGGCATTTCTTTTCATTCGAGCAAATGGCTAACGGACGCATTTTATTTTGAAGACCGCTCGTATGGCGCTCTTTTAGTTCATTATTTTCTGATTAAATTTCTGTTATTTTTTGTCTTGCCGTACTGCTCCATATTATTTATTTTGTCTAAACATTACAGTTTAAGTTGAAGAATTTCAATTGTGGTCTGGCCAGACCAATGACATAAAACTAGTCGATACGCAACTCTTTTTCCCACTCTTTCTCCTCTTTGTTTCTTTAATATGCGGATTTTTGCTCTGTCTTTGCCCGCGCTGTTCTGCTGACAGTGACTGTACTGCACAGCCTTAGCCTTGCTTAACAACCAGCAGGTAGCAATAATAATAAAAATCGTTGTCTCTAAACAGAGGTGGAGTCCTCGAGGAAAGATTTTGAAATCCTTGGCCTTGGCATCGAGGCCTCAAGTCCTCGAAAATTGGCCTGTCCTCGGCTCGAGGACAGCACTATTTTTTGAATTGTTAAAATTTTGTGGAGCGCTTGAAAAATTTTTTTTGAAGACCTCTTTTTTTTTTTTTTTTTGGAGATCGCCTGAAAAATTTTTGTGAAGACCTTTTTTTTTTTTTTTTTGAAGAGCACTTGTGCTTGGGTCCTTGGTCCTTGGCCTTGGCCTCGAGCATTCCTGTCCTTGGCCTCGAGAGTGTCTGTCCTCGGAAAGGCTGTCCTTGGCCTTGGATTTTTTTGTGTCCTTGGCCTTGGCCTCGAGCCTTGTGTCCTCGACTCCACCTCTGTCTCCAAAAGTAGTAGCTTTGCGTAATTTGCTTAAGAACTTATGTCAACTGCTAAATTACCATCCAAAATCCAATTTTTGAGTAATTTTTGCTGGAAATGACATAAATAATGTCATAAAAACTCGTAGTTTTTTGCTGCATACAGTTAATGGTTGGTTGCTTGGTTAGTGGTTAGTTTTGCGCGCTTTCATTTTTTTAATATAATATTTTTTAATTACATATTTAATATAATATTTCATTTTTTAAATTTTAATATAATATCTTTTAATATTTTGCCGCATTTAAGCTGTTTTTGAATAAGACCGCATTTTAAGACTAAGTTTGGGATGTTTTTAAGCGCCTAAATTCGAAGTCACGTTACTATGTCACCACGTTATCTTTTTTTTTTTGTATTTGAATTGGTTTTATTGATTTTTAAAACATTGAGTTTAAAATATTTTTGCGTGAAATTTCGGCTGCTAAGTTTATTTGGGGGGTCGCCGCTCAAAATAATTTTGCCCTTTTCAACGAAAAATCGAAAAACAGTTGATTTTAAAAAGTTTTAGCGAAAAATTTCAAATTTGGATGTGATTAAAATATGGTGTCACCTAAAAACTGTGAAACCCTAAGCCGACCACCCTCTTTCTCAGTAACGCCACTGGCTCTTATGTCATTGGTTTGCTTGAATTTTATTCTCGCTTTTGTCGCCAATAGCAATAAAATGAAACTTTTTGCCATTGCTTCAGATTTGTCCGGTGTTGTGTGATTTAATTTTATTTATGACTCTTTTATTGACTAGAAACAGCGCAGTCCCGCCAAGTGTGGAGTATATTGTGGAAGTTCTAAGCGATGCTGAGCTCCATATCCATTCTGCTCTGGATGAGGCTGGACCGTTTCATACGTTTAGGTGAATCACTTGAATGTCCATTGTTGACCACAACGATGATCCCGGTTTGATTTCACTTGAAAAGCATTATTTTATCCAGCGCCGGCTCTACCGTATGGCAAGCTGGTAAATTCCAGACACCCCGCGCTTACTCGCGTGACCTTTTTTTCTGTTTCTTTTTTTTTTAGATCATATTTTCTGGAATAAGAAAACTGTAACTCAATGGTCGATTCTTCTCCGTTTGCCTGGGGATCTGCGCTTTGTAAATCCGGGTCCTCTGCTTACGTTCGACGCAATACACCCTAATCACGAAAACTACGTGATAAATAAGCACTATCGCACCCGTGTTAACATTATTTATTGAACAGCTCCAGCACTGCTCAAAGTAGTTCAAAACAAAGGGAGGAATGAAGCTGCGCGTGCAGTCGCAACACATACAAACACTAAAAAGCCCAGATAAGGAACAGAATATAAATGAAATTATTAAAGTATCGGGCAGGCTTAGTTTTGGTTGCTGCTTGATTCAATAACGTCTTAGAAAAGTCGTTAACATTCTACTCAACTCTTTCTTAGCAATAGCTTAATTGTTTTTAACAATCATAACTTCCGTATTGAAGGTGGCTGCTAAAATCACCAGATGTTTTCGACTAGGATGCTTTTTACACTATCAAATTGACATATATCTTGCCTTCCCACAAAATTTAAGCAACATTTAATAAAAGTAGTTTTATTACTGATAGCTTGGAAGAATATTTAATTACAGCACAAACGTAACATTACGCTAAGCCAGTAAAATGACTCGGCGATAAAACGATCCACAATATTATAGATATTTTAGAATCTGACAAATTGTGCTGGGGCGCCGTCGCATCTACAACTTTTTCAGGGGTACTGTCTTAACAAGAGAGCTTTTCGACATTATTTCTTCAGCCTAATCTATAGGCGTACCATTAACAGGTAGGACTACGTTCATGAAGAAAATACTACATGCTCTTAGCATTCCTCTTCAGCGTGGTAGAGAGGGTAATGGCGTGGTTCTTACGACGACTATGATCGCATGATCATGAGTTCAACCCGCACCCTGGTCACGCTGTTGCGTCCTTGGATAAGACGCTTAGCGATAATTATCTCTGCTTGGTGGCTTTGAACAAGCAGCAAATTTACGTGGGAAAAAGTAAAACGTCAACCGGTAAATGGTCAACTACCAAGCGGGTGCGGATTCGTCCAAAGCATAGCGCACCGTCGCTTTCTCGTGATAGGAGGATAAAGATACACTAATCAAAAAAATCAAATTAAGTAGTTAAGGCGCTTTTTTTACGGATACTCTTTTTTAACGCAGAAAAACTTGAAAGCAGATGCGGTTTAGTCCGATATAAAGCGCCACCGTCGTTTTGTGACAGGAGGATAAAGCAGAAACAAATTACCGGAACAAAATACGAACTAAACTCAAAATGTCGTTTGACGTTTACCGTTAATACCTCCACCCTGGAAGAATTATATTTTAGCAAGTTCTTGCGAGAAAATGTCAACGCATCATTATAATACCTCCCAACTTACCTAATACCATTTAATACATTATTACCTATGTTAACTAACATCATTATAATACCATTTGTCAATACCTACCAACCAACAGAAGTCCATAAACCTGGGATTTCTGAACTTGGTACCAGTAAGTTGGGTAACATCCCTGATCTGAATAGGCTAACCTAAGCTATAAAATCAGCAACAACCTTAAACATATCGCTTTTACTCAAATGACATGAACATAAATCCAGACTAGTTTACTTCAAACACTATTCATACCCTTGCAGGTACATAATTAGCGCTTTAACCGATCTATGTCGGCACGCACGCAAATGGCCAGTACCAGAGAAAACAAGAAAAGTGGGGCCTGCAGAGAAGCTTGACCAAAAAGAGAATAAAACGAGCGCATTTGCGGAGTTTCGGATCATCTAGTTTTATGTCATTGGCCAGACAGACACGTTGAAGGCTTCAGAATTTCGCTGGAGCACCTACAGTCAGCAGTGTTACGTAGGGCTTCTGTAACCAGCACCTCCATTTCAAAAATATATTGTCCAAATGCCCTTATTGTGAATTTATTGTCTTAGCTATTCTAGGGTTCCCAGATTTTTAACTTTTATCGTGATATGCCAAAATATTAGCAATGACAAAACTGATTACACTTTTTTCACAAAAGAACAATTTTGTAAGACCACGAGGCTCATTTTTGCTCAAAATTTAAGAACAAATTAGGAACAACACCTGTCTCAGCAACAAAAAATAATATTAAAAACAACCGAAAAAGAATAAACTCCCAATCATGACAGAAACTAAATTTTGTTCTAATTTAAAACAATAAAGCTTGAGTGTTTTTCTGGCATTTACGAGCTAAATTGCAACAATTTTGAGACTATAGAGTGCTATTGCGCACTACGCAGATAACAAAAACTTTTTGGCTTTCGTTCAAACGAAAATTAATGCTCGCTTTTTCGCTTTCCGCGATTTTACGATGCAGCAAAAGCAGTAAAAAAAGGCGTTTACAAGCAGACAGATCATTAGGAATTAACAAACATGGTCGCCATAATTGACATCAATAATCTAAAAATTTAAGAACCAATTAAAAGCAGCTGATGCTTAAGGTTGGCAAAAGATCAAGAACAGCCAGCTTCAACGCAAAATTTACTGATTCTTGTAAAAAAAAAAGGTACTTACGGTATTATAAAAGCAGAATACAATTAAGGTACTGTTACCTGTGGTTAATTTATCATACATTTTATAAAGGGTTCAAGTTTGCTTGATTGGCTTCACAGTTATCAGCTCATGACTGCCGTATCTGCAGTAGACCAGTGCCAGCATGCACAAGAAAATTATTCCTTCTGCGTTTCTAATAAGAAGAAACTTTAGTATCGAAATCACAATTAATTACGGTAAAAGCACTACAAACTGTTTTGTACCATAACCACAATACTTTATGAAGTAAATTTAGGATAATCGCAGCCAACGATTCTCAAAGCATTTGTGCATTGCGCTATGCCTGGGCGACTCGTATTGCGTACGATTTGTTGTTTACACGAGCGCACTTTGCCCTGGAACTCTCGAGATGTTGAAATCGACCTCGTGTAAGTGATCACGAGCGAGAACGATTCTTGCATCGAGTTGCGCAAGATATAATCGACATCGCAAATCGCAGGTATTACTTACACGGCGGCGATTCTTGCCAAACACGATCGCGGCGAGCGAGTCTTGGCTCGTGTGAGTAACCACTCTGGGAGAGATTTTCACGCAAAAAAAATCTTCAAATCGCGTTGCAAAGAGTCGCCCGTGTAAATGCGGCTTAAGAAAGATCAGATACAAGGCCCGTTTGAATGCGATGTATTGCTTGTCCTTTTTGAAGCTTGTCGAATGAATATACTCTAGCAGCAAATTCTTTTTATTGTTTTGCAATAGTTTTGCAAAGTAACATCTTTTTTTTTCAATGCAGAGCTTCTTATACGTCCTCCATTTCCTCTTTTCTGAATTTAATTTGAAGTGCACTTCTTTTGCCCAAAATAGACAGCTGCAATTTTAATGTAACGCAGAGAGCTAGCGTGCTGAATGGCCTACAGCAATTTTGACATTAAAATGGCAGAAAAATTCTTAAGTTCAGCTAGATCAGGGTTGCAAAACCTGCAGCCTTACGGAAGCATGTGGCCGGAAAAGGATTGTTTACGGCCGTGAAATTGTATTTCAAAATTCACGTTATGGTGGCCGTGCATTGATTAAAAAGTTTTGCTACGTAACTGTCAAGAAATAACTGTTAAGCCGCAGTTACACGGGCGACTTTTTTGCAACGCGATTCGACGATTTTTTATGCGTGAAAATCTCTCTTGCAGAGTGGTTACTCACACGAGCCAAGACTCGCTTGCTGCGATCGCGTTTGGCTAGAATCGCCGCCGTGTAAGTAACACCTGCGATTTGCGATGCCGATTATATATTTTGCGCGACTCGTTGCAAGAATCGTTCTCGCTCGTGATCACTTACACGAGGTCGATTTCAACGTCTCGAGAGTCCCAGGGCAAAGTCGCGCTCGAGTAAACAGCAAATCGTATGCAATTTATGAGCCGCCCAGGCATAGCGCAATGCACAAATGCTTTGCGAGTCGCTGGCTGCGATTATCCTAAATTTACTTCGTAAAGTATTGTGGTCATAGTACAAAACATTTTGCAGTGCTTTTATCGTAATTAATTGTGATTTCGATTCTAAATTCACATCATATTAGTTTGAAACGCAGAAGTAATAACTTTCTTGTTGATGCTGGCCAGAGTTGTTAATGGGCCAACTAATTTAGGCGCAAACCCGGCCCTTACCCGAAAACTCATTTAAAGCCCAAATCATGCCCGAACAAGAAGCGAAAGTTAAGTTAGGTCTGAAACACGTAAGCGTTATTGCCAAGTTATTATAATTACATTTTTGTGGAACTCAGACAAAAAACACGTCTCAGGCCCGAACTAAGCCCGTAAGTTTGTTAACTTTCCGCCCGAACTATTTGAATAAGATTTCATTCTATTTGAATGAGATTCAAGATTCATTCTATTTGAATAAGCGTTAATGGATAGTTAGATTTAAATCTGACAAGAGGCTTAATTGTTTAATAAAATAAATGGTATTGAATTTTTGATATCTTTTTCTGTTTTATTACAATGGATTCTGTTGCTGAACAAATGAAGGAGGTGATGGGGTGCTTTGGAAGACATCAAAATGAAACAATCAAGATTTGAATCAAATTTTTTTTATGATGATCTTGTAGAAAACTCCAATTGCAGTGGTCTTAATAATGATCAAATCACTGATTGGCCCAGTAGCGTAGCCAGGGGGGGGGGGGCTATAGCCCCCTCCCATTGGCCTGCCGACCAAAATGCAGAATAAGGAAAACACCACGTTTTTGGCACTTCTAAGACTCTCTTTTGCACTGGATTAGACTAAAAAAAGATTTCAATCATAGTTTGAAACGTTTATTTGGGGGGGGGGCTAATGGACTGCCGACCAAAATGCAGAATAAGGAAAATACCACGTTTTTAGCACTTCTAAGACTCTCTTTTGCACTGGATTAGACTAAAAAATGCTATAAAGCATAGTTTGAAACGTTTATTTGGGGGGGGGCTAATGGACTGCCGACCAAAATGCAGAATAAGGAAAACACCACGTTTTTAGCACTTCTAAGACTCTCTTTTGCACTAGATTAGACTATTTTGAAACGTTTATTTAGGGGGGGGGGGGCTAATGAACTGCCGACCAAAATGCAGAATAAGAAAAATATCACGTTTTTAGCATTTCTAAGACTGTCTTTTGCACTAGATTAGACTAAAAAATGCTATAAAGCATAGTTTGAAACGTTTATTTAGGGGGGGCTAATAGACTGCCGATCAAAATGCGGAATAAGGAAAATACCACGTTTTTAGCCAGTAGCGTAGCCAGGGGGGGGGGTGCGGGGCTATAGCCTAGCCCCCCCCCCCATTGACATGTCGACCAAAATGCAGAATTGGAAAAACACTACATTTTTAACACTTTTGAGATTGTTTTATGCACTGGAGTGGACTAAGTAGTGATTTAAAACATTTTTTGAAACATATGTTCAGGGGGGCTAATTTGTCAAAAATAAAACCAACAAATAAATAAAAACTTAGAAAAATGGTAAGAAATAAGCAATCAAATTTGATCGTAAGTGTAAAAATGCTGAACATAGGTGTCATCAACAAATATACTATAAACTAAGGAATGGGGGGGGGGGGGGGCTATTCAGTATTTGTTAATTACCAATCATTTCTCTCAAATCTCTTTTCATTAGCCCCCCCCCAATTATTTTTCTCTATAAATTGTATACGAAATAGATTACTCCGTGTGAGTTTTATTGAACTATTCGATTTTATAATTTACCAGCATCTAAACAAGAGAACTAACATTTTATCATTAGCCACCTCCCAAATAGCCCATTTATGCCTCCAGTTTAATCTTGTTTGCACTGCCAATTTCTAAGCCACGTTTTGAAAGCATTATTTTTTAATCAAATAGCCCTAAAGTGAAGTTATTTTTGCAAAAAAAATGCAAAATTTTTGAGCGCTGGGGGCCCCGCCCCCACACCCCTATGCCTCCGGCGGCTGGGGGATTCGCCCCCAGACCCCCAAAACAGCCCCCCCATTGCGAATTTCTGGCTACGCGCCTGGATAGGCCTACTAGTTTTATTGGTGATCAATGTGATAAGTTAATTCAATTGACTGCTCTTTTTGAATCAATCAAACACGTGGAACAAAAAATTTCCAACCTAAAACGTGATTTGAAATATGTTGAAATAAAACTTGATGATCTAGAACAATATGGGCGCTCTAACTGTAATATATTACATGAAAGTGGCATTGAACAAAATGGAAATTATGGAGCATTTTGTGAAAAGGTAACAGAAAAACTTAATAATTCACTGAAGCTGACTAAAAAAGTAACAATAAAGGATATTGACACAGCTCATAACTTATCGAAAGCTGGCAATAAGAGAAATTCCATTGCTGAAATCACTCAAGGAAAGAGTAAACCCCCAATTATCATTAAATTTGTACGCAGATCTGTGCGAAATGATGTTTTTTTCTCAAAGAAGTCATTATCGGGTTCTGGCACGTTTATATCTGAATCATTGACCAACAGACGTCTTTCTCTTCAGAAAGAATCTCAAAAAAATTTTGGTGAACGCAACACTTGGTCCATGAAGAGTGATATCTATGTCTCAATTGATGGTAACTAACATAAAATTACATCATATGAGGATATTGAAAACCTGCTCTGAATTCCTTCTTAAGTTAATCCAAAAAGCAAATACTTTAGTGATAAATCATAACAGCTCATGAAAAATCATCTTTTCTATTGATTGTGCTTGCTGTTAGTGCAAACAATTAAGTGTCATTACTTACCGAATCGATTAATAATGACTGTGATGGGATATCCAATTTATGAATTTCCCCATGTGCATTGCCATCCATGTCTTCTACATTACCTTATATGCTTTAGTGCAGCCAAAATTTGTGTACTGATGTTATTGATATATTGGTGGTAATGTTAATCTTTGTTATTTATGGCGATGTAACTGAAAATAACTTCTATATTTTTTTTTTATGTCCGTATTACTGGTATCTTAATTCTAAGTGTTACAGCAGCTGCAAGTCACAGCATCGACTATCTATCAATATTATTTGAGTTGTTAACGTCACTCGCAATCAATTCAATCCCTATTCTTTAATTGTAATATTTATATAGGATAGTACTGAGCTGTATATTTCAAGTTTTGTACTGGCTAAATGTGGGTACTTACCAACTGTGTTGATTAACTATTTGGAGATAATATTTTGATCATTCTCGGAAAAGTTTGTTTAGTGCAGTTCCATTACCGACCGAATTTATAAATAATAACTGTAATGGGATGTGCAATTCATGCCTTTCTCTATGTGCAATGTTATCCTTGTCTTTACATGCATTTGTGCAGTCAAAATTTATGTACTGGTACTAATGATATATTAATGATAACATTTATCTATGTTATTTATGGCGAGATATACGTCTTAATTACTGGTATCTCCATTCTAAGTTTTGAATTAAAAATACACCAGCTGCAAGTAATAGTGTCGACTATTAACCAATATTAGTTTGGGTTGGTACCGTTACTTCCTATCTATCCAATCCCCATTCTTTAATTGTGATATTTATATAGGATAATACTAAACTGTATATTTTAAGTTTTGTGCTGGCTAAATTTGGGTACTTTACTATCTGTGTTGATTAACTAATTAGAGAAAAAAATTTGATCATTCCTGGACAAGTTTAATGCAAATAATCTGGAAAATGCTATTACTGCAATGACTGGTACCGGCACCTAAATTTTAATTGGTGCATATATTAACTCAAGTAGTGAGATGTACAGAATGTTAATACTGCATATATCAACTCTGAACCTGCAAGAATATAGCACTCGTTTTCCAGTAATCCTACTTAGTATTGATGTTGAGATGATACTGATTGTTTGAAATTTTGGTAATCTGATGTGCACCTGCAATCCTGCATTTCTTTCACAGTTAATTTCATCATGTTTTTGCTGAATGATTCTTATATTACCGTCACCTCAATTCTTTTTTGTTTTGGTATAATTACCGGCCAAACTTCACTGATTAATTCTAAAGACTTTAATTTAAAAATCAAAATAAAGTGCTGCCTCTTCAAATTTATGCCTTATAGTTAAACCTTTTCTTTTAGTTATTATTTTATTTTGTTTGAACTGCACGTTTGTATCAGCTTTCTTTGTGACTGCTCTTTTTCTCATCAATTCTATTTTTATTCACGCCAAATCTTAAGTATCCATGTGCCACTTGCTCCAAACCTTGTAAATTGAACCAGAAAGCAATATTCTGTGATATTTGTTTGCTTTGGGTACATTTAAAATGTACAAAATTAACTTCAAGGAATTCACATCCCTGGGTCAATCATCTATGCCATACTATTGTGAAAATTGCTATGCAGATATTTTCTCCTATCATCATTTAGATAATCATGAATTTTCTGAAAATGTCCTAACCAATCAGGATGTGGTTAGATTTTCTATTCCTGTGCCTCAATTGAGTGATGGAGATACACCAAACTTCTTCTTAACATCTTCCCAATTTAAAACTGAGTACACTGATGCCAAGGCTTCTTTTCTCATGCAAATTAATACCAGAAGTTTAACAAAAAATCTGGACCACGTGAATGAAATTATTGCTGAACTGGACAAAAATCCGGACATCATTGCTATTTCAGAAACCAAATTAAAAGATGGCACTTTTTCCAATGTAAACATTGCAGGCTATGACCTCATTTGCAACCACTCCAAAACCAATGCAGGCGGTGTAGCTCTATACATTAAATGTGACTTCGTATTTTCTTTAGCTGTTGATTATGCCTTTAGGCTTGCAAATGTTGAGGACTTGTAGATTGAAATTTCGTTACAAGGAATGAAAAAATTAATTATAGGTGTGATATATAGACACCCAAAATCTAACTTTCAAGAATTTTAGACTGCAATGGAAAACACTATCGAAATATTGAACTCAAACTCTGCTGCGTATTATATCACCGGTGATATTAACATAGATCTTTTGAAAATTAATCAAGATGTAAAAATCTCGCATTATTTTAACGCTTTAAGTAGTTTAGGCTGCTCTCAGGTTATAGCGCATCCAACCAGAATAACTGCCACTTCTACACTATTAGATCATATCTACACTAACAACTCTTCCCAGAACATCAACAGTCATGCAATCATCTCCGACATATCTGATCATTTACCAGTCAATGCTGTAATAAAAAATTTCAAACTATTAAATACTCCCTTTAGATCCTACAAAAGAGATATTCGTAACTTTGTTTCAGATGATTTTTTTATCAGAGGTGTCGGACTTCGGCAACGGCTTTTTACATTTAAATGACAATATGCCAGTTGATGACCTATTTGTTCAATTTCTTTCCACTTTTTCTAACATTGCTAACGAACATGCCCCCCTGAAATTATTATCCCACAGTGAACAAAAACAAAAACATAAGCCTTGGATCACCAAAGGTTTATTAAAATCCATAAAACATAAAAACAAACTCTACAAAATTATGTTCAAGGAAAACACGCCGGAAAATGCTCAACAATATAAAAAGTATAGAAACAAATTAACACATATAAAAGAACTAGCGAAGAAAAACTACTATGAAGAACTTGTTGGAAAAAAATAGCCATGACTCAGGCCTATTATGGAAAACAATAAACGACATTGTCAAATTCAAGCATAAATCATCATCTTCACCCACACAAATCCTAACGACAAATGGAATAACGAGCAGTCCAGCTAAAATCAGCAAAGCCTTCAATGACCATTTTACATCAATTGCAAATTCTCTGGCTGCAGATATCCCTATTGCATCCAATCAATATAATTGCTATCCCTCTTCCTCAATCTCTTGCGCACTTCAGTCATTCTTTCTGAAACCTGTAACTGATGAACAGATAGCTTATCATTTGCTTGGACTTGATTGTCCTAAAAGCACAGGTATCAAAGGTATTCCCATGAAATACATTAAACTAGCTGAACCCTTCCTGATTCCGATTTTATCAAAACTGTTCAATGCATCAATAAACCAAGGCTCCTTTCCTACTGTCTTCAAGACTGCTGAAGTTGTTCCGGTCTTTAAATCAGGTTCAAAGCAGTCCCTTAACAACTACAGGCCAATATCCTTATTATGTTCTTTTTCAAAACTTTTAGAAAATTGTCTTCATGATCAACTGTACAAATATTTCAAAAGCAATAATTACTTTTATAAACATCAATTTGACTTTAGAGAAAATTTATCAACAGATATTGCCTTACATCAAATTTATGAAGATTTCACTACTGGGATAGCAAATAAACACGTTACTTGCTCAGTATTCTTAGATCTGAAGAAAGCATTTAATACAGTTGATAATGACATCCTTATTGCAAAACTGCAGCATTGTAGAATCAGAGGATTACCTTTACAATTAATTTGTAGTTATTTAAGCAACAGACATCACTATACAGGAATTCAAAATACCCCATCCAAACTAAAACCACTGACCAGGGGAGTGCCACAAGGGTTCATACTAGCCCCATTATTATTTCTCATAAGCATTAATGATCTGCCCTCTGCGTGTAGCTTAAGAATTAGACTTTTTGCAGATGACGCCAATTTAACATTTTCTGGAAAATCAACTGCATTACTTGAACGAAAAATGAATGAGGAGTTTTTGAAGGTCGATGACTGGATGAAAGCCAACAAGCTATCTTTAAATTATAAAAAAACATTGGTAGTTAACAAATTAAAATCACAAAGCAGTAGACTAAACATAAAAATAGGAAATATCAAATATTACTATTACACAAGTACAGCAAACAAAATATTTGGGAGTAATAAGATGACGACCTAACTTGGGCCCCTCATATTCAAAACCAATGCACAAAAATTGCGAAGGGGAATTGGGCCTTGGCTAGAATCAACAAGTATGTTAATTTATTAACTTTAAAATGTGCTTACTACGGTTTGGTGTATATCCATCTGCAATACTGTGCCTCAGTATGGGGTCAAGTTTCCAAATCTACCCTAAAGCCAATTCAAATCCTTCAAAATAGAGCCGTGAAAATCATCTCAAAAACTTACCATCGCCAATCTCTTTTACCCCTATACTTTCGTCTAAAATTTCTAAGGTTTGATGATATTGTCCAACTTCATATTGCAAAACTTATGCACTCTATCCATTACAAAATTTTGCCAGAATTTTATTTTAATTTTACCAAAGTGGAGAATACCCATCTGCATTGTACTAGATTTGCAACAAGCTCTAACTACAACCAAATTAAACGTTGAACTGAAAAAGGCAAAAGAACTCTGGCCTTTATAGGTCCAAGGGTATGGCGTGAGATTCCGAGTGATGTGAAATCAATTTCACCAGGTGGCTTCAAAACCAAGTACAAAAATAGCTTACTTGAAAAATATAATTAGCTACATTTAAATTGGAATGTTTTCGAGTGAGGTAAAGCTCCGACCAAGTTGTAAATAATTCTAAAAAATTTCGCGTTTAATTTGTTGGTTTGAACTTAGAAAAAATCCAGGGACTGCATGCTTGATGGCAAAACGGTGCCTTGTAATAACATCATGTTTTTATTATCTTCTTTCTCTTTCTCTCTCTCTCTCTTTTGTTTTTCTTTTGAGTATGTTTATTTATTACTTTGTTATTGTGCATGGTTGATTATTTTGCTTCATTTTTTTTCAACACATTCAGTTTAGTTATTTTGTATGTACATATATAGGGCTATAGAGTAATTGCATGCGATGTGGTGGTGGCGATTGCCTTAGATGACTGCATGGTCTTTTGCATCGTCTCCAGCTAAATGTAATTCATACCTGTGATATTTTTATGATTTGCAAATAAAACAACTGAACTAAACTGAACTGAACCCGACCCAAAAAGCCCAGCCCAACCAACAATTCTGATGCTGGAACTGGTCTACTGCAGATACGGCAGTCATGAGCTGATAACTGTGAAGCCAATCAAGCAAACTTGAACCCTTTATAAAATGTATGATAAATTAACCACAGGTAACAGTACCTTAATTGTATTCTACTTTTATAATACCGTAAGTACCCTTTTTTTTTACAAGAATCAGTAAATTTTGCGTTGAAGCTGGCTGTTCTTGATCTTTTGCCAACCTTAAGCATCAGCTGCTTTTAATTGGTTCTTAAATTTTTAGATTATTGATGTCAATTATGGCGACCATGTTTGTTAATTCCTAATGATCTGTCTGCTTGTAAACGCCTTTTTTTACTGCTTTTGCTGCATCGTAAAATCGCGGAAAGCGAAAAAGCGAGCATTAATTTTCGTTTGAACGAAAGCCAAAAAGTTTTTGTTATCTGCGCAGTGTGCAACAGCTCTCTATAGTCTCAAAATTGTTGCAATTTAGCTCGTAAATGCCAGAAAAACACTCAAGCTTTATTGTTTTAAATTAGAACAGAATTTAGTTTCTTTCATGATTTGGAGTTTATTCTTTTTCAGTTGTTTTTAATATTATTTTTTGTTGCTGAGACAGGTGTTGTTCCTAATTTGTTCTTAAATTTTGAGCAAAAATGAGCCTCGTGGTCTTACAAAATTGTTCTTTTGTGAAAAAAGTGTAATCAATTTTATCATTGCTGATATTCTGGCATATCACAATAAAAGTTAAAAATCTGGGAACCCTAGAGTAGCTAAGACAATGAATTCACAATAAGGGCATTTGGACAATATATTTTTGAAATGGAGGTGCGTGTTTACTGAAGCCCTACGTAACACTGCTGACTATGAGTGTTGCAGCGAAACTCTGGAGCCTTCAACGTGTCCGTCAGGCAAGACCACAATTGAAATTCTTCAACTTAAACTGTAACGTTTAGACAAAATAAATAATATGAAACAGTACGGCAAGACAAAAAATAACAGAAATTTAATCAGAAATAATGAACTAAAAGAGCGCCATACGAGCGGTCTTCAAAATAAAATGCGTCCGTTAGCCAATTGCTCGAATGAAAAGAAATGCCAGAACAGAGGTAACTCGGCCAAACACAACGGCGTGCACCAAAAAGCGCGTAATTTTTAAAACGTTTGCAGCCAATGGCTGCAGGAAATTAAGTGACGTGAGCAAACTAAAGGGAAGAAGCAATCGAGTTCGAAACTAAATTGGGCAACACAAAGAAAAGGTCAATCGGTGCTGTAACAGTGCTAGCAGTGTAGGCTCACACCTTTGCTCACTCGTTGGGTCCAGCGCATTGTATACAAGTACCATCCACTGGTCTTTGTCGGCTAAAAACGAGTTAGCGTTTGCTTTGTTTTCTGACCCGAAATTGCTAGTAGCCTACCGGTATTTCTTGCGGTTAAAATAACCACAGTTCAGTGGAGAAACACAACACCGACTGCACCGCAT
Source organism: Trididemnum nubilum (assembly GCA_963965965.1). Taxonomy (NCBI): domain Eukaryota; kingdom Metazoa; phylum Chordata; class Ascidiacea; order Aplousobranchia; family Didemnidae; genus Trididemnum; species Trididemnum nubilum. The sequence goes on from OZ014490.1 coordinate 29,603,197, forward strand.
TGGAATTAAATATTGATTTCATCAAAATGCAGTTTTTCTAATCAAATAGTGCTCTCAATTTCAGTTGCATCATTTTTAGAATTTGAGTAGCTTGGTGGCGCTTTTCGTTTGAATAACGCCAGGAGTGAGTTATGTTCTGAAGTCACTGACGTATTCTTGCACTGTTCATAATAATTTATCCTCCGTACTATACTTACTGAGATTACCTAGCGTTTAGCAAATGCATGCGCTGCTTATTTTATTATTGTGGATATTGGTGCTTTGTAGCAGCTGTGGTCAGGCGCGTAGCCAGGATTTGGAAAAGGGGGGGCTATTTTGAAAGAGTGAGAAGTGTGCAAACGACCTTGACTGGAATTTTCATTGATCTAGAAGCAGTTTCAGACGGTTTGTCCGAAAATTGAGACGAAATTTCTCGGAAAGCTCGGGAATTCAAAGCTTTTTTCCGCCCAAAATTAGATGGTCTCCAAAAAAAAAAAAAAAAAGGTCTTCACTGATATCGAGACTGATTTTTCGTCCAATTTCGCAAATTCAGACGTTTGAGGGGGGGCTGTTTTCGAATGGGGGGGGGGGCTATTTTCCATTTTTCTCAGAAAATCGGCCTCAAAAGCACAAAAAACATGCGATTTTGCATACTTCACAAGCCAATGGGAGGGCTCTAGCCCCCCCCGCCCCCCCCCCCTGGCTACGCTACTGGCTGTGGTTTAGTGACACCATAACAAAATTACATGAAAACACAAATTACATGAATGCTATATGGATTTTGTAAATGTTGGTTTAATTAAAAAAACAACAGTACTGTTGTAGCGACAGAAGGCGCCTTAAAATTTAACAATTAGCATTTTGCATAATATGACAGCGCAGATCTACTATAAAATACAAAATACTTATGCACTATCAGGAAATTAACAGTATAAATTTATCAGTCACACATGCTTGGAGAAAACGTAATTTCAAAATGTTTTTAGAATTAACTGCACAAAAATGTTAATAAATTTTATTATTTTATATTACCAAATATTATGAATGACCAAACAAGAAATACAGTCAAAGATGGGTTGTGGTAGAGAAAAACCATGCCAACAGGGTAACTGACAGAATTTTATAATAAATTACGAGTATTAATGCCCCCTTGACTTTGCTCCATCCCAGCCAACTCAAAATGATACAGAGTAGGTAAGCTTTATCGAGTAGTTTCAAGCGATTACGTATTACCCTTCTTGCACGAGCAGCACGCCGTCCTTGCTGCTTCATCTTTCACCTAGCATTTTATTTCAAGTTTTAACGAAATTAGCTGCTTAATTGTATTCACTGTATTTCGTTTTATGCTTGCGTTGGCTTCATACAATTTCTTTTCAAAATTCCGCAGCGTGATTGTTTCAAATGCAAAAGCTTACAAACGGCGCCACTGAAGCGCTTTTGCAGCAGTAGGCTTTTGCAAATTCAAAACCAGCAAGCCGCGCTTTGAAACTATCTCGCACCGTATAAGTGAACCAGTGCGATAGTGACTCTTCTGCCGACTCGATTTGGCGAAAATCACTGGCACGCAGTCTCAACGTGTGACTTCTGCGAGTCGCAATCGTATGCGAGTATTGCGTTAAATTCTCTCCCGTGTGAGTGATTGCTGCGATTTGATGTGTTTGGGGGCGTATCTGGCGATATCGTGCAGACAAAATCTTACGTAAATCTTGCGCAGTGTATGAGTGACCAAGGCGATTTGAGAAAGAAAAAAGGCAAAATGTAGATTCTCGCAGCTAAAAGTCGCCCGTGTAAATGCAGCTTTAGGAACAGTTACGATTTGCTAACTGTACATTTAATTAAAACAATAATATGCTAGCGCTGTTTATTTACCAATGAGTAACTCTTTGCCGCTTACACTTGGCTTAGCCGAGTCCTTTCCAAAAAGTTCCTATTCGATAGTTGCGTAACTTTTCAACGTCAAAATTATTTTAACTAGTTTATTCCCGAAACTTCATCTTTGTTACTTCACAATTTCGCTAGTTTAAGGCCGTGTACAAATTTCTGATTGTGTCGTCACAATGGCATTATTCTCACGAACAAGCAGTGGTGTAAAATGCACTCGAAAATTGTACTCAAGTTAGTAAAAGTTTCGTTACTGACAAAAAAACTACTTGAAGTACAAATTACTGATCAAAAAAACTACTTGAGTAAAAGTAAAAAAGTAGTCATTTTAAAACTACTCAATTAGAAGTATTTCTGAAAGTATTCAGGTAAAATAAACAAACTATTCAATTGAAATATGACAACTGGTCGGCTACCTTCACATCACTGCCACAAGCGCTTCATTTTCTAACCCCTCACTTATCTTAAGAAGTCATGAAATATAAATTGTGCAGGTTTTTTGTTACCATATTCAAGGAATCAATTCATAAAATATTTGCTCAAATACTCATTCACTGCCATTGTTAAATTTATATGCTAAAAAGTACAAACACCGTGGAAGTACCTTTTTAGAGAACAGCCGACTATATCGACAAAGTGCGCCAAAAGTCACGCACCAAAGCCAATTCGGTAGTCTGCGATAAATTTTTTTGGGATTAAAGAAGAAAAAATTATCGTGAATTTTTTTTAATTGATTTTATTTCACGACATGTGAAGGCAGATAGAAACCGATAGAAACATAACTGAAACTGTGAGTGAAGCACAGTCACTCATAGATTGATACCAGTGTCCTGTCACCGCATTAGTAGGTTAGACTGCAGCTTAATTTAATTCCAATTCAATTTACTTGCTGCACTTTATAAAACCTGCCTAGACGAAGTTTATCTTGCAATTTCAGAATTCCACCATGTTTGCTTCCAGTTTTACTGATTTATTCACCGTGTTGCCTTGACCAGAAAAACCGCAAAGTGATATTAGGGTCGTTGAGGCAAGCTGCCACCTCTCTACCATACAAAGGTGTAAGCACTGAGCAGTACATTATCACCTTCAATCCAGAATGTCAAGCAGGAAGATGTAAATACAATTTGCAGTAGGCTACCTGTAGCTATTTTTGAGTCTTTGGATTGACTGGACCAGATTTAAACCCAAATTTTCAGCTTGATATACAGATGCTCTAACCACTAGGCTATACCATCTTAGCGGCATATTTATCAGTTCAACCCCAGGCTCTCAAACTGCAGACACTGTTCTCAAGAACAGAGAAACTAAACATTTCTTCAATTTATTACTCAATGATGAAGTTTTACTGCTACAGTGCTACTCAGCTGAGGCGGAGTCCTCGAGGAAGTCCTTGGTCTCGAGAACACATTTTAAAGTCCTTGGCCTCTGAAGGTTAATGCCTTGGCCTCGAAGCCTCAAGTCCTCGAAAAATGCCCTGTCCTCGGCTCGAGGACAACAATATTTTTGAATCGTTAAAATTTTGTAGTTTGCCAGAAAAAAAAATTGAAAACCTTTTTTTCTGGAGATCGCCTAAATTTGGACTGTAAAACCGACTCAATCTGCGTGAAAACCAATCAAAATCTGGGATGAGATCGTTGGATGTTGTTTCCAGCCTCTGAATTAGCCCCGCCATTGCAAATTCCTGGCTATGCGCCTGCCAGGATCTCATATCTTCACTTATCAATAAATTTCTGCAATTGCCTAATCCTCCAGTCTTACAGAACAGCAAAACGCGAGTGGACCTTTCAATCTAATTACGAATAGCTCTATTGTAAATACACCCTAACCTACTAACTCTAGTCATGACTTCAGGAAAACTGTCGATTTGTTTGCATTTTATTGGTGTTAAAATGGTTAGGTTAACTTATGGTGTTGCAGGCTAACTATTCGGTAGAGCTTTGGTTCCTAGTCCTGATTAAGAAGTCGATGTAAGCAAACACAAATCTTATCCTACTGTTTTATCGCTTGTGTCATGTCCAGAGGTGGTCAGTAACGAAGTAGTTCTACTTAAGTAGACTACTTAAGAAGTATTTTCGGTAACGAGCTACTTACTTAAGTATTTTTCATTTCTGATACTTCTACTTTTACTTCAAGTAAAATCCTCTCGAAGTAACGCTACTTGAGTAGTAATGACTTTATGGAAAGTAGAAGTAAACACCTAGCCAATCCTTTTTGATGATGATTTGACCAATGACCACAATTTGAAGTTTTTTTGTTTGTCTCATTATATCTGGCAACTCTGCTTATCGAAAACATGTTCGTGCAGGACGCGAAACAAAAGTCTGGTACGCTGTAATTACGGTCTATGTACCGGTAATGAGCCGCAATTTTGAGGTTTGGCAAGGTTTTCTGGAATTTCTTTGTTTTAGGTGGGCGCAGTATTATTGTGTACTTTATTGTTTGTTAGGTTTTTCAAAGAAGTATTGCAGATAGATACCGGTAGTAGAAAGCCTTCACTTAGGCCTATAGCTGCCAGTATATACCAGTAAGCGTTTGGGCTACTACCGTAGTACCAGCATTGATAAATTATAAGATTTAGACTAGCCTGTATTTAAACTATCTTAGCAGCCTACTGTCATTTGCGTGACTGTCATTTACCGCTTTAGAGGCATGCGAGCTATACAATTAGCCATTCGAGCAGAGTAATGCATTGTTTAGATCAGTGCTCTTCAACCTTTTTTTACGTGGTATACCTTTAGCAATTTTCGAAAACTTGGTATACTCCACAAAAAATTCTAACCCGTGTAAGCGGTGTAGACTTTTTTTGTCGATCCGATTTTTCAAGCTTAGATTTGGGCGAAATTGGACCGAATCTAACCCGAGTGTTAGTGGAGACCATTTTCTTTTTTTTTTTTTCGGAGATCGCAGTTTTGTTTCGTATACCCTCTGTATACCGAGTACCATAATTACCGTTTCGCATACCAATTGGTATATCGTATACCCGGGTGAAGATTTGTACGAATTAGATGTTACGAATCTGTGGTGACCTGCTGATTGGCTTACTTCATATTGTACATAGCAGGTTTAATCCAATAAAAGTTTAAATGGATTGTTGAACTCGACCATTAGGTAGTTGTACATTATTCCACCTCACAACGTGTACAATAAGTACGTATCGAGTTTGTTTTACTGTACAGTACTACGAAACTTATTGAATAGTTACGACGATTCATTTACAGGTCATCTAGGGTAGTATGTTTTTGCGTTGCATCAAATACCAGGTGTTGACTCAGTCTCACTAAAAAAAAAAAAACATACCGAACCCTGATTAGCATGGTACAGTAGACAAACTAGACATGCGCATTACTCCTGGTTCATACGAAAAAGATTAGCGGTAAACGGCGTTGCGTTTGCTGCGGCCCGTCTGGAGTTCAATTCCCTAGCCGGTTAACGAACAGCGTTGCTAACGACTCGCCATCGCTGCGACATTTCTTCTCAAGCTGTGTTGTCCAGGCGCGGAGATGATCCCAGAGTCCCTACTAAATCGTATTCGTAACACGCTTCGGTGTAATTTCAAGAGAATAATTAAACTTTGATTTTTTGATATGCTACCGTAAGTAGGGCTTTGCTTGAACACTGATCGCAAGCGTCACAACAGCAAACCTTCGAAGAATAAACAAACACGTGAAATTCGAAATTACTTTCTACTTTCATTACTTAAGTAGAATTAATTTTGACTACTTTCCTACTTTTACTTAAGTGGAAATGCTTCGCCATACTTCTACTTTTACTTGATAAGCATTTTTGAGTAAGTAACAATACTTCTACTTAAGTAGATTTTTCGACTACTTTGTCCACCTCTGGTCATGTCCAACAGCTTAACGGTACCTGATTAAAAAAAATGCAATCGTTTTCATAAGCACATGCGCGCAGTCAATCGTGGAACTTGAAGAAAGAAAGGACCAGGGAGAATACCTGACTGCGCGTTTACGAATGATTGCCTGCAAATGCGCTCAGTCAACACTGCGGCTCAAATTTTAAAATAACTTTGTACTTTTATCAAATAATAAATACTTAAGTAGCGTTACTTCAGACTAAAAGTACTTAAGTAAAATTAAAGTAGTTAAAAAAAACTACTCAAAAAAGTAATCGTTACCAAAAAAAACTACTTAAGTAATCTGCTCGAGTAAAAGTATTTCGTTAGTTTACACCACTGCAAACAAGTTAGTTTTTCTTGCATTTTTCGGGATTGTTCCTTTTGCCTATAAATAACGTGAATATTCTTGACTTGAAGAATAGAAGTGAGAATAAGAAGTTTTTACGGCAGCATTTACGGCAGGTAAATTGTAAGGCTTAAAACGTAAATTCGTAAAAAATGACCTTAACTAGTGGCGGCCGTTAGTGCATTTATGGGATGTTATGCGGATAGCAGTAGAAAAAAAGTTGTGTGCCCCTAAGTTTGATCGACAAGAACAAACCAATCTATCAATACATAGTGTCGTTTTCTTAGGTTGCGGTCTAAGGTCGTTGATCAATTATCAATAAAAATGTTGTCAATCAATTACAAATTACAAAACAAGCAGGTTCTTCGATTTAACGTAAGTAAGAAATAATAAGTAATGGCACTTGCCAAATCTTTAATCGACCGCAATAAAATATCCACAGCAGTATTTCCAAAGCCATTTGCGTCACAAAAATTAACGCTTGAAATTAACTGTTAAACTCCATCACTAATGGCTTAGCATGATTACATTACATACATGCAAAAAACAAAAAGGTATTTAAAACTCCTTTTTGAAAAATTTCTGCTATAAAAGAAAAACCCTATGTGCTGCTGTTCCTGCACAGCTGTTTTAAAGTATGAGCATAATGTTATTTACCTTTAAAAGAACCGAACCTTAGACTTTGAACGTTGGTGCTTAAAACCGCGCGTTTAATTGCTTTACTGATTGTTACCAAATTCGCTTGTAATCATCAAATCACGCTGTTTTCCTGGCACTTAATTGCAAGTTATTTGCATCACGTTGGAACCGGCAATAATTTATTTGGAAGTTTGTAAATTGCCTCCAGAATCTGTGCTTTGTGTAGTCTTCGGTTCGTTGTACACGTGAAGGCGTCAAATTGTCATCGGAATGGTTAGTAGCAGGACGTTGATTTCTTTTTGAAGCTTTTAGTCATAATTTTAATTTATTTTAGTTAGAAGAGTGAACCTCGGTAAGTTTTTGCCTCGTCAGTTTTATTTACACTGAAGAAAATCTTATTTCCAACAATTGGTTGTGAGTTTTGACTGAAGAGATGAAGGTCCTTGCGCTCCGCGAGACACTTAATGTTGGAAACCAATTGTTTTCCAACAGCTGCCAGCTTAGTCAAAAAATATTAGTGACTATGCTGACAGCACATAGAGGGGTTTTAACTACCTGTTTGTTTTTGTTTTTTTTTCATGTATGTAATAAAGTTAGTAGATCCTCAAACCTCACGATCAACCTCAAGCATAACAACACGACTGTTTCCAGAAGAGAAAAATTGGCCAACTCCTCCCAAACAAAGAGATTTTTACATTTACTCAAAAGACACTTTTACATCTACTCCCTACAAAGACATACCAAACTTGCTATCAGAGCAAAATTTTATCGGAGATTTTGACAAAACTTGACATAACTTTTGACTCAGAAACAATTATCGAGCTAACAAGAAAAGCTTATCTTATCAAAACAATCAGCTGCAAAGCAAAAAATTATTTCACTAGCAAAGCTATATTTTTACGACATAACCAACAGGAAAATATTGAACAGAAAATGTAGCAGTGTCGTTTCGAAAAATAACTTTAAATACAGTATAACAAGTTGAATAACTCAGACCCAGAGAACTAAGATCTTGAAAATTGATAAGCCGATCAATTTCCCAACCAGCCTATTTCCTCGACAGTAAAACTAAGTAGTTTTAGTCTCAATGGACAACTTTATTGCAAAAAAAAAAAAACAGTCAATCAAAAAGCATTTCGCTAGAGGGGCAAAGACGGAGTAGACGGGATAGACTGGGGCAGACGAAGTTTTTGAATAGATGCGTTGCCAGCGCTAGCAAATGCATCAACAAGTTAAATGTATATCTCAAAAATTTCACTGAATGAATAAAAACAAAGCAAATTGTGATTTTTAAAGCACGCACAGGAAAACGGTATATTTTTTGTTATCTTATTAAAGCTAAAAACTGGCCACACCCAAATGACATTACAGAGACAATAATTTCAGACATCAATTTCCTAAGCAGCATGGCGTGGCAGAAAAACTAAATAAATTGTTGACATAGGCTTATTGCATGTTTTGTAAATTTTCTTTATGACTATGTGGGTCGTAAGTTCATACCCTGGGTAGTCTCTGGGCTCCCTGCTACATACCCTTTATGAGTAAGCGCGGCAATAACTGTTCAACTTCTGATATGGTAACTTGACACATGTTCGGTAATACGATTTCAAAAACAGGTTATAGGACGAACTTTCGACCTTATATGCTGGCGACGGCAGGAAATTCTCCACAAGGCATAACTTTTTGCAGTGCAGGTTGGTTAGTTTGGTATGGTACTGAATAGGATCTCGGTACGATACAGGTACTAAGCCTATCTAGCAGCCCGAAATAGCCTAGTCAAGCGATACAATCTAGCATTACAATATTTCATGCAAAATTGTTCATTTTGTGTTCACTAGTGAGCTAATCAATCCGAGCCCAAGCAATGATCCAGCAAATATAACCCAAAAGTGAAGCCTGTACTTTCACTGAAAATAGCCATAAAAACTGAAAGCTCATCAAGTTGCTATGAACAGTAACCAACGAAACTGGGTGCATTTAATCCTAAAGTGAACAGGTTTAAGTTAGCAATACCTACTAAAAGCCATCGCTATAAAATATCAAATTTGCAGTTCTTTATTGGGGTGAATTTTCTTTCTTCACTTGTGGAAAAATTTCTAAAACGTCATTGGCTAGCCCAGACAACATTAGGCCTATCCTCAATATTGCCATGTTTACGTGAAACCTCTCAATTTAAATCCAAGAGCCGCAATGTTTTTATTACCCTAGTTTATTTTTTATCATGCACATAATTTTACTTAAATTAAAAACTAGTCAATAGTTTGGAAATTAAAATGCCTGGTCGAAAGAAACTTGCTGTGAGCAAATTATTTGAAGATGTGTCAACTTCAGATACCAAAGTTCCAAGAGTACAGTGTAAGTTTTGTCAAAGCAGTGTAGTCAGAAATGGTTCAAGAATGAAAACTCATGTTGAGAAATGCATCTCCTGTCCTATGTTGGTCAAACACAAATCTCGAGCTAAATTACATGTTTCAACCACCAGCACAACAGAAAACGACAGTGATGAAGCAAGTGAAATTGAAAATTGGCTGTTTGATTTTTCCGCAAGTTCTGCAAAACCAATTCCAAAGAAACCGAAGCAAATGGATGCACGCTCGACACTGGTACACTTTGCTGACAAAATGTCCACGAGCGAACAAGAAAAACTAAATGCATTGCTGGCGCGTGCTATGTATGCTAGTGGCACACCATTTTGCATGGTTGAAAATTCACATTGGCAAGCTTTGTTTAAAACTATCAGACCAGCTTACGTAGTGGCAACTAGATATGAAGTGTCAGAGCCCTTACTAGTTTCAGAGTACGAAAAAACTTGAGAAGAAATGTTGATAAAAGTTGCTGAAAGTGATGCAGTAGCAATAATGTGCGACGGATGGAGCAAAATTCGACATGAGCGAATTATCAACTTCTTGCTAAGTGTCTCAGTCTGTTTTTTGGAAATCGATTCATACTGAGATGCAAAGCGATACTGGAGAATATATAGCAAAGGCAGTTTCAGGTGTCATTGACGAAGTCAAACAAGAATGCGGCAAAATCCCTATAGCTTTGGTAACAGATAATGCAAGCAACATGAAAAAATCTTGGAAACTGTTGGGGGAAAAGCATTCCGAACTAACTTGTTATGGCTGTGCTGCTCATAGCATGAATTTAATTTTTGGTGATCTAATGAAATTGAAGACATTAAAGAAAGTTAAACATCAGGCCAAACAAATTGTCTAAGAATTTAAAAGCAAGCACATGCTGGTGGATTTACTGAAAAGCATGCAGAAAGTTGAAAAAGTCAATGTTACTCTAAAAATGCCGGTCAAGACAAGGTGGGGATCTGTGGTCACTTTTTGGAGAGTATACAAAAATATAAGGTTGTCTTACGAAAGCTTGCTGTATTTGAAAAATCGGAAAAAAGCACCTTGGCGAAAGAAGTGAAGAAGACGATTTTAGATGATAAGTTTTGAAATGTCAATGAAGCAGTAGTGAACTTACTGAAACCATTGTCTTCAGCAATCACTCAATTGGAAGCAGACGTTCTAAATTTGGCTGAAGTGTGCAAAGTTTAATCGAAGGTTCGATGTGACATCAGGGACAACCTTCAGTCGGTTCCTTTTTCTTTGTAAGAGCAAGAAAAGATTGCAACAATTTTTGCTGAAAGAGAAGAATTTCGCATCAAAATCATTCATAATGCGGCCTATTTTTGGATCCTCGTGAACATGAAATACTGCTCTGCGACGAGGAAAAAGTTGCAGCGATCGAATTTATATGCGGCCTTGCTGAAAATTTTTCTTCTTGTGAGTTACTGATTGTAGATTCATCAAAAGTTCATCGAGATTGCGTTCTGTATTCAGCAAACGATATATTCTATGCTATGCCTTTTTTGTGGAAAAGTATTGCAAACATTTCTCGAGTTTCTTGGTGGAACGGTTATTGTACCAACCAAGAATTGAGTAAGATTGCTGGTAGACTTTTAAAATTACCATCGACTGCTGCAGCTGTAGAGCGATCTTTTAGCTGCTACCGCAACATTCACACAGCCAAACGCAACCGACTGACCAATGACAGAGCATCAAAACTTGTATTTGTTTCTCAAAACATCCAGCGCACTACTGGTCAGCACTCTAAACATTCAAGACAAGCCGCCCAGACATCGATGACAAGCGACTCGGAGAAAAGTGTTCATGTTCCGATTGCTGAAGATGCAATCGAGATATAAAGCAGCAGTAACAAATAGTCTGCAGTCGGTGTTTTGAAAGCCAATGAACTCATTAATTTAAACTATTCGTACAGTATCGATACTGAAAGTTAAATCTCAAGCGTATGGTAAAACTTTCAAGAGTATGTTTTTCAAAATTTCTAAAAGACATTTGCTGCAAAACTATTTGAACTTTTAATTCACCAACTTGCTAAAGAAAGCTCGGTTTTTATTTAGTGGCTTGTTGAAGCACGTTTCATGTGCAGCTCGAAATACCACAACAAGGGTGAAATAATGGCAAAAAATGTTAAGATGCAGATGTTACTGAATTGCTTATACTTACGACTGCTTTCCACCAACGCTTAGCTGCACCAATGCAACTGAATGACTTAGGTTTAGGATTGCTTTCAAGTTTCCACCAATGCTTAGCTGCACCAATGTAACTTGGGGACATTTTTATTAGTGAAAGCTAGTCTGACTGGCAATAGCTTAGTAAATACCAGAGACAAAAAGATAATGTTAGGGACAGTGGCGGATTTAGGGGGGGAATGCATCCCCCCCACCAGCCTAAAAGTAACAATTTTGGCCAAAAAATCAGCCTCTATTTCGAATAATTCGGCTCCATTTCGGGATGCATCCCCCCCCACCGACCTTAACGTAACGAATCCGGCGAAAAATCAGTCTCAATTTTGGTGAAGACCTTTTTTTTTTTTTTTTTTTTTTGGAGACCACCTGAATTTGGGCGAAAAAAACGTTTGAATTTCCGATTTCGGTCGAAAAATCACTCTCAATTTTGGTGAAGACATCCGAATTTTTGAGGTTTTGTGCTTCAAATCCCCCCCACCAAAATTTTCTGGATCCGCCACTGGTTAGGAATGGACCACATCTATTAATGCTTTAGAGAAACACTTCACTTGTGCTGCTGCAATATAGAAAAAAAGATTCACGCAGCATGCAAAATAATCTAACATGATGCACTTCACCCTTCCATAAAGCTTGAGCAAGAAGCAATAATTTAGAAAGCTATGATTGGCGTTTCAGCATGTTTTAGGTGGTGCAGAATTTTTGATTTTCGGTAAAGACAACTTCATATTCTCTCGTTAAAATTTTTTTTGGCTGAACTCTTCTGTTACGAATTACGATACTGCTCAGTACTCAATGCATTTCAAATCAGAAAAGAGATCAGTAGCGTAGCCAGGGGGGGGGGGCTCGAGCCCTCCCATTGGCCTGAAAAGTATGCAAAATAGCACGTTTTTAGTGCTTTTGAGGCCGATTTTTGCTCCAAAAATGAAAATAGCCCCTCCCAAAGGGATTTGGGAGCAGAAGTTGTGAAGGACTTACCGTTATTTGGACCAGAATAGTGGAGGTTTTTTTGTTCTGGAGCTAACCCAAAGTCGGTGAAGACCAATATATATATATATATTTTTTTTTTTTGGAGCCCACCCGAATTCGGCCGGAAAAACTCTTTCCATTTGGGCAAAGACCTTCTTTTTTTTGGATATCACCTGATTCCGGCCGGAAAAACCGCCTCAATCTAATTCAAGACTAATGAAAATTTGGGTCAAGTTCGTTTACAGTTGTATCAAATTTCCAAAAAAGCCCCCCCCTGAGAAATCCTGGCTACGCGACTGCAAGAGATCGTTACGGAGGAAGTCCGTACGACTCTGAAAAGCTTCTGACGAGAAGGAAGTATGATTGGTGTGGTAAAATACGTGGAAAAAAATTAATACTTACTGTCTAGAATTGGTTAGCTTACAATTAAAACAGTGGAGTGCCTTCCATGAAATCAATGAAACATTAAAAACTTAGTTAATAATCTTGAAGCTTGGCGATTTATCATAGCTATGCGGACATAATAACGCTTTGCAGAAAACAACGCTTTGGTCATCTTTGGGCCTTTGTCTCCTAGTGCAGTGGTAAAACTGCGCTGCTATACCTACACGTGCAGCAGGACTTTGATATAGCAAAAAAAACATGTTTTTTAGGGGGGCCGTGTTTTTTTAGATGCTTTGTTTTTTTCAATAAAAAACAAGATTCAAAAAAAACATTTACATCTCTTGGCTATACCAAAGCTGCAGCAAGATTCGTGACTATATGTTTCTCAGCTTGCTTGTAGTCAATTTCTCTCTGTCCATATACTGGTAATCCCTGTGTTGACATCACGGCCTATTGCCTATAAACCAATTGCTATCCGACAGATTATCGAAATAAATATCAACTTGCTTGATTAATTTCACTCAGCGTTTAGCAACTCAATTAAGTGAGCTAGAAATATTTTAGTTTATCATGAACTAATCTCAGAATGATAAACCCTACTTGTACCGTGGGGGGGGGAAACTTGCCCCCCTCTTAGTTATTTTAATATAGCTCCTAAACTAAAAAAAATTTTGCTTTGATGCACCCTGACTTTGAATCAAATTCATTAACACACATTTTCAGAAAGTTTGGGGGCAGCCGGGTAACTGGAAGTGACGTCAAAAACATAGGGCAAAAGAAAAGCAAACCTATTCTAGTGGCACTCGCAATGATTTAACCTGTGACAAAGCTTGAAGCAGTTCAAAATATTAGCTCACAGTATTACTCGTTCAAAAGGCTTTTGCGCGTAATTTATTTGTTTTGATGGGTGTCTCCTGACAAATTTTTGCTTGCATAATTTTTTTGAATTTTATCAGGGGTTAAAATGTTGCCAGGGGCAGCAACGGCATCCTAAAAACAGCTTTCTTGGGCAAAAGCGAATTTTTCCAGTTGTTTCAAAACAACAAGTCAGTGTAAAACAATTGACTGTAAACCGTAACTGAGTGGGCCTAAGCTTGATTTAGCTATCAGTGTTACTGAAAATTGATATACAGCAATATCCAAAACCTCTTTTTACTAGCTGTTTTAATTTCATGCTTAAAAACGCTGACATTCACACGCTTGGGTTGATGTTCCTTCAGCAGTTGAGATAGCACGATCGAACATGGTAGCCAAAAGAGAAATCAGTATTATAGAAGAAATTTAAAAATTCGCCAAACATTACAAATATTTAGGAGTATAGTTTTTGAAAAGTTACTTTAAACGTGAGACTTTTCTTCGCTAAAAAACTTCTTTTGTATGATTGGGTGACTGCTGGGTGTGTCACTTATTGATTCAGTTTAAAAAATATGCTGTGTGTAGTTATTTTTGTTTTGTTTTGTTCGGTAATTTAAATATAATTTTTCAGTGAGTCATAAGATTTTTTCGAAGCATGGGTGCGCAAAGTTTTTGTAATGTTAAGCATAAGAAGACGATTTTCGTCATTAACGTGCAAAAGTTCATCACTTCCAACAACAGGCATTTGCTGACAAAAATAATCATAACCCTAGTGTGAAGCCTTCACCGTGTGTTTTAGACAGGTAGGCAGGTGGAAGCAGCAGGCAGCTTGACTAGAAGACCGAAAGGTTCTTTCGTTCTCTCTAGGCCAAGGCAACTTGGCAAATAAACTGCAATACAATATTACTATCTTGACTCAAACACGACAACGGCTCATATTATCGTTGTTCCAACACAGCGTTTGGTAAAAAGTGCAGGGTAATAATAGCATAAACAATAAATTACAAAAACTGTACTGTGGGCTTAATAAAGCGTTAGTTGCTTATTTTTATTATCAGTATTTCATAATTGTCTGCTTTAGCATTTTAAGTTATTTTCTTAAGTTATTATAATCCTTGAAAAAGGCAGATGCTGCAACATTTTGCTGCTGCTCGAAGACTTTCAACTCTTTGGACCGCAACTTCTTGCAAGTTTTTGGTACTGCCTAATCGTATAGATTTTACTGTAGTTTGGATTAAAAATCTCCTATTAAATGCATTTTTTAAAAATCAACCGGTTTATTTTATTATTAGCGTTTTATTCACAGTTCATCGCATAAAAATAAATATCTTAAATTTGAGTTTAGCCACTCCTTAAAAATTGATGAAATTAATGATTGTAAAGTTAGTTATTGTATACATGGGATTATCAAAATTTTACCGCCATCATCATTTTTTCTAATTATAATACAACATCTTTTGATCAAAATTTAAGACACTGATGACTTTGCAAAACAAGGTCACTAAAAAAATCTAGCGGTCGCACCACCACGAATAAGGCAATAAACCCTAGATCGGTATAATTAACAAGAGCAAACATACAATTTGAGCCAAAACTTATAGCTCTTTAAAGAGTGATTAGACGAGTTTGATCAATGCAAATCTTATGTTTGCAACTTTGTAGTCTCAGTAGAATTGTCTTTAAATTTTTAATCGCACTTTGAATTTTCGCTCACGTGGGACTTGAGTTCAAGTTTGGTTGATATTGAGCGGGCTTTCTTTTCTAAAATTCTTTTTATATCAACGCATTCAGTATAAAAAACTTATCAGTGATTTATAGAGATTCCGTTTGTGGCCCTTAACTATAAAACAAAACTTAGGCAAAATAACACATTCGCAGGAAGCAGCATATTGTTAGTATCTTGTGTGCTTTTTTTGAGAACGATCTTATTGAAAAAGTATAGCTAATTAACAGCATCAAAATCAGTCAAAGAAAACAAAGGTTCCAGAAGTTTTAAGCTCATATTCTATGCCTTCATTCTAATATTTACCCTCTTGCAAATCGGGTAAAGGTTTCAAATTGACTTAAGAGTTTTATTATATTTTTGTCTAATCTTTCAACTAAGACGATTCAAAATGAAGAGCGATAACAAACAGTCAAATTAACATTTAAATCAAGTGCTGCTTCAGTGACAAATCGAAAAAATTTATCGCGACATAAACTACATTGTTTACTGTTTAGGTTCAGCTGAAATTGCTCGCAGACCACAGCCGGAGATGATCCAGCAAAGCATATCGTATGAGCATGAAACCCAAGTTTGATGTGAATTTTATTGATGAAAAACGCATCCATCGCGTAAACGTAAACCTAACTTAAATCAAGTCTTTTTGCTTTCTAAACTTACTTTGCAAAAATCTTCCATCTAAAGTCAGTTGCATTCATAAGCTAAAGTCAATTGAAAGGCGTTGTAGGGATATTTGGTTTTGTCATCGCATTCAGCTTCAGCTTATCTTTGGTAGTAATCTTATACAGTCAACTTTATTACACATTGTGATTTTTTGCCCGCATATTTTAGAGGCGGATTTGGGATTGCATTGATGATTATCAATTATGCTTTTGAACACGTTTTACAGTTTTGCTATTATGTCTTCATTTATCAAGTTCCATCGGCCAGGAGACGGCAAAAAATCTTTTATGTTTTCCAGTGAAGTCGCCACTTTCCACTTGTCTACCACACACGGTGGAGACAAAGTAAGGAAGCTATGAACATAGGCGTAGCCAGTTGGGGCCCAGGGGGCCCGGGCCCCCTTAATCAAAACTCTACTAACGACAAAAAGTTATGACAACATAGCCTGACGATGTTTAGTTGCAGTTTTTTTTCAGTAATTGCGCACATAACAGTAATTAAACAGTAAAGTAACAGTAAAGCTAACGGTTTCGGCCGAAAAACCACTCTCAATTTCGGTGAAGACCTTTTTTTTTTTTTATTTTTTTCGGAGATCACCTGAATTTGGGCGGAAAAATCGTTCGAATTTCCGATTTCGGCTGAAAAAACACTCTAAATTTCGGTGAAGACCTTTTTTTTTTTGGAGATCACCTGAATTTGGGCGGGAAAATCGTTCGAGTTTCCGATTTCGGCCCAAAATTCACTCTCAATTTCGGTGAAGACAGCCGAATTTTTGAGGGTTTGGGCCCCCCCTAATCAAAAATCCTGGCTACGCCTATGGCTATGAATCCAATTTTTCTAATTTTTGGTTTGACTCTACGTAGCAGGAACCAGATTTTAAAGTATTTTAAAGAATCAAAATCAGAATCAGATTTTAAAGAATCGGAATCAGATTTTAAATACCAATTTTCATAATTTTTGGTTTGACTCAAGCTGCTAGTTTTAAAGCACATTGTGCAGGTTTTTATCTGTGATGATCGATTGTTGCTAAAATTTTCAGAATAAATAAATTATATTTGTGTTTGTACATGAACAGCGAGCGTTCCTAGATCTGTTTCAACCAAAATTGTTTCATTGCTGGTGTGAGCACGTGCTTGTTGCCAACATGTAGAAATCGCTTCATTCCATTTTGTTCACATTTTCTGCAAAATAAACCACACGGAACTATGAACGGAATAGACGTTTCCAGATCGTATGGCAGCTGAGCATAAGCTCAGGCAGGATTTTGGATTGGGGAGGGGGAGAGGCAAATCGGCAAATCACAAATCACATGAAATGATCTCATCAAAATTTTTCGAAAGGCAAACTTTTTGTGGGACAAACATATCGTAGATTGGAAGATCAGAAGCCGTGGCTTGGTTTGTTAAAGTTAAAAAGTGAAAATATTTTAATTGGGAGACTTGTGTGAGTAAACTGGTGTAACTCAATCGTATCGCAGAGGAGGTCTGGGGACGGAGTCCCCAGTCGCTGGAGGCTATGGAGGTCTGTGGTGAAGCCCCAAGCCGCTGGGCAATTTTTTGAAAAAAAGCTACGATACTTTATAACCACTGGATTACATTTTGCACGTGTTCAGAGCCATTTGAAAGAACTAGATCTTTAACATTTGAAAGCCAATTGAAAAAACTACTGTAAATTGTTGAATCCTCCTTTTACGTGCAATTTAAGTCCAAAGTACGTTTAAATTTTGCATTTTGGGGTTAAATTTTGTAAGAGATTTGGCCCAAGTAGAGGGAAGTACGGTACATTGCCTCCTACAATATTTTAGCAGTAAATAATAATTCACTCGAAGATTTTCCTTAGACATTTTTGTTTTGTCATGAAAATAACCAGTTGAAGGAGTACATGTATGGCCAGGCCCCCTCAATTCAAAAATTTGTTCAATGAGCATTTCTTCTAGCCAATTTTTTTATTTTTAAAGTATTTTGTCGCCTAAAAACTGGCAAGGTGGAGGTGAATATGGTTATTGAAAAATGAAACAATAGAACGATGGTTACGCTTACTAACCATGCTATTGCCCGAGCCGGATTTACATTGCGTGGGACCCCTGACCCTTTGAAAATTTTTGCAATATCTTCCTGCCAAATATAGGTGAAGACCAAAAAAATTCTTACCATCATTCTGAACAAGAGGACCCTGGCACTGCGCAATATGATAAATCTTCCCTATTTATTGCTTTACGTTCATAAAAAGGTTAGATGAGGACCTGAGGCAACAACTTTTAGTACAAAAACCCTCATTTGATGGGGTTGGCAAAAATTGAATTGATGGGGTTCCGGCCCCCAGGCCTTCGATATTGCTGTTAATTACTGCTGTACGCTAAAAATGCTAAAATACACTGAAACTGACGAAACAATAAAATTTTTTTTACACGTTTTTATCATTGGTTGCATTGATTGCCGCAAGATACAGGGAATTTATTTAAACTAACTTTAGCATTAAATTGGGTAACTTCTAATTAGTAAATTCCATTGATGTTTAACATCATGATGTACAACGCCAGAAAGATCAAAAAACGATACCTCGCGACATAAGATATAATAGATTTCAGGCTACAACAAATATACAACGCAACGAATTTAATAAGAACAAAGAGATGAGGGTGACTGGGAAGTGATCTCGCGCTCTTCGAGTCTCCAGCCTCCCGCGTATGTGTCGAAGCCGGTGGCCTGCAGCCGTAATCAAACTCTGGTTGCAGTATTGCTAACACAATACTCAGCGCGCAGTTCCGCACGGCCTTGCAGCTGACAACATGTTTTTGAGTAAAAGTTCTTATATGGTAAATGAAAGTTTCCATCATTTTTGCAACAAAACCAGGGGTGTCCAAAGTTTTTTGAAGGAGTTTGAAACGAGACTACGCAGGTATCCGTGGGGCAATAATAAGTTCAAAAAAAAAAACAAAAAGCGATACTTTGCCTAATTTCGTAGTATTTTGGGTGTTAAAAATAAGTGATTCGTTTGTAATTCTGTGGGGTTATTTTGGTCGAAAATAGGGTAAAACTTGGCGAGTGGGTGCGTTCCGGATAGAAGTTCGTGCAAACAGCGAATCGGAATTTGCATACCCCTAAACTATGTCAACCAGTGAGAAAAAACTTGAGCAATTACAGTGATTCTCGTATGAGAAAAATTGAGGTGAGGTGGTAAAAAGTAGAAAAGTTGAAGCATGATAAATATGGCAGAATTTCAATGATTACTGTAATTGCTCAAGTTCGATTATTGAACTGTCTGGCTTTTGGTTCGGTTCGATAACCAAACTGGCAACTTTCCTTTGTGTATCGGTACTTGTGAAATACAGTTAATATTGTTTGTTTTTCATTGGGGAAATTAAGCAGTCTATCTGTTGTGATGGCCCGCCTAACAATAAAGACTTACAACCGGAATTCAAAAGAGTGTGCTATGCGTTGGTGTGGTTACACACTGCACGAATGCAGAGCGTTCATTCATATGCGTCAATGAATGAATCTAAAAGATCCCTTGAAGCTATGAGGAGCAGGAAACATCGTTTCCTACAAATTTCTGCTGCCCCCGCACCCCTCACGGGAAAGCGGGTAACAAAGAAAGAAGAAAAATTTCATTTAATGGTTTTGCAAACCTACTCAATTATGTTATAAGAATATAATCAAATGGAAAGCACCGCAAAACTTTTGCGGAAGCCATTTCAACGAAACAAAACTCACTTTCACCACATTATTTAAAGTGATGTAATGAGATATGTGTACTGTATATACTGTATAGTACTGTAAAGAGTAAAGATGTCTTAAATTTGAGAAAGAGGAAAGAGTATTTGGTCAAAAAAAAACTTGGTATAATTAATTACTGCAGAAGCGATTCGAAGCTTTAAAGCAAGGATGTTTAAGGAAGTCACTGAACAGTTGTTGGAGAGGAAGGGGGCACAAATAAAGAGCTTCGTGAAATGTGATTGAACCCCCAGCCGCTCGGTATAATTTTTTCGAAAAGCGATGCAGACCTATTGTTAGTCCTGAACAGGGCTTATAAAACAAGTTCGACATTTTTTGCTCTTCTCTCTTTTGTTGATACAAACCATATCACAAAAGATTCTGGCAGCTGAATTTTATTCGATTAAAGGGCCACAAATCTTGGAAACATTTTTAAGAAAGCCATAGCTCATGAAAGGTTGAGAACCACGGCCATAGAGTTTTAAACTGTTAGAAAGTCTCAATTTAATTCAAAGTTTAATTTAAAGTTCGATTTGATTCAAAAATTTAATTCAAAGTAAGCGTCTCGCATTTCAGGTTACTGCGATAACTATACGTGACGCTCTTTAATAAATGATACGCTTTCCCGCTTAACTGGATAAGGCCGAAGTAAAATGCTGTAATAATACTAAAAAACTCTGCAAAGACTTCCAAATGCAATGCATAGTGTACCTTAAACATTCTTTTCATGAACTTTTCTACGTTTAAGTGTCGTATACTGTAAATTGTAGGGCGGATCGAAAAACTTTTTTTTTTAAATGTAATTAGCTTGGGGTTGGAAAAGTTGCCAATCGTTGTTCTAAACCAATGTGTAAAATTATAAAACCATATGACGAGATCAACATCTGCGACCAACCCATTGAATATTCTTCTTGCCGACCCGTTTTAACTAAGGAGCAAAGATATTTTACGTTAATGTTTGTATCAATATTTTCGTTTTCTTATGATCAAACACATTGAGTTACAACGTCCAATCCGAAAAAAGACCGGCTAAAAAAGAAAAATTAACTACTACTTTACAATCACTATGACAAAAGCATGCAATCGTACTGTTGCCATTGATATACTCTGCATCCACGATTGCTTCGGCTGTTTTACAAAGCATGGAAATAATCTCTCCAAAAGATCGATCCAAAATAATTGATCAAATAAAATTCAAGGTGAGACAGAGAGAGAACCCCTTTGGAACCGCCCCTGGATCTGCCACTGATAACCTCAGCCATTATGTCGAAGTCTCAATTTAAAAGATGTCGATCGTAATGCAATTTTTGCTGATGGATGTGATGGAATGGAACGGCAATAAACACATGAGTCACCTCTTGTATCTGACAAAGATTGAAAGAATCATATTTTGTGCATCTGCTTCGATGACTTAATTATTTGCATGACACGCATTAAAGAGCTTTCATTAAAACACTGCTCAACACTGAACTACAGAGATACTCTGGGCCTATCAAAAATTATTTTGTTTCATGTATGGATCAACTTCCCGAATTGCTTGAGCCGATACTTTTTGCAGGTTCTTTTCGACCATAGACATACAGTAATTAAGATCGACTTGAGCAGAGATCAGCGAAACTTCAGGATAATCTGGGTTGCGATAGAGGAGGGCAATTTGTTCTAACAACTTATAGCATCACAAAATAAATCATGCTCAACCACGCTCGATGGTTAATCATTGAGAACAGCATCCTACATTTATACATCAGTGCTAGCAATCCGACAGAAAATCTTGCAGCATTTACAGCATAATGGCTTTAATGAAAGTGTATGCGCCAATGTGAGTTGCCATCAAAACTAAACCGTCGTGCAAACATGGTGCAATACATCTGCACAAGATAAAAGAACGAGGTGACTTTTTAATGGCGTGAAAAGCATTGTGAATGCTGTTCTTCAGCGAAACGGTTACTTCGCCCAAACAGCAAATCTTTTATTGGCTATGATAATAAGACAGACCCTTTTAAGGTCATCTTTTAATTTTAACTTGCATAAATATTAAATTTTTGCCTTGAGTCAAAAACATGGGAAGTCCAATTTTTTTTTGAAATTGGACCTCGTGTATATATCGCCCCCGGGGTTTTTTTGAATCGCACCCCCTCAAATCTTAGAATACTCATAAGATTGGTATTACTAGTGCTAGATTCTCACAAAATTGGTATTACTAGTGCTAGATATGCTATGTTGGTATTCATTTTGTTGTTTTTCAGCGAGGAAGACAATGGTGACCTTCAATTCAGCATTAGAGTTGTTTTTAATATTTTAAATTTTTCTTACAACTAAGTTTATCACAAGCCCATGCCCATTTATAATTTTTTGGTATTTTCTTTCAAAATTTTAACAAAAATGTTTGCATGAAATGGTATATTACAGAAAAACTACAGTTAATGAAATGCAAATACCAATGACAGGTTTGATTTTATTGACTGGCATGAGCAGCTTTTCTTGTGACGTAGTTTTTTTTTAATTTATTGCTTTTTTCTTCCAGCAATAGAACACAGTGCCTCACCAATCTGCCTTTTTGAGCCAGCAATTCGTCCACTTGCTGCTTATGATTTGGATAATTTAGGTAAATTGTTCCTTAACAATTTGCAGATATCTGTGCAGATTTTGATTAGTGGAGGCTCATGCAACGCTAAATATCGTTTTTTGTGGGCAAGATAGGTGACAACGTTCACACGGCTGTTGTCTTTAAGTATTACTGTACTAGATCAGCTAGTGTATGATGTTGCTGCAAAGTTACACCTGGGCTAGATCAAATTCTCGAACTGGGTCTCGTTCTTTTTCCTGACTTCCTTCTTCAGTATATCTGATTTTCTGAAGAGTATTGATAGTTTTTGCTGTTACAGTCTTGTTCTCATCTCCGAGCCTAGCGAACAGCAAATTTTCGGGATGAGCAAAATAGCAATTTTGCTGCACGCCCTGCTGCAATACTTTCAAATCATTTGTGCCAGAAAGTAAGTTTATTTGAGCTCGAATTTTTTTAAAAAGAAACTTTAGTTCGTCCAAAACTGTGCTTTTGCATTTTGTGAAAATATGTTCACACCGGATACTGTGTATCTCCCCGAAAAACACTTTCCAGAATGGACATTTCCCCAAAAAACACTTGGCCGAATGGACATTTCCACGAAAACCTATTTTCCAGAATAAAATTACACTTCCTCGAAAATCATTTTTGAGAAAATATGTTTTAAGAAAAATAATAAAAATATTCATTTTATTGTATTTTCAATAACCAATATTGACTTTTGATAATCCGTAAATCTTAGTACATTACTTTAACAGTTTTCCTATTTAATAAGAGTTATATCCAGAATCGGTCAATTTATCTACAATCATCTACGTGCTTCAAACGTGGTTCGCGTAGAAACTAAATATCGATGAAAGATTGTTACCTTGTATTTGACGGCGATTATTCTTTTTTGGCATTTTACCTGCAAATCATCTGCATCTTTTTTAATTCTTCAGCGAAGCGACCCGATCACCGTGAGTTGCATTAGGGCAGGATTTGGAGGTTTTAACTTGTACTTATATTGCTGGGGACATCTCAGCCATTCTTTATTGGTTGCAAGAAGATCAAACCGTTTACCATATCATTGTTTGTCGACAAAATCCGGTCCAATGTGAAAAAAGACTGATCTATCTTGATGATTATTGTATTGAGGTAAAGATGGCTACATGGACTTTATAAACAATAGGCACAGTCAAATACATGACGCTCTTATCATATTCAATAAGGAATAAGATTATTTTCACCCAAGGTTTAAATATTTTTGCGGCAGGGGCGGCTCTTAATGGAAGCTGAAAAAGCTGCAGCATACCCTGCAACGTCTGTTCGTTTTTCTTTTTTTATTAATATTTTTTATTTGGAGGTTTTTAGCTGTGGCGACCAGTAAATAATTAATTATCTTTACTTTCCCCTCTCTCTCCTGCTCCACCCAAAATTAGAAAAGTATTGCATTTTTATAGCTATTTTAATATAAAACGATTTTTGGAAACTCTTGATAAAAGCTGTTCACTTTGCAGCTTTTATAACGCATTGAAATTGTACGTGGTGACGTCACAGCTTGTCTCTCTTCACTCTCTGTTGTGATAAATAGACAAAAATAAGCTGCGGCTCGCGTAACTTTTTGGCTTATTGAGAAATGTAAAAATGTGTTTCTGGTTAGCAAGCATTGAACTATTGAATATATCACATCTTGTGCTGTTGTAGGATACTGCGGTTGGTGTATACTGTAGAGTCGTGGAAAGGTATACGCTAAACTAGAACGTGACATCGCAAGTGATATCCGGGGACTTCGCGACAGTATCCAAATTTGACTGAAATTTATTACGCTTTTAAACAGCGACCTAATTGCGTTAAATGAATTTGTTAATATGTGGTTGTTGACAGTCAGATGAATAATTTAATGGCCCCTCTTGCAAATTTTTTTCATTAACCTTAACAGCTTCTGGTTATTTCCTTTCGTATTTAAATGTCTCGAAAAGTTGAAAATAATAATCAAGCAACGTCAATTCTATAATTGTACAGCCAAATCAGTATTTCTTCTTGGTTAAAATTCCTGTCGTAAGGATTAAACTACAAAAGTGTACTTATTACGTTTCGGCAATTTTTGTTTAATTAGATCAGATAAAGTTTCTACATCTGCACTTTTGTTTTTTAAAGAATTCCAATCATTATAGCAGCGACTAAAACTGCCAGGCTGCTACGAGCGATGTTATGTTAAACCACGGTTAAAGGCATATTTAAATAAAGAATTAATGTTTAAGGAGAAATAATGTCTTATCCATAAGGTTTTGAAACATGTCTTCAGTCGCGTGCCGGTAACGACGGCCAAATCTTGAATTGAAATTTCGATGTCAGTGATATCACTCTAAACTAGTTTTTCTTGTCCGTGCCCAGGCCTCGGCGTGCCGTTTTTGCATTTGAGACATTACAATAGATGAGGCATAAATTTTGAATAATCACAAAGGTGACTGCAAAGTAGACTCCTGTTGACCTAGAAAGCTCATTTTTGTTAATACATTCAGTTACACTTTTTCATCGCAGTTGAGTTCATCTACGAGGTTGACTTTTTAGAATCCAAATGTTTTTATATAATTTGCAGCTTACCCTTTCAAAATGGTCTCAAGCCGCCACTGTTTAGCGGTTCTGGGTAAACAATTGTTGTTGTTATTTGCAGACGGCGCAGTGACTAAATTTTGTTAATGAAGTTTAAGAATATAAATTTTTTGATGCATTCGAATTAAGGTGAGCACTTAAACATTTATCAATTAAACAATTTAGTTTTCAGCAATTTCTTCTTCGGGAACCCAAAAGGCTTGAAACGATCTTTATACTGAATTATTATGCTGTTCCTAGTAATATCTTACGCTTATCCAGGGATCAATCCAACAATATCGGCAAGTTTTTTTTTCCAATGGGGTACTCGAAGAACTATTCTGAAATGTACAATACACGGCCGTAGAACTAAACCCGATTGGTATAAAACATATATTTACCCGGCTTACTCAAAAGGAGTTCTATTTTGTCATCTTGTATAATAATTGCTAACATCAAATGTACATTCTGGCAAGTGTCCATTCTGGAAAATAGGTTTTCGGGGAAATGTCCATTTCGCCAAATGTACATTCTGGCAAGTGCCCATTCTGGAAAATAGGTTTTCGTGGAAATGTCCATTCGGCCAAATGTACATTCTGGCAAGTGTCCATTCTGGAAAATAGGTTTTCGTGGAAATGTCCATTCGGCCAAGTGTTTTTTGGGGAAATGTCCATTCTGGAAAGTGTTTTTCGGGGAGATACACAGTATCCGGTGTGAACATATTTTCACAAAATGCAAAAGCACAGTTTTGGACGAACTAAAGTTTCTTTTTAAAAAAATTCGAGCTCAAATAAACTTACTTTCTGGCACAAATGATTTGAAAGTATTGCAGCAGGGCGTGCAGCAAAATTGCTATTTTGCTCATCCCGAAAATTTGCTGTTCGCTAGGCTCGGAGATGAGAACAAGACTGTAACAGCAAAAACTATCAATACTCTTCAGAAAATCAGATATACTGAAGAAGGAAGTCAGGAAAAAGAACGAGACCCAGTTCGAGAATTTGATCTAGCCCAGGTGTAACTTTGCAGCAACATCATACACTAGCTGATCTAGTACAGTAATACTTAAAGACAACAGCCGTGTGAACGTTGTCACCTATCTTGCCCACAAAAAACGATATTTAGCGTTGCATGAGCCTCCACTAATCAAAATCTGCACAGATATCTGCAAATTGTTAAGGAACAATTTACCTAAATTATCCAAATCATAAGCAGCAAGTGGACGAATTGCTGGCTCAAAAAGGCAGATTGGTGAGGCACTGTGTTCTATTGCTGGAAGAAAAAAGCAATAAATTAAAAAAAAACTACGTCACAAGAAAAGCTGCTCATGCCAGTCAATAAAATCAAACCTGTCATTGGTATTTGCATTGCATTAACTGTAGTTTTTCTGTAATATACCATTTCATGCAAACATTTTTGTTAAAATTTTGAAAGAAAATACCAAAAAATCATAAATGGGCATGGGCTTGTGATAAACTTAGTTGTAAGAAAAATTTAAAATATTAAAAACAACTCTAATGCTGAATTGAAGGTCACCATTGTCTTCCTCGCTGAAAAACAACAAAATGAATACCAACATAGCATATCTAGCACTAGTAATACCAATTTTGTGAGAATCTAGCACTAGTAATACCAATCTTATGAGTATTCTAAGATTTGAGGGGGTGCGATTCAAAAAAGCCCCGGGGGCGATATATACACGAGGTCCAATTTCAAAAAAAAATTGGACTTCCCATGTTTTTGACTCAAGGCAAAAATTTAATATTTATGCAAGTTAAAATTAAAAGATGACCTTAAAAGGGTCTGCCCTACTATGGTAACAGATGAAAATGAATCTTTTCGAGAACTTCGTTTTCGATGAATTCGATCTAAGCAATGCAAAAAATTTGATAAGCATGAATTCAATCTGAGCAAAAGTACGATGTGAGCATGGCATGAACTCGAATGTGAGACTCCTTAGAGTTCCTTTTTTAAAATTCGAAGCAAAAAAATACTGCGACATGATTGACTGACAAGCTTTCAAAGTTACTCAATCTTCCGTAACAAAAAATATGCCAGACATTGAACTACAAAGATTGGTTGCAGTGCAAGAATTACCCACATATTTATTTCCCCAATTTCCTTTTAACACGCAGAGAGTGGAAAAGGGCGATAAGTTGGAGACGGAAGCTTCTACGGCTGTATGCTGTGTGAATTCGCTGGGTGGATTTATACACACGCAAATAAATACTCATTATGAATTGTCAAAGTTTTTTTCGGAACGTGGCTACTTCATTTACCGTAAATACAGTAATTAGTTCTCATTACATATCCGTATTTCTTGAAATTACATAACTAAATATGTATTTAGTGACTGTTATAAATTGGATGCATTTTCGATTCCATTTTCCATATATATGGCCCTGTGAAAGGTTTTTTTATTCATAGAATGCAAGTTTTGACACCCCAAGTAAAAAATATTACAGCAAAATTGGTTTTAGCTAATAGGTTTGAACTTTGAGTTGTATCAACTATTAAATATTTATTGCATATCTGTTTGAATCCAGTGGTCGTATTTCTTGAAAACATAAATCAAGCTTTTTATTTGACGTCATTCGTGACGTCATTTATGACGCATGAGTAACGTAAGCGCGTGTAACTTACTCCATCTAGCTTTTACACAAAAATTATTATTAAAAGCTTTCAAATATAAGAAGAAATAGCTTTCTAAAGCAGCTTTCTCATTTTAACGATCGAGTAATTGCTTGTGTGTCTTTAAAACCGTTACCTTGACGTCACATCCGGTTATTAAAAATCCTCCAAATGTTTCCTAAATATACTTCATAAAGTTTTATTTGAAGTTGCAGAAAAGATAAAAGATAGTATACGATGATACGATTGCTCAGGAACTACAAAACTGTTTGGAATATCGACATCTCGTAGGACTCCCCTATTCCGTATCAAATGTGCGACGATTTGCTAGTTAAGTCATGGTTAATATTGAATCGCCTGGTGGCAACCTTTCGTTTGTTTAACCATACGCAAAAATACGCAGGAAGGACACAGCGAAAAGACCACCAGGTCATTTAGGTCAACTGCACCTTTATGGCAATACTTCTACACTTATGGCGGTAAACTTAATTTGAAAAAATGAAAATAAATAACACAACACATAAAGGAAACAAAAAAAAAACAACACTAGACAGTGCTGCCGACTTGAAGTTGTAAATTCAAAATTAATAAGATTTGTTTGGGGTACAATAATTTAAAAAAAAAAAAATCTTAGACGCCAAAATTTTATTTCTGGAATGTGTGTAGTGCTCAGTGGTATGCAAAAAAAATAATTATTATAATCTACCGATTAAATTATTATGAAAGATACACTTTAAAACTACAAGCAATTTAAGGAGAAAAGTTGTAAAAGAAGGAAATATACATAAAAAGAAAAATGTTAGCACTAATAACAATAAAACTGCAAATTTTTTGTTACACCAATGAGAGAATAAGATTGAATGGCAAATAACGCTCAGCCAGCCAAAACAAAAGCCAACCCTCTGCAAAATCAACCCATCCACGACAAAACCGACCCCAAACCATCGCCATCCATCATATCTCACTCAAATAGATATGATAGTCTACTTGAATAAGACACGATAGCCGACGACGCCCCGAAACCAAATCCACCATAAAAAATTAATCCCACAAAAAACAGGCCCCCACCTTCGGCCGACTACGCATCATCTACCACTCAATCTTATTCGATTTGACGAACGCGAGGTCGCCTCTTCAGTTACATTTTTTTACTGGTCCTTGGCGTTGAGGACTCGATTCGGCTCTCAACACCAATTGCTACCAATGAGAGAAAGTTTTTTTATTAGGCAACACTATCACCAGCTTCAGATATTTAACTGTTAAATCAATTTTTAGTTGTTGGGAGCATGGGATGCATGGGATGTGTAAACAAGCACTGACAGATAGTTGTACTACCGGTAGTCTAAAACAATAGAAAAGTTTGCGGTAGAACAACCCGCACATTGCACACCCAGTGCTAAACCTAGTTCTTGGAAAAGACACTTTACATTTACAACAACCACCTCAGTTAGGCAAAGGGAAGCTCACAGAAGATACAAAGTTGAAACGTTAAGTTTTATAACAATGCTCGGTTGCTAGTACATGCTCCAAAATCAAATTCATTCATCCCGACCTTAACCGGCTGCCGCCATAGCTTTTACAGCAGCAAATAAAGCTACAACCGGGCTGCTACTCTAAAACCACAGCTACAGCCAATCAGACCCAAGACAAATAAACCCGATCTCAGAACGTACATCCAAATAAATTTGATTTTCCATAATAACATTACGAATCAAAGGCCGGTTATGGGCAACTACTATTGGCAATAAAATCCTCGTAAAAATACAAAATTGGGCATTAAACAATGAACATCCGCAATCAGAATTACACAGCACAATAGCTTACAACTCAGAACTGCAAATACAATCAATAGCTGAAGCCAATATCTAACAATAAAAATGTTTATCTTACAATAAAAACGTTTATCTTACAACAGGTCTTAATAATAGCGCTATTGCAACATGCTACAGCGGAGAGTTCTATTAAAAAAAAAGTTATCATTACGAAACATAAATTTGACCAGTTTTAAATTATCGATGCCTTAAAGGCAATGCATAAAAGGTAGCAACGTGGGGTGTTGGTTTATTGTTTTACTGCATATATTGTCCGAAAAAAAAATGGAACATACGAAAGGAAAAAGAAGAATAAATAATCCATTAGTCATGTTCTACTCGTTTCACTAGTAGTAAGTTTACGAAATTAATAGCAAAGGAAAAAACATCTAATATTCAAAACAACAATACTTTTTATACCTAAAGCATGTTCAAGAATATTTGTCTAAAAAATAATTTTTGCAATATTTTTTAAATTTTGTAAACGAGCAATGTTGGAAGTCCTCTGGAATAGTTTTCCATATGTTTATGCCAATATATTGCAGGGTTTTTTTCCCTGCTTCGGACTCAGCAGAAGGTTGAAAATACTCATTTCGATATTTTTGTCGTGTATTGTGATAATGTACATTTTCAATTTTGGTGAAATAGTTATCGAATGACTTAGGTAGCATATCGTTACTGTATTTAAAAATATAGCAAATTTAAAAAAATTTAGCAAATTCCATTTTAATCATATCTTCAAGTTTTAAAACTCTAAATCTGGTATATAATAGATTTGTGTCATATCTACGTGGACAGAAAAGACAAGCTCTCAAAATTTTGTTTTGCAAAATGGAGAGTTTGTGATAGTTACTTTTGGCCGCTCTTCCCCAGTTTAATATCGAATATTGCACATGTGAGTGGAACATACTGTAATAAACTATTCGTAATGTTGATAAGGGAACATAGTATCTTAATTTATAAATCATTCCACATACTTTAGAAAGTTTTTTTACTAAATTATCAATGTGAGTCTTCCACGTTAATTCTTTGTCTAATTGAACACCTAGATACCTAATACTATTTTTTAATTCAATAGGATGATGATCTATATTTCATTGAAAATTTGTTGTTTTGATAGTTTTTTTCCGAATCAGCATATAGCAGCTTTTCTGATAGTTGATCGTCAATTTGTTTAGTTTCATCCACTGGTCAATTTTTTTTATTTCTTCCGATACCTTATCTTGAAGAATATTGATATTCTTATGAGAGATATGTAAATTTGTATCATCCGCAAACAATGTGGTTTTTAGATTTGATGCATTGGGAAGGTCATTAACGTAAAGTGAAAATAGAAGTGGGCCTAAAACGGAACCTTGTGGTACTCCAAATTCAACTGGACACAATTTAGATACGTTGTTTCCTATTTTAGTGCAAATCACACGATCTGTAAGATAGGATTGCAATAAATTAAATGAAGGGCCTCGAAAACCATAATGGTGAAGCTTTTTTAGTAAAATATCAATATTAACAGAATCGAAGGCTTTTTTCAAATCAAGAAAAATTGAACAAGTGACTTTGCCATTATTCATATTGGTTAATAGTTTATATGCAAATTTTATAATGACTATGCAAATTTTATGCTTTGTAATTTTATGCTTTGTAATTTTAATTTTATACTATGCAAATTTTATGCTTTGTCTATGCAAATTTTATGCTTTGTCTATGCAAATTTTCATATGAGTGCATGTTTAGAATTTCAATGATTTTAAAATTGCTGCTAATTTTTGTTTCCAAATTTTAATTGCAGTTTTATATCATTGCATGTTTAAATATGTGTTGTTTTTTTGTTTTTTTTCGCCTGATGAGACCCTTGAGCAAGGTCGAAACGCGTCGCGATAGCTCAATCGCACTGTATGTTACAATAATAAATTGTATAGATGAATAACTTATGCTTCTAAATGCTAGCCGTGAAGATGGCCTAAGTTACTGGTCGAAACACGAAAACCTATAGTTTTAGGTTGACAATCATTGAATGAAATTTTGATGATTCTAATTTGCTGCTAATTTTTAGTTAAGTGTTCATTCACTAAGCAATGTTAACTATGTTTATCACTTTATCTACTCTTGAAATGCACAATAAATGTTACAGTGAGTTGAAATTGCGGTTATATGCTCCAAAAAAGTTATTAAATCATCTGCCATTTAACTTAGTCTTAAAGCTTGATTATGACTTACACAGTGAGCACAGACCTATAACGTTTATGACACACCTCGTATCTTCTTTTTTATAAATTGCTTTGAAAATCTACTAATTTCTTTTAAAAGTTATAAAAATTGCTATTATATGTCTTAGAAAAAAATACATTGAAATCGTTCTACCCAGGCCTGGAGAGTGTGTCCTTGCTCTAAGATATCCATTTTTTCCCAGGACTTGAGCTTGCAAATACCGGTTACGGTAACCCATTTCATTTGAAAGACAAAAATTTATAGCATTTGTAATTTTTTTAAATATAGTAGTATAGTTATCGTAGTCAACCACCTGTTGGTCGAGAGGTAATGCGTTCGTCTCTATAGCGGGAGGTCTGAGGTTCGAATCTCGGGCCAGTGAAATCGGACACAGTGTTGCCAACGGCTCGCTACTGCTGGGACATTTCTTCAAAACGAACTGCGTTGCCCGGGCGCAATGACGCGGAGATGGACCCCGCAAACTCGCTACACGCTTCAGTGGAATACAGCGAGTATGATAAAATAGGGAGCTATGATCAGTTGACATTTGCACCGGGGCCCTAACTGATAAAGTTAAAGCATTAAAATTGATCAATTCTACGTTTAGATTTTACTTGTTCCCATTCACGAATGACGGCCTTAGTTGCTTCATTACCACAATACCACTGTTGAACGTAATCAACAATAACTTATTGCTGCTAACGCGTGAAACTTCAAAACGAAATTGGTTATTTTTAGCAACTACTGTTTTCAAATATCATCAAAAACTTAACAA
This sequence comes from Trididemnum nubilum, assembly GCA_963965965.1. NCBI lineage: Eukaryota > Metazoa > Chordata > Ascidiacea > Aplousobranchia > Didemnidae > Trididemnum > Trididemnum nubilum. The sequence continues at coordinate 29,635,307 of OZ014490.1, forward strand.
AGTGCAATATCTTGAACACTTTCTCGCTTAAAAACAATGGAAAATTTGCCTACCCTAAATTAGAAAAATTGTGTCCTTGCTCCTTGGCCTTGATCTTCGCTCCAGAGCAATGGTTCTTAACCTTTTTTATGCTATTACCCAGTAGCGTAGCCAGGGGGGGGTCGGGGGGTAGGGAGCTATAGCCCCCTCCCCATTGGCATGTCGACCAAAATGCAGAATGGGAAAAACACTACGTTTTTAGCGCTTTTGAGACTGTTTTATGCACTGGAGTGCACTAAATAGTGATTTAAAACATCTTTTGAAACATTTGTTCAGGGGGGGGCTAATTTGTCAAAAATAAAACCAACAAATAAATGAAAGCTTTGAAAAATGGTAAACAATAAGCAATCAAATTTGATCGCAAGTATGAAAATGCTAAGCATAGGTTTCATCAACAAATACACTATAAACTAAGGAATAGGAGGGGTTATTCAGCATTAGTTAATTACCAATCATTTCTTTCAAATCTTTTTTCATCAGACCCCAGCCCGAATTATTTTCCTCTATAAACTGTATACGAAATAGATTACTCCGCGTGAGTTTCATTGAAGAATTCGATTTTATAATTTACCCGCATCTAAACAAGAGTACTAACATTTTACCATTAGCCACTTCCCAAATATCCCATTTATGCCACCAGTTTAATCATGTTTGCACTGCCAATTTCTAAGCCACGTTTTAAAAGCATTATTTTTTAATCAAAATAGCCCTAAAATGAAGTTATTTTTGCAAAAAAATGCAAAATTTTCGAGCGCTGGGGGCTCCGCCCCCAGACCCCCAGCCTCCAGCGGCTGTGGGCTTTGCCCCCAGACCCCCGTTGGCCTCCGGCGGCTGGGGGCTCCGCCCCCAGACCCCTCAATCAGCCCCCCCATTGCAAATTTCTGGCTACGCGCCTGCTATTACCCCTAAAATGTTTTGATGTATATCAAGTACCCCTTTTTAGAAAAGCAGCAACTATATTAGGTTGCAATCCAAAATAAACACACAGAAAAATAAGGTCATTTTTATTACAAATGCAATTAATGGGAAAGTTGATACGGCTTTTTTGTCGTTAGTCGTTCAAATCTGGGCTGAGTCCAGAAAACGTCTTGTATTATCATCAATCTCTAGCCTGTTTCGATATTTTGTCTTTATGTGCACTATTAAAGAAAATTCCACTTTACAGCAATAAGTTGAAGGAAATTGAACGAAAAAACTCAAAGCTTTTTTTGAAAGAATGTAGTGTTTAGTTTGCATGCCAGCTCAAAAATTTCCTATATCCTCTCCGGTTGAGTCAGTTTTAAAACGTGCATCTTCGCGCAGTTGAAGAAATTATATTTTTGCTGCCATATTATCACCACAATTAAAATTTCTTTACCTGAAAGTGGCTTGCTAATTCATCAAAAATTATGTCGCTTTTCAGTTTCAGGAAAAAAAATGCTAAATCGCAATATAACAAATACTCACCTTACGCCTGTTACTAACTGGACTAGACTATCAAATTATTGTTTACGAAGCAAGAGAAGTTAAAAAGAGACCTAGTCACACAACCTTTTTACATGAGGCTTTGCAATGGTGTTCATAAAAAAAATCAACACCATATCGTTGTAACAGATATCACGGTTGTTATGAAGACTTTTATACGGTAATAATATTCGTGATGTAAGCTTTTGTGATGCAATAGCCAATATTTATTGCGAAATGGTGTTGAAATTTTTATCAACACCATTGCAAAACCTCATGCAAAAAAGTTAACAGTGACCTAGTTCTGACTAACTAGTATTAACCCTTTGTTCCTCAACCTTTTTCAGGGCATTGACTCCTCAACGGCAGGGCTTCTGAAGCCCACCATGGTTTTTCGATAATAACTTGAAAACTAACCAAGCTAGAAATTTCAAAATTTCACTGCATGGTAGAGCATTTATTCATCTTTCAATATAGCAAAAACATCTTTGGAATTTATTTCCGAAAGTTAATGAAATATGCATTTTATTTAAGGTCGTCAAGTTTCTGACTTTAAGCGCTCACTTAATAAGCGTTAAAAGGGATTATAATGGTTGTGCGCAGTTATAGTTGAGCGTGAAATGAGATTATAATTGCTTCGCCGTGAGAAGTGGCAATGTTAGTAATTAAGATAATGACGTACACAATACGCTTATTGCAGATCGACAAAATTGTTCAAGCATCACAAAAATTTTGGACAATTTTAATTATTTGAACTGATCTAATGATGTGACGTAGTTAGATGACATATGATAAGCTCTATTTATGCGTTGTATGAATTGATATACATTGCAAAATTGCATTAATTTCTTTATGATTGTGGACAAAACTGTACCGTAAATTAAAACCCCACAGTATAATAAATTAATGGAATTATTTTTTGGGTAAAATACTGCACATGCAATAATAGCCCCGTAAACTTGAAGACAATGTACGTCAGAGTTGAAATCGGCCCGGGCTTTTTGAGTCGGGTTTGGGACCTAAAGTTGACAAAAATTTCGGGCTTAAGTCCAGCCTTAGGCGTACTGCTTTTTTTTTTGGTGTACCAAAATATAATCAAAATAACCTGGCAACATTGCTAAATTTTTCAGACCTAACTAAACTTTCGCGTTTTTTTGGGCATGATTCGGACTTCAAATTAGTTTTTGGGTTCGGGCTTATATTTTCGGGTTTGGGCCGGGTTCGGGCCTGAATTAGTCGGCCCGTTTACAACTCTGACGTACGTACAAAAGAGTTTTTGCAAAACCAAATGCACTACTTTTTCATAAAATACAGCGACAAGCTGCAAGCTAACCTCGTTTACTTTAATTTTGGCGTGTTGTCATTTTGCATTTGATTCAAATCAAATCTCTCCTCACACTTGCTGCATTACGCCGAAGCGTGTTACGAGTTGACGGGGCCCATCTTCGCGTCATTGCGCCCTGACAACACAGCTTCATTCGAGGAAATGCCGCAACGGTGGTGAGCCGTTGGCAGCATTGTGTCCAATTTGACAGGCCCAAGATTTAAACTTCAGTCCTACCGTTCCAGAAATGAACGCGATTTGTTAAGATTTGAAACTTTTGGAGCAAAATGTTTGCAACAACAAACTAACATATTATTTGAATAATAGCGGCTATTGCGGTTTAATTTACATTATTTTTCTGTGGTTTTACTCAGTAAAAAAAATTAATACAGTTAATGCGGTTAAAGTTTTTTTTTTACTATAAGTTGGAAAAATCAATTTATACAAATAAAGGATTTATTCTATCATTCATTCCGATTAAATGCTGCGGAATTGCTCATATTATATAAAAGAATGATTGTTTTGGATCCTAAAATCGTAAATTTATTGTGATCTTCGTTTTTGGAATCAACCACGAAATTACTCCCAAACGTAGTCAAACAAATAAAATCATTTTCATGCGAAACAAATAGTAATGGTTGACAAAGTTCTCAGATAATGATTTTAACAATAGAGATACTAATTAATGTCAAACCACAGACAAGAACAGTAATTAGAATAAGCGCTAAATAAACAATACGAAATAGCAATCAGGCGTTGGTTTCTACACTCAAGTGAGTATTTTCCAGTATTGCTTATCTATCTGTATAAAGAGCATTACACTAATGAATAATATTGTCTTGTTAACGATTTCTAATTTGTCTTACAAAATTGCAATATAACAATAATTACGTAATAACAGTATTTGTTATTGCTTGCAAAAAAAAAACAAAAAACTGGGTGTTTGTTCAATAAAAAGTAGAATGCGTTACAAAATGATCGGCATTCCTATTATTTTTTGTGATTTTCTAATGATGAGAAGCACTTTCTGTACAATGTCAAAATACGCCAAAAACGCAAAAAACTTTTGGTCGTTCTTGGTGCTTAGTTTACAAATATCCTAAGGTATGGGGGGCACCCAGCAAGATCGGCGAGAGGGGCTGGGGGGTACATCGTACCCAGGCCCGGGTTTAGGAATCTCGGGAGGGTCACGCGCACTAAATTAGTAGCAGTTCGGTGAGCATGCATGTAAAAGCCGGCCGGAATTCCGATAGAGATCTTTTTCTTGGTCTTTACGCAATTTTTAACAAAAGCTGGCCGAGTTTGCGATGAAAAGCTTTTTTTTGTCTTTACCCAAATAAAAAGCTGTTGTTCTTCCCCCTTAGTTCCCGCCTTGGTCTTGGCAAAAGAGCTCAATATCAGTTTTCGTACCCTGATAAAATTTCCCTCTGAGGATCTGGTCACCTGGCAACGCCTAATAAAAGCAAGTTTCGAAGCAGTTTAGAAGCTTTATAGGTATTACTGCAATGCGAAATGCAAAAATTTAGAGACTGAAAACTTCTCTGATGATTATTCACACTTGAGTTGCAATATTCGTTGATTATTATTATCAAGTAGCAATAACGTTTTGGTCTCTAGAGAGGGAGGTCTGAGGTTCAAATCTCTGGTCGGTCAAATTGGGCATAGTTTTGTGAACGGTTCGCCACCGCTGCAACATTTTTTTGGAAGGAACTGTGATGCCCGGGCGCAATGACGAGAAGATGGGCCCCACAAACTCGCTTCACCCTTCGACGTAATACAGCAAGTTTAATGAAGTTTTAATTGATTTAATTTGAACTATTTGTCACCTAAAACTAATTACAGAAACATTGTATTTGTAAAAATCAATAAATAATGAAAAAAACATCAACTTAGAGGCGTGTGATTGAACTAGTTGACGGCTTTATGTGTAGGTAAAATTAAAAACAAAGCTTTTCATTTTCAATTTTTGTAAATCGGATGTAGGGCATTAAAAATAAAGCTAGACTAAATTGAGCATTAGTTTATATTTTGCATTGGCCAGTTGGTTGAACGGTTCCGCAATTGCTAATGGAACGGAAAGTTAAAAGTCAATTCCCGGGCAGATCAAGTCCGAAACAATTTGGTTACGGCTTGCAACCACTGCTTCATTTAGTCAAAAGAACTGTGCTGTCCAGTGGCTATGACTCGAAGCTGGGCACCGCAAATCTTGTCACGCGTTTCGACATGATGTTGCTAGTATTGCCCAATGAGGAATTGGTTTTGATATTTTGCATTGGGGTATAGCTAACACAACCTGTGACTGCATTGAATCATGATTCGTTTTCTGCTGTAATATGTTGTTTTGCACGATTGTAGTTTGCAAGGAATCATTGCATTGGAAGCCAATTGTAACTCTATTCAATCGAAATTAGCGTAAAAACAAAAACAAAGGAACCTAATTTTCGTTTATTGCCTCGGGCGTAGTAGCTTTTCGTTCGCAACTTAGTCACACTAATTATTGTAATCCATCTAATCTGGGACACCACTTTACTCTAATCCTCTTAATCTCTACCAGAAATATTATGCGTAAAATTAAAATTTTACACCGAAAGCTAGAAATTGGCAAAATTTTAAAAAATTTGTCAAAAACCCTCATTTTACACTTGAACCCCTTATGTTGTATAAGCAAAAACAGTTTCATCGTAATTGGAAAAAACAAACAGGAAAAGTCATGAAACTTCAAGTTTTTATTGCGAACCAAATTTAAGTAATTACTGTTTGTAACGAGTGTGGGCTTCAGAAGCCCTACCGTTGAGTAATAAAGGGTTAAACTATGACATCACAGAAAGCATGGTGATAGTGAAACAAAATAAAATTTTTGGGGTAGGTAGCCCCACACGATAAACGATTGCCATGAACGTGATTTATTTTTATTTAAAAAAAATTACATTACCCCTTTCAAAATGTCAAATTACGTTTTTGGGGGTAATTACCCACAGGTTAAGAACCACTGATCCAGAGGGTCTGTCCTCGAAAAGTCAGTCCTTGGTCTCGAAGTTATTTTAGGTCCTTTGCCTAGGTCTCAAACGTGGGTCCTCTACTGCACCTCTGCTGGTAAAAATGTTTATAAAAAATGTTTATAACAAAAACATAAAATAACGAATTGTTTGTGTATGATTTGTATTCTTGGTTAAAATTTTAAATTAATGTTGATATGCCCTAAAACCCATCAGCATTCACAATAAGTGCAAGATTTTGAAGTTATATTATCGGCACCATATTTTATTGGTTCGCTTTTATTACAGTTACTTTTACTAATATGCGCTGCACGGCAACGTGTTTAAAAATGGGAAACAATTCAAGCAAAGCAAAAGTTATGACTTTGTTTTCTCAGTTTTCTTTGAAAAAAACTGAACCCGACAAGGACTCTAAAACAATTTCAAATGAAAAGGATAAAACCAGATCAAGCTCAGCATTCGGAGATTTAAACGCAGAAGACCATGAGGACGGCTTTGTAATTACACCAGCAAGAAATAAATCAAACTCATCAACTACTGCAAATAAAGCTGAAGCTAATGCCACTGCAAATAAGCACAAAACTAGAAGCATTAGATACAAATTTAAGGCTGAAACCTCTACTGATATCTACAAAATTGATGCAAGAGCAAATGAAGCAAAATCTGAGGTTACCCGCATCAAGGATAAACAAAGGTATGTCTAAATGTTAAAAGTTGTTTCGACTTTGTATGGATAAAATGACTTTGTATATTTGCAATTAAAACATCTTGATTGTGTGTGCTCGCTTCAGCAATTTTTGCTTCCGTAATACCTGCATCAATAAGTATCTCGATGGCGGGCTTTCAATTTCTTTCTTGAGGTTTTTCTTCATTCATTCAAATTTTTTCATTCAAATTCTTCATATCGCTTAAATATCTATTGTAACTTGCTGTATTAGAAGAAAAGAAAGACTTTTTCCCTTGAAATTGAATTTAAATTATCATTTAGTTCTGCTTGAATTGGGCTAAGCACTGAAAATGCCCTTAGGGTCATATTGTATTTGCTGCGAGTTTAGATTAAGTGTGCTGGTTGATACGTTTATTTAGGTTATAATTTGATTTGCCCTTCAAAGAAAAGAAAATTAAGAATTTTTTCTTCTGGCAATTAAGCACAACCGATCGACACAAAAAGCAAAAAAAAAAAAACTTTACTGGATTAATTTTATGCCTTGTAGTTTGAGGTAAATCATTAATTATCACGATTTCGATAAAAACTATAGAGCGAATCAGGGTTGATTATTGAATACAGTGTTATTGATTGATCCATATTTGTACTCCACTTACGAAGAAGCGACGGTATCGCTCATATTTTGGACGAATCCTCACCCGCTTAGAAATTGACCGTATTCCAAACTTTCCGATTGATATTTCAATTTGTGATTGACGATTAACTTCTTCCCATGAAAATATGCTGCTTGTTCGAAGCCACCAAGCGGTGATAATCATCATAAAGCGTCTTATCTAAATGGCGGCGAAGATTGCGGGTTAAACCCGAACTCATGCGATTAAGGTTGTCGTAATATCACTAAATAAATTGCTAAAATAGTATTATAATGTACAGTATAAAATGATATAGCTAAATACACCTTTGTGCAAATTAATTGAAACAAACATCAAAAACACCAAAAATTTAGTTTTTTTTTAAATATTTTATTCGATAAATGTTTGTACATAATATGACCACCGTGATTATTAAGAAGTATTTTGATGCGTTTGGGCATTGAGTTGACCAATTTTGAACAACCTTTTAAGATTTGGGGGTCCTTGTACCACACTTGAATTAGAGCCTGAATAAGCTTTTCCTTCGAGGTGCAGTCCATTGTACGAAGTCTTTGCTTGCAGACGGACCATAAATTTTCGATTGGATTTAAATCGGGAGAGTTTCCCGGCCACTGCAGCACTTTAATGTGGTTTTCATTCATAAATTTTTTGACTTGTTTCGATGTGTGACATGGGGCTAAATCTTGCTGAAACACACCAGATCCATCCGGAAACAATCGGTTCATCTCTGGAATGACTCTTCGTTGAACCACTTCAATATATTGCTGGGAGCGCATCATACCTTCAACTGGGTGCAAGCTACCAATGCCATAAAAACTGAAACATCCCCAAAACATCTTTTTTTGAGGATGTTTTACGCCCTGGTCAATGTGGGCATTGCGAATCTTTTCGTTTTGTGATCTTCGAATATGCTGACTTCTTTGACCCTGGACAAACATGTGAGTTTCATCGCTGAAAATCACGCGCCTCCAGTCTTCCTTTGTCCAGTTTTTGTTTTTGAGTCCCCATTTGTAGCGTTTTGTCTTCATTGTTTTTGTAAGGAGCTGCTTTTTAACAGGGCGGTATGCTTTTCTCCCAACCTCCAGGAGGCGCCTACGAACTGTTGAGGAGCTTACTTCGATTCCTTTTCCCCCAAAGTAGTTTTTATGGCGTCACTAGTCTTTCTTGGATCTTTCACACTCTCCCGTATTAGATAGGCGTCATCTCTGGAGGTAGTTTTCCTCTTGCGACCACATTTGCCTTTGCGTTTTGAGGTAACAGACCCTGTTAGTTACAAATTCTACCTAAACAAAAATTTTTAAAACAATGATTGTGAATACATTAATGACGTCATAATAGGATTTATTAAGTCATTAAAATTTTATTTTAATAAAAAATAATCTAATAAACATTTTTTCCGAAAAAGTCAACATTTGTAATCAATTTACGCTTATTTCAGCTAAGAAATGAGGATATATAAAAGTTTAGATGTTTGTTTGAATTAATTTGGAAAAGGGTGTACTCCAAAAATTTATCAAAAACTGCAAAATATTTTTTATCAACACTAGAGGAGAGCTTGTAAGCAAATACAATGAACACAACCGACCCATGTTAAATAAAACAATCCTTAAAATAAATATTCTCCCGTTAAGGGAACAACTGAGGGCCCATTTTGGGGATTTCCGGATGCGTGGGTGGAACTAAAACTATGGCAAAATATTTTTCTGTTTCATACTATTTTATATTATAAACATTTAGATCTCTAGCTTAAACCGCTAGGAAAATTAATTTTTGGGTTTGTTAGAAAGTGACATGCCCATTTTCTTTTGCCAAATACTTGTGATATTAAGATCAATTGAGAGCAAAAAAATTAGCTCTAGCTTTAAGCCGTTCAAAAAAGTGATTTCGGGGTACATTTGAGAAGTTTCCAAGGGTCCCCAAATTAAGTTAAAGATTTCGTCTCGTAAATATCGTCTGATAACCAAAAACTTATAGTTTTGAATTGCTTAAACAGTTTGAAAAACTGATGTTTAAGGAGTACATTTTGGGGGTTCTCGAGCGGGTGGTACCCCCAAACGATATTAGATTTTTGTTTCCTAAATATCCACCAAAATGAAAAAAGTAGTACTTTATTAGTTTAAGCCGCTCAAGTCAATGCCAATTAAATTTAATATGATTGCCCTAACTTTTGTTACCCTCATTTAATATAATAGTTAACTCCAATTTAATCTAACATACGATTGCCTTAACTTTAGTTTACCCCATTGATTTTATCTTGCGTTTTCGTTTAATCTTGTCATGGCTGGAGGATTATATGTGCATGTGCTCTTTTTAAACGCTAACTGCTTGAAAGCTATTTAAAGCAAATCGATCTTATTTCTTGGCTTTTTAAGTTAATACATTTTGCTTGCATTAATAAAAATTTGAAAAATTTTTACTCAGTTTAAGGCGAGTTAATCAACTATTAAAGTCGCTACTAATGTCAAATTTTGATGCTTTTAAATACGGAGAAAAGGCGAGAATGAGCAGTGAACACACATGCTCAGCGACGCATATAGGCTAACTATGCGTTCTGAGTGACTCATTGAAATTTCAGTATTATTTTCGGCCATCAGTTGCGTGCGCAAGGGCAACTTTTATAACTCAGTCCATTTTGTCACGAAAACAGCTGTTATTTTAATTTAGAATAATCTTATTAATCTTAGCAATGAAACTTTTTCAACTAAGTAAGATCACACAGCTCAACAAAAAAATATTTTTTTCTTTTTGCGTTAGATCTTTCAACGATTTTATAGTATATCAGATGCGCTGATTCCAAAAATGACTTTACTTTTGCTGAATTGGCTCTAGTTTTTGAGATAATGCAGACACAATAACTGGCTATAAAAGCTCAGATAACGGCCACATAAACTACACGTAAGAGGCAATTGTGCTGACAAGGAGATTTTGTTTTGCAATAAAGGACCAGTTGTCTCATTTTTAGAAAGGTTAATCACGCAGAAAAGTCAATAACTGACATTAGCAATCTTGGAGTCTAAAAAAATTCTAATGAAAAATTGAAATGCAGTAACTTTTACTATATTTAGGTTTTCATGTTTTCAGTTTTAGTTGCTTTATGTTGCCTGCTATAAGTTGTTCAAGAAGAAGTTGTTGTAATGACCCTGACAGTTTCTGTTACATATGTGGAGAATATATTCTTAAAGAGCATAAAAGGTCTATTACAGATTTTGTTCGCTAAGTATACCGTGCATACTTTGGAGTTAAACTTGGTTCAAACCATGGGCTCCACATGTTGTCTGCAAATCATGTGTTGAGCACTTACGAATGTGGACAAAAGGAAAAACTAAATGCTTTAGATTTGGTGTGCCAATGGTGTGGCGAGAACAGAAGAACCACTTTGATGATTGTTATTTTTGTATGGTAGATTTGAAGGGTTTTAATCGTCACAAGAAAAAATCATGGATTTACGCGGACTTAGAATCTGCTAGGCGTCCTGTACCCCACTGTGAAGATATACCCGTGCCAAAATTTTGTCATCTTCCAGAAAAACCATCAGAATGGGACTTTGTTCACCAAGCTTCAGAAAGCTCTAGTGAAAGTGATGTTTCAAGCATTTTTGAAGAAAGCTCGACCACTCCGAAGCAGTTTAATCAGGAGGAACCCATGGCTATGAGGTGGAGCCCATGGCTTGAACCAACCCATGGCTATGAGGTGGAGCCCATGGCTTGAACCATGGCTTTAATCAGGTGGAGCCCATGGCTTGAACCAAGTTTATCTCATAAGAGATCTTAATCTATCTAAAGAAGCTTCTGAAGTATTGGCATCCAGGCTTAAAGACAAGAAATGCCTTAGTGTTGGTACGAAAGTAACCTTTTACCGCACAAGGAAGAGCGACTTACTTCCGTACTATCGTTTAGAAGAAGGGCTTGTTTTCTGCTCAGATGTTGAAGGTTTTCTTTTAAAAATGGGAATACCTGAATGTAAACCTCAAGATTGGCGTTTATTTATAGACAGTTCAAAAAGAAGTTTGAAGTGAGTATTGCTGCATAATGGAAACAAATATGCCTCGATTCCCATTGGCCACTCTACATTGCTCAAAGAAGAATGCAACAATATTAAACGAGTGCTAGAAAAATTGAACTACTGTGACCACCAATGGTTAATATGTGTTGATTTAAAAATGGTCAACTTTTTGCTTGGTCAGCAGAGTGGTTATACTAAATATCCATGCTTTATTTGTTTGTGGGACAGCCGTGCTTGCAGTGACCACTGGGTGAAGAAGGAATGGCCTGAAAGAATTACGCTTACAGTTAATGAATGTAATGTCATCAATGAGCCCCTTGTCCCAAGAGAAAAAATCATTTTGCCACCTCTACACATCAAATTGGGTATAATGAAGCAGTTTGTGAAAGCTTTGCCAGTAGACGGATATTGTTTTAATTACATTTGCAGGTATTTCCAGGGATGAGCAATGAAAAACTAAAAGCAGGAATATTTGATGGTCCTCAAATTCGAAAGCTGATGAACGATCCAAACTTCACTGCATCTATGACTGAGAAGGAATTTGCTGCTTGGATTTCTTTTACTGTGGTTGTAAAAAACTTTTTGGGAAACAATAAAGCAAACAATTACAATCAGATAGTTGAAGATATGCTTTCAAAATTTCAAAGTTTGGGAGCAAAGATGAGCATCAAGATTCATTACCTCGTTAGTCATTTAGATAGATTTCCAGAAAGTCTTGGGGAATTAAGTGAAGTGCCAGGAGAAAGATTCCATCAAGATATTAAAGTAATGGAAGAAAGGTATCAAGGACGATGGGATACCCACATGATGGCGGACTATTGTTGGAATCTTCAACGACATAAGCCATTTGCTCCTCACGCTAGAAAGTCCTACAAGAGACGATTTGCTTCGTTGATTTGACAGAATGGTAGTTGTTAAAGCTCAGTATTTTCAAGCTTTGTTTGTTTAAATAAATAATGGCAACATACATTTATACGCTGTAATACTGGGTTTTAGTTCCAATACGTTTCTTACAAACTAACTGTAAATATTGCTGTTGCATCCTTTTTTAGCATTGTAGTTTCCATGGATGCTTTGCATTTTTGTTTTACTGTATTTACAAAAGAAGATCAAAGCGTACAGTATTGATTAAACAGCATTAAATGAACAACAATGCCATATAACACAGTCTAAGTAATATTTTTACAAAAAAATTTAATTATCTCAAAAACTAGAGCCAACTAGCAAAAATGAATGTCATTTTCGAAATCTACGCACCTGATATACCCTAAAATCGATATAATATCTGTGGCAAAAATTTGTGTGTTGACCAGTGTCATCAATCAAACAGGCAAAGCGTTTTTTCTCATATTCTATTACGAGTTGTTTTGTGTCTTTCTGTTGCTAGGTCAAAGTTTTTTTTTACAGTTTGTATTAGACGAGCAAACAAATTACAAAACCAACAAAATAAGTTTAATGTTCCATCTTTATTATGCCTATTGTTATTAAGGTATCGCCTTTTGAACATGGCTGAAAACAAAACCATAGTTGTGGCTAAATGGGCCTATATTTACGAGTATTTTTACCATTTGCTGGTTTATGTACAGTACAAGTGTACATTGTACATACAGTAAATTTAAAGCTTAAGAGCTGTCAGTCGAAAGGTAATTGCTGGCTCTGAATATGGTTTCTTTCATCGCGTTTCGATGACATACTGCAATATTTAGACCACATTTTAATCAAACAATTAATTGACAAATAAGCAACTTTGATAAAGTATATTTTGCACCAAAAGCGTTTATATTTTTTCTTGTCAAAAACTCAAAATGTTGTAGCAAATGTCGAAGTTGTGTTTTTTAAACACACGTAAGCAAATTGTGTTTCAAATACGTGGGTTTCAACTTTCAACATCAAATGAACAATTTTGAGGTGGTGCAGAATTTAAATATGGCTTTCAATAAAGTCGATTTTATTTTACTGTAGCTTTCGCAATAAGCTTTTCGGACAGAACTCTTCAGTTGCGATCTCTGTCTGGTGTAGTATGTGGTGAGCGAGATCTTTTATATAGACAAAATGCACTAAGGAGAAATACTATCTACAGCAAGGAGAAATGCAATCTACAGTAACGAGAAATGCATTCTAAGGAGATTACATAATCAATGGTAAAGAGAAATGCAATCTAAATAGTAACAGTAGGTTTTGATCTTATCGAAAAAATTGAAGGGTAAATATAAAATGCTTTTGCCGCACAAATCTGTTTTTTTTTTTCGTGAAATTTAAAGTTTTGACCGAAAAAGCTTATTACGAAAGCTAAAATGAAATCCACTTTATTGATAGTCATATTCACTTACAATACTGTGTTTTTAATAACTTTACGAAACATTTGACGGTAAATGGGCTTCGATACAACGGTGGAAAAATCACCGTGATTTTTTTCGAAAGTTTTTGAAAATGCGAGATAAAATTTCGAAAAAATTTGTAATTTGGATAATGTCGCAAATTTTTAAATAATGTGCATTTAATCATAGTATAACGATATTTTCGCTCCTGCTGCGGAAAAAATTGCAAATTCGAAGTTAATTAATAGCGAAAATCAGGAGCGTAATCAGAATTTTGCTAAAAGTGGCTAAAGCCTTAGATTAAAATTCTCTGCGTTTCAAAGTGGGGGTGTGGGAGCCTAGCCCACAGCCGCTTGCAGTGCCGTCGCCAGCGTAAACAAAATGAGGAAATACTAGCCGAGAGTGAGGGGGCACTAAAATAGACTGAAATTTTGCAACTTAACATTAGGAGTACCATAGGGGTCATTTTGACGCGTAGCGCTAAGTTATTAGTGTATTGCTCCAAGGGTGATTGCAATAGAGACGTGAAACTTCTTGACTTTTTCTTACTTTAGTATTCGAACATGCTAGAGGCAGTTTCGTATAAAAATATGTTTTGATTTAGCTTGTATGCGGTGATATTACTAGAAGTACCAGCCGACGTCATTTTGACTCATATGGTTTTCTATCGTTTGTGTGAACATAAGCATCATGCAAAACCCAGGTCAACAGTTTTGTCTGGACAGAATAATTGCTTTAGGCGGCAGTATCTGCAATAGACTGTCGTTTTCGTTTTGATGGCGGTAACCGTTTTTGATGTTTGTCACTGGACAAACAACGTTCACGAAAACAATAAAATCGAAATGCTGGTGTGATTTGTGGTGGCCGAGCCATTAATTAATATATTTATCCTTGTGTTTTGTCTGCGGTGTCCGGTTGTTAGCACATACCGCTCACTGCAATGGGCGGTATTGCATAATGAGCGGATATTGCAAGACAAAAGGAATTTAATTACCGTGTCTTTGTTTTCGCTTTTCTTTGTTTGCTTGCTGTATATATACCGCTGCTTCGCTGTGTTAAAAATTAATTGAATTATTACGTGTGAGGATAATAAACAATTACGTTGGTTTTGAGACTCGTTTGCGCACGAACTCACCAAAGATTTATCTGTAGCCGTTTTTGAAGTATACAACAGAGCCATTTAATTTTGTCACGAGAAAGTTGTTCATTTTAGTGATCAGCACAATCGTAAGTTGTTGTAGCTAGACTAGAGATAGAAATTACAACCAGCTGGCAGTTTATTTTTTAACAATATTTATCGGCTGGGAATGCATGCACTGCGAACTCGCTTCCCGGTGTAACCCTACTGCAGAAGTTTTGATAGAGCAAACGAAAGTAAGAAACATATCTAAACTAGCAGCACCAACAAGCAATTTTTCAGCAACAATAACCTAATTCACTAAACAATACAACTTTACATTCATATTGACAGAAATTATACTGCATACAATCTACACTATGGATACTTTTTTAGCTCTTGGCAGAGGTGGGCAGCGCAGGTCATAAAAGTTGCGCCGCAAGCGCAACCGCAAGCGCAAGTGTGACGTTTTGAAATGAATAATTCTAATTGACTCACTGCTCAAACCTGACTAGGTTACGGTACGAAACCAATATCTAAAACAAATTATGAGCAATACCAAATTAGTCAATAAAAAATTATTGATTTCCTTTAAAAAATACAAGCATTTGAAAATGCGTATCTCTTAACCTCTTTGGGCGAAAAATATCTTTATACCTAACGAAAAAAGATTCTCAGCACTCGCACTTAAAGGAACCGTGGTGTTAAAAAATTCAACTAATAAAGTCTTCATGTAGTGGTAAGCGAACGACTTTGGAGTCACTGTTTTTTTGTTTTTTTCTAATGGCTCTTCAAAGAAATCCTTTACGGGCTTCAATACATATTTTGTGCTTCTGGAACAATTAGCGTCACTCTCTGACAAATTAAGCTCGCTAAAAACTCAATTGTTTTTATTTAAAGAATTTAAACCATCTAAGTATTACTTAGAAGAGCTTTTTTTACGAATGCTGTCACCTCTGTTTGCAATATGTTTCAAGTTTTTCCGGACTACCAAAAAGTTGTGATTAATATGGTTTTTGTTGTTTTTTCTTTTTGAATTATGGTAAAAAAGGACTTTCACAAGTAACGCAGTTAATGCCCAAAGCAAGTTTAAGATTGTTTAAAAAGAACTAGCGTATTTCTAAAAAGACAGTTACAAAAACAATTTTTCTGTTTAAAATATGATTTTACAACCATTTTTTAAATTACTCAATTAGAAAATTTTTTTTGAAAAATTGGCAAAAATATTTTAGAAAGAAACGCTTCAGCGAAAGATGACTCCTGCTGTAAACCCAATAAAAGTATTGTAAGCAGTAGACGAATGGAATCTCCCATGACGAAGCTTTTATGAACCTAACTCGTCATCGGCGTAGCCAGGGGGAGCAAAACCGCCCCCCCCCCAACTGAAATGCCACCAATGATAAAAATTATAACAAAAAAGCGTTATGTTTTTTTTTCAGTATTAGTTTCTTTAAGCATTTTCGCGTACAACAGTATACGTGTACCCAGACTAATATTAATATTAACGACCAGATGGCCTGGGCCCACTCAAATCAATTTTTTGCCATCCAAGTTAAATGTATAACCCGTATTTATGACAAAACAAAAATTTTCCTAGACAAATATTCAATTCATTAATTACTGCTAAATTATTGCAGGAGGCAATGTACCTTGCTCTTCCCACCTGGGCTAAATCACTCACAAAATTTAACCCCCAAATTTAAGATTTTAAATGCGTTTTGGACTTGATCTGTAAGTAAAGGGAAGACTCACCATTGGATTGTTTCAATTGGCTTTCAGTTCTTAAAAATTTAGTTGTATTAAATGGCTGTAAAAACGTGCGAAGTGTGATCCAAAATATCATTGAAATAGCTATTACTTTCCAAACAAAATTCCAAAAAATTGCCTAGCGGCGGCCCCCAGACCCCATTTGTGATACTTTTGGATTAAACTAGTTTGATCACCACGTCTCCCAATTTAGACAATTTTGGAAATCTTCTTAACTTTAGGTTCAAGTCCTTTTTCTTTCGCAAAACCCAGGTTACAAGCCAACGTAGGCCCAGGCTTCTGGATCTCCATTCTACGGTATCTTTGCCTAATAAAAAGTCCCTTTTTTTGGAAAATTTTGATGACGTCATTGCGTGTGATTTGCGGTTTGGCCTCCCCCCAATCAAAAATCCTGGTTACGCCTATGTACCTTGTTAATGTTTTTTTCTTAACTTTAATCACATTTGATTGAAAAACAATCATTCATAATCGTATTTGAATTGCGCTTAAAATTGATAAAATACTTGCGGCGTAAGCTTCAGTAAAACTGTTTAAAAATAATTGCGGCCCAAGCGCTACTGCAAGTAAAATAGTTGCGCCGCAAGCTTGGGCCGCAATTATTGCGGTGTAAAAGCCTACCTCTGGCTATTGGATCTTTTAGGTTATACAGCTAGGCCAATCTACTAACTATGCCTGAGTTCATGTAAAATCAATGGCTGATTGAAAAAGACTTACTGCTATAAAAGCTTTGGATTTGCTACAAAACATCCAGGAAGATGATTTTGATGCAGAAACTGATATTCAATCATGTGAAAATGTTTATGATTCACATGAAGACAATTTTGATGAATAAGAAAGCGAATTTTCACATGATAATAAATCACTAGTTTCAGAATCATCAAACTCCGTTATTTCGGACTTTGGTGATACCGAAACGAATTTAGAAACGGATGAAAATCAGGATCTTCAGTATAACACAACAAGCCTTGCAACTTCTGATGGGACTAGTTGGGATCTTCTAGACTCTGTTCAAAATAATTCCGGAGGCCGATCTTACCGCAATATTTTCAGAGAAACACTTTGGCCATCTACTCAAGCAAAGCGTAGTAGTTTTAAAGAATTGGTTCGCAGTGCATGGGATCTATTCATTGATGAAAGTATGTTGCGTCACGTTCAAAGATGTAAAGAAGAAGAAGCCCTAAGACTAACAGACGATTGGCACGTGTCTTCACATGAACGGGATGCATTTTTAGCAATAGTTTACGCACTTGGAGCTCACAAGGCAGCTAAGATCAAGATACATGAATTATGGAAGAAGTTATGGGGAATTTCAATTATTCCTGAAACTATGGCTCGTATCCAACTTGTTGAAATAATGAAATTTCTGCGGTTTGACTATAAACAAACACGATCTCATAGACTAGCTACTGACAAACTGGCTCTGATATCAGCAGCTCGGCACACTTTTGTCAGAAATTTTATTCGACATTATTGACCGGGCACCAACATCACTGTGAATGAGCAACTTTTCCTAAATACTCGTATTATTGGATTTCCAACATTATTACATACTCGACGGCCACGCCTTTTTGGGAAAAGGCCCCGAGTTATTTCCAGGATGGCCATGGTTTTTTCGCATCACATCAGCAAGATTGTTTTGTTCTTTTTGTTGTTTCATTTTCTTGCGTGAGTTGATATAAGCTATTTTTGTTTGTAGAAAAAAAAATTAAATTTTTCAGAAAGCCTAATTTCCTCCCGTGGTGGACTTGCAAAAGTAGAACCAGAAATATTGTAGAATTTTTTTCGTAGTATTTTTGGTGACTGCAAAAAATTCGGAACGTTATGCAATTTACTCAATTTGCCACATGATTATCGCAGTTCCACTGGTGGATAATCAAAATGGGTGTATTAAATCTTTCGTCACATTTCAGAAATAGGCCAAAAAGTTTTTGCAAACTTTTATGCAAATCGATAAGATTTTTACTAAAAATGCACAATTGTGAATCGGAGTTGTTTTAAACTATTCGTACAAACAAATTTTGATTTTCCGCACTTTCACACAAGAGTATTTGAATATTTCGCATACTTTTTTAGATATAGGATGCGGCCTAATTAACTGCAAATAAGCGATAACAATTTTTTTGTAAAATTAAAATGTTCGCTAATCAAACTGATAAAAATGTCGTAATGGATGGTAATGAAGGCGCTTTAGGAAAAACAAAATCTTACCAGAAAATAGCTTCAGATGCACAGAGCTGGACAGCGCTGTTTCGAGCTTTTAGTTCTCATCGGCAGCCCTCAGCTTCTCTAACAAAGTTATTCCCCAGCTGGACAAGACTCTTGGCCGAACTGAACAAACCTTAAGGGCTTGCATAACGGCAGAGGCTTTGTAGGGAATAAACGATTTTTCACTTGTGCTACTTAAAAAAAAAACAAGTGAAAAAATCGCTGAACCCTTGCAATAAGGACAGCCATAGGCTATCCCTACTACAAGGGTTCCCCTTGTGTGACCACGGAAGTCATAACCGACAAGTTTGACGTCCTTATGACGTGGAAGTCGTTATGATTTCCCAGGAGTCCACCACGAAGGACGTCAAACTTGTCGGTTATGACTTCCGTGGTCACATAAGGGGAACCCTTGTAGTAGGGATAGCCTGTAGCTGTCCTTATTGCAAGGGTTCAGCGATTTTTTCACTTGTTTTTTTTTTTAAGTAGCACACGTGAAAAATCGTTTATTCCCTACAAAGCCTCTGCCGTTGTGCAAGCCCTTAAGGTTTGTTCAGTTCGGCCAAGAGTCTTGTCCAGCTGGGGAATAACTTTGTTAGAGAAGCTGAGGGCTGCCGATGAGAACTAAAAGCTCGAAACAGCGCTGTCCAGCTCTGTGCATCTTATGACTCGAGCTGCTTTGTAGCTTCAGGGTTGGTGGTTGATCTGGCCACCTAACTGCCAGTGGAAGTCGTTATGATTTCCCAGGAGTCGACCACGAAGGACGTCAAACTTGTCGGTTAGAAAATAGCTTATTGACGCGTTTTTTTTCCATGTTGTTGAGGAGCTAGGTTTCAGCCAATACCCTTTTGACTTTTTGAAAATGATAATAGCTAATTTTTAAATAGTAAAAACGCTAACCTAATAAATCATATAATTATGCGTAAGGTAGGTTAGGTGGATTGGCGATAGAGTTTTGCGTGTTATTGAGTCATTTACCCGAGCTTGTTGACGCGTAACCGCTCTTGTTTCTTTTTTCGAAAATAATTTTGGAAACTAATTCAAAACTAAGAAAATTAATAATAAGCTATAGGCAGTATACTGAGTCTTATAGGCGCAATCAAACCTATGATTACAGCTAATAAAAACATACTGTTTCGGAATCGACATTCGTCTTTTATTCCTCGTCACAGCCAGGACTGCGGTGTGAACATGAGTGTAGAAAGGCAAAGAATCGCAAATTAACCATATCCCCTCACAATATTACAAGAGACAATTATAACAGCTGAATTCAAAGTAATTTTCAATAGCATGCCTTAGACAGCTGTTTCGCCCAATCTCAGGGCTCATCAGCAGGGCTCTATAAGACCCTGTATACTGTCTATAGCTTATTATTAATTTTCTCAGCACATTGTTCTTAATAAATAGTTATTGAGTCACTGTACATACTACTGCGAGTCACTGGTTCTAGTTTAGAGCCGCCTCGGCTCTTTCGAAGACGTAGCTATTTAGGAGAGCTACGAGGAGAGCAGAAGATATTGATAGCATTTCATTTCTAAAGATTATTAGCCTAGTTTTGCTCTAGTCTGAATTTTTGCACTAGTTTTGAGCCTTTCAGCCTACTGGAGATGTAGCCACTTTAGGTGAGCTATGAGGAGAGAAGAGTTAGCTACCCTATTGTTCTTCTATATGTAAGGTAAGATTTGTACTTTAGTCGGTAAAAATTTGATTTGTAGCATGTAGTTTCATTTGGTAAAGATTTAATTAATAGCTTTAGTTTTTTTGAGTAAAGATTTTTCAGTTAAGGTTTACTTATTTTGGCTAAAATTTGCCTGACTTATGGGCAACGTTGATAAACATAATCGGTAAAGATTTATTTCCTGATGGATAAATTGATAAAGGTATATGTTCTAAAGATTTTTATCACTGGTGATATTTGTCCTTTTGGCCTTGCTAGCCTTACTGATGAGTCCTGATATTGGGCGAAACATGTGTCTAAGGCATGCTATTCAAAATTACTTTGAAGTCAGCTGTTATAGTTATCTCTTGTAATATTGTGATTACCGGTACTTAAAGTTTTGGGAAAAAAAAGTGTTAGGATATGGTTAATTTGCGATTCTTTGCTTTTCTACGCTCATGTTTATACTGCCGTCCTGGCTGTACTGACGAGAAATAAAAGAGGAATGTCGATTCCAAAACTGTATGTTTTTATAGGCTGTAATACTTGCTTTGATTGTGCCTTTAAGACTTTGTATACTGTCTATAGCTGATTAGTAATTCAAAATTAATTTCGAAATAAACGGCCCGAACCCGAAAACTAATTTGAAGCCCAAACCATGCCCAAAAAAAACCCCCGAAGTTAAATTTGGTCTGAAAAATTTAGCAATGTTGCCGAGTTATTTCGATTATATTTTTGTGCTCCTAAGACAAAATGCACTTCTCATGTCCTAATTAAGCCCGAAATTTTTTTCAACTTTAGGCCCGAACCCGGCTCAAACCCTACACGAAAAGCCCAGCCCGACTTACAACTCTGCTGAAGCGACCAAAAAGCCCAGCCGTAAAAAGATTAGAATGCATTACTCTAATACCTAAGGTTACAAGTTCAACGTTGAGTAGGTCTGCTTCTACGAAGTGCTCGATAATTTCTCACAGCTTTATTATCAAAATCAATCATTCATAAATTTTATTGTGAATGATTGATTTTGTTAAAGTTCAATTATCTCCATCGTTATGAGCATGTAAATGTTACTGTATCTGATGTAGAAGGAGAATAACGCTCTTAGTCAGTGTTATTTTTGTTCAAATTGTTTTAGATACTTACTGAGGTTAATTTGCAATCAAATGAAATTAACGTGATAACCGCAAGCAAACTCTTCAAAAATAATGAATAATTATATTGAAGTTTAATGAACTACATAAAGTGACGCGGCAAAGGTTGCGTTGAAACGAAAACTACATTACATCGTGCTGAACAAAATCAAGATCTGAAAATATGTAGAATAAATTTACAGAGGCCTGCAAATAAAAAATAAAGTCAAAAGATTTATTGTAACGAAAAACTCTTATACTAGGTTCGAACCCCACTAAGCATCTGCCGTAGCGAGACGTCATTTCTTAAGCGGGGTTCAACATGCCATTTGGCACGAGTGCAGTAAAGATCTTTGCAAGAACAGGATCCATTAAAAAAACAGAAAAAAGTGGGGCCTAGACAAACACCAAAAAAGGGCTTCGGTAAAAAGTTGAGACCGTTTTTCTACAAATGTAAGGCAAAGACCAGAAGATTAATGTTCGCAGCTGAAAAAGGGGCTATTATTTTGGTCCTAAATGTAACTTAGTTGGAGACGTCACTTTTGACTAAAATGTGGCACTGGGTGTGAACTTAGCCCTGCCCGAATGGCTCCCTTCTGACTTCGACCCTTCAGTCAAGATCATAAATTTTAACTTGAGCTGAAGCATAATTGTGACAAAATACAGTAGCAACTATTTAGAAATTGTAGCAATCAGCAGAATCAAGCCCAAATTGCCCATGTCCAACACACGTATGCCAAGCGCCAGACTATCTTGGTTTGGCATTAAGCGAGAAGCGGATTACTTATTAATTATGGTGGCTAACATTTGGTTTTATTGGTTATGACCATTTTAGCGTTTAACTCTACGGTGTAGTTAATTATTGATGTAGATTGTAAGTTACTGTACATGCAGCAGTTGGTTTTACAGAAACGAAAAATTATTAAAGAAATGTGGTGAAATATTGGGTAGATTTAACATATTGTTATACATCCAATTAAAAAATTTATGCATTACTGAAGCATTGGCTGTGATGACTTGGAGTCCTCTTTCGTTAAAATGGCGGATGAACAACGAGCAGCAGAACGAGATCGAATTCAGCATTTTGGGTCCTTTCAATTATCCTATACTTTCTTGCTGGGAGTTGTTAATCGTTTATGCTCAACAGGAAAAATTCATTTGGACCTAGTCGAACCACCAAATGTTCCCGACAATATCGACAGGTTTAAAAGTAGGTTAATTAAATTACAATATCATGCAGTGATTTTCAACCGCAGCTCTTAGAGCTGCATGCGACTCTTACTTGTCCTTTATGTGGGCTATCTTTAACTTTTTGAAAATTAATTATTTTCAATTCCAATACTGATTTTGCACAACTGTTTATCAAAAATTTAGTACTAATGCAATCAATCCGTCAATCTCCTACAAATTAATGACATTTTGTGGAATAAGGGGTTAAAACGTTTACGGTTTAGTATGGTATCTTCGAAACCCGACGTTAGGGCACAGGGACATAAAGGCGTAGGAACTTAAGGGCGTAAGGACATAAAGGCGCAGAAACGTAAATCTGCAAGATGCGCTAACATTTTCGTGCTTCGGAAATAACATTGATTGATTAGTATTTTAGTTAATTTTTGAAAGTCAAGTTTTGAAAAAAAGTTTTTTCAGTTTGTTTCCTGTTTTTAATGTTCAGTTGTTACACAAAGCACAACCCTTAAACCAGTGGTTTTCAACCTGTGGGCCATGGCACACCGGTGGGCCGCAGATGTATTTTGCAGTGGGCCACGCCTCGCCACCGCTGCAACATTGCTTCTTATTGATTTATTTTATTGCGCCCGGAAACGCAGCTCTTTTCAAAGTAATGTCGCAGCGGTGGCGAGCCGTTGGGAACACTGCGTACGATTTACTTCGAAAAGAGCTGCGTTTCCGGGCGCAATAACACGGAGATGGGCCCCACAAACTCCTTTACACGCCTTCGACTTAGTAGAGCGAGAAAATGAAAGAAATGATTTTGCTTCGCAGCGGGACAAAAGACTAATTATTATTGTTTGCTTAACAAATTAACTACAGTCCTTTGATGACGGCGTTTGAAAACAGGTAAATGATTGCGTTTGAAAACAACCGCTGACGTTCGTCAGTTACGTAAAGCAAATAAAATGATGAAAAAATAAACATCAGTTTAAGGCAGTGGTTCCCAACCTTTTTCTAACCGTGGCCCATTTTCATTTTGAAAAATTTTCCGTGGCCCTATTCTCAAAGCATTGCTCAATTGCAATTTTCCACTATCCTGAGCAGTAGCGTAGCCAGGATTTCGCAAAGGAGGGTGGGGGCCTTTTTTGGAAGCTTGAAACATCAGTAAACAAACTTGACTCAAATTTTCATCAGTCTTGAATTAGATTGAGGCGGTTTTTCTGTCAAAATTAGGTGATCTCCAAAAAAAAAGATCTTCACCAAAATTCAAACGGCTTTTCCGGTCAAAAACAGGTGATCTCCCCCCCCCCCCCCCAAAAAAAAACCAGTCAACTCGCCATGCACCGCAACTTTCTGCAAGCTTTCAAACCAAATCAATAAGCATCTGATCGTGCAAATACGACTTTTTCAAACCAAAATGCTCTGTGGCCCACTGCAAAATACATCTGCGGCCCACCGGTGTGCCATGGCCCACAGGTTGAAAACCACTGGTTTAAGGGTTGTGCTTTGTGCAACAACTGAACACTAAAAACAGGAAACAAACTGAAAAAACTTTTTTTCAAAACTTGACTTTCAAAAATTAACTAAAATACTAATCAATCAATGTTATTTCCGAAGCACGAAAATGTTAGCGCATCTTGCAGATTTACGTTTCTGCGCCTTTATGTCCCTGCGCCCTTATGTCCCTGTGCCCTTATGTCTTCGCCCTTATGTCGGGTTGTCAAAATATTTGTCTGTCAAAATATTTGTCTGTCAAAATATAACTATGTCAAAATATTTGTCTGTTAAATATCTACTGATATCAAAAAGAACTAGCACCCTAGCTTGAGCCGTTCAAAAAATTAATTTTTTGGGGCCCCATTTTTGGGAGGTCCCCGGTGGAGTTGCCCCAAAAAATTTAGGGAGAAAAAATTGCATTTGCAGCTCAACAACTTTACACAAAAATTAGATTTCCATGTTTTGTGGTTTAGGAGAAGAAGAGCGTACAAAATTTAGGAAGAAAAAAAAGGAAAAAAGGATAAAAAAGGATAAAAAAGGATAAAAAAAGGATAAAAAAGGAAAAACAAGGAAAAAAAAAGAAAAAAAAAAGAAATAAACCTCATCGTGCCCAAAAGTGGGTTGGTTGGGATGAAAGGGTATCTTGAGACATATAACCCTTTGAAATATTTTTTGCCGTACTTAAGCCGTTTTTGACTGAGACCGCTTTTTACGCCAAACTAGCGGGGCGGTTTTCGGGTTCTCAAACCGAAGTCTCGTGACTAATTGCCTCGAAATTGTGTACAAACGTACAACTCATTAATCTCAAACTGCTGTCAAAATTTCATGTACCTAGACCAAACCGTTCTCAAGTTATAAGCAAAAGTTTGAAATTTTGCACTCGTTAGTTGGAAAATGGCCGAGAAAAAACAGAGGAACACGCGACGCGAGCGTCGGTCGTTCCAATAACGTTTTTACGTTGTTTTCGTAGGTTTACTATACTTTTTTCAAACGTTCTTGAACTTGACGGGTTGATATTGCATTGCAGGACGTAATTGATTAAGTCATTAATTTAAGGGCTTTCCTTGACGTAAAAAGAGCCATTTTTATTCATATTTTCCAATTTTGTGGTTGCTTTTTAGTTATGACGGAAAGTGTTTGCTTAACGCATGACGGAACTTCCTTATACATCTCTGCAAGTCTGCATGGCATGTTTTTTTTATTAATTTTGAGACATTTTGCAAATCACTTGAGGCTTTGTGAGTCTCTATCTAGGTTGTATTCCTTTCCTACTTGAATTTACAATGTGATTGTATCACTGGAGTCCATTACAAATTTGCGCTGTATAGATCGTGGCTTTGTGATGATACAAAAAATGAATGAATAGTGACTGTTTTCAAATTATTGTTTTTAAGTCAGGCTTGGTATGATATGACACGTTTCCGTTAATGAGATGGCAGAGGAACACGACGGTGGTCAAACCATCAAGCCACCTGTCATCCACAAGTTTTAAATTAGAAGTGCAAATTCGAAACAATGTTCAGCCTCTTGCGATGCTGTCGTCTTCAACTGCCTAAAGGTAGAGTCAAACGTCTGGAAAGCTTTCCCAGGAGTGACATTCCTAGCCCATATATTGACAATCTAATTAGTTTCCTTTAAATCGTGATTGGTGCAACTCCAGTCTATCATTAAGAATCCTGAATGATTTACCACTTTGCTGCGTTCATATTTACACGAACAAACCTCGGTGGAGCCCAAGTTTGTATAAGGAATAGAAGGATATGAATCTTTTAAGAATATAGTTTCTATAGGGAAACTTCGTTTGTAATTGAAACCCTGGCAAAATTTCTTCTAGAAAAAAGATTTTCTAAGGCAAAATTTAAGCTGCTATATCTTCGGAACGGAAAATCGTAGAAATCAAATTAAGCATATGTTCGCAAAATACACCGAGAAAAAGAGAAAACGTTAGCACAATCATCAATTGAAAAGATTAATCCTAGTGATGCTCCAGTACCAATAACAGTAACTTTTAGAATAAATTCAAAAAACTATAATTTGATGTAGCATAGTCTGGGCAACACCAAAAAACTGGAAAGTTTTCGAGTCAAGGTGCTTCCTCGATAGTTCACACATGGAAAATGAAATATAATCGGCTCAATGAATTAATTAAATGATAGGCTGTGCAATGTAAACTAGTAATCTTCAACATGAGGGAAAAGCAAACAACAATATTTGTTGAAAAAGTACAGTGCACGTATCAAGTTTTAAATAAATTGAAAAATGACATAATTTTGTAGCAGAGGTAGATGTAGTATTTGCTAATTAGACATTTTCGTAGTGTTTTTTGAAAATAGAGGTACTAAATTCTTTGTTTGTATTAACATCGTCAAAATTTGTCTATAGTTTTAACTCTCTAAAGGCCAATAAATTTAGAATAATGCGTTTTTCACTCTTGGTCGAAAATGGATATTTTTTGATGTATGTCTGGTATTGTGACCATGAACAGTGCCAATTTTGCAGAATAGATGTTGAAAGCTCAAGCTAAAGTTTGGTGAAGTTAGCCTTCTAATCTGTCAAAATGTTTTGAGAAAAATAACTAAGCAAACAAATTTCCGACTTGAATGCTCTTTTAACCTCTCCTTCAGTAAAACCCAGGTTGCATACATGTTAAAGTTTACAATGTACACGGTTGGCTAAAAAAAATTGCACCCTTAGACAAAAGTGCCATAACTTTTTTTGGAATGAGATAACATTTTAGAATTTTTACCATTTCTTTACGACAATATATTGCGTAGCTGTGTAAAATTTTATTAACAATTTCCGTAAAATAACAAAATTACAGGTGTTTAAATAGTGAGTATCACAAACTGCAATTGCATGAAAATTAACACGGCACAAATAGTAAGCGATTGTTCATTCGTTCAATATTTTTCGATGTGTTGTCCGTTTTCTGCAATCACCAACCGCACTCGAGATCGAAACCCATCGATGGCGTTATTGATTACCGCTTGGGGCAATGCTTCCAACTCTTGAAGAATGGCTTCTTTCAATTCTATGGTGTTTTCAAATCTTCTTCCGCGGTAAACATTTTGCTCCAGAGCGCTCCAAACGCAGTAATCGACTGGATTAAGATCTGGACTGTTAGGAGGCTACATGTCTGGTTGCAACAATGTTAAGTATCGTTGTTCATTCAAGAATCTAATCGTCTCATTTGCAGTATGAGATCGAGCCCCATCTTGCATAAACTCATACGGCTAATATCCAGTAAGTGTATCCATTTCATCGAGTATCATCGACGCTAACAGCTTTTCGCGGTAGTAAGCACCGTTAA
Source organism: Trididemnum nubilum (assembly GCA_963965965.1). Taxonomy (NCBI): domain Eukaryota; kingdom Metazoa; phylum Chordata; class Ascidiacea; order Aplousobranchia; family Didemnidae; genus Trididemnum; species Trididemnum nubilum. Next base: position 29,662,602 of record OZ014490.1, read on the forward strand.
CTTTTGCCCCAGGTTCAACGAAGAAAATGGATGGTTTGCCAACTTTTGATATGGCAACAGACACCATGAGGCTCGTAGGAAAGCCACTGCGTTCCTCGTACAAGCGTTTCTTTTCTATTGTAGACTTCTTGTAGGCACTCGGAGCATAAGTGCGATCGATTTGGACGTTTAGCAGTTGAGTCACCTTGAATATTTTTTCATCACTGAAAAATGCCGTTTCTAAGACTTGTTTCTTTGACTGCATTGATGTTTGACTGCATTGATGTTTCTAAGACTTCTAAGCTCTTTGACTGCATTGATGTTATTTTCAGTCCTGCTACTTTTAGGTCTCCCTGATCCTTTTCGCCTTTTAACGTCACCTGTTTCATCAATTTTTTAAGCAAGTAGCCCACATTACGAAGAACCAAATTTTTTTCAGGATGATCTTTGATGATTCTTTTTGCCCCATAACCAAACTTTTGTCGAAGATACTTAATAATAATTTTGTCTTCTTCCGAAAACTTCTTATAAACCATTACGAATTTTATAACATTACCTACTTAAACCAATCCTGTCAAAATTGAATAATTTTAATTAATCAACATACCTGCAGAGGGTAGTAAGGAAAGAACCTCTTGGATCTTGTGGATAAACCATGCAGTTAAACTGAAAACTGAGGCCACTAGCTTCTCGGGTCAATATCATTAACACTTTCCAGTGCGGTCACTTACCACTGTGGAGCTTGGTATTTCAAAGTTATTATCATTTGAAAAAAGATTTGTTAGCATTCAGGAATTGCACGTCACAATGAGTATAGAAAGGCCAATTATAAAAAAAAAGTTACGTTACCTGCAAAAAAACCTTTGAACGCACTTGGTAAAAAGAGTTTGCTGTCTTCAATGTTTAAATAGACGTCATTTTATAATTTCTTGGAATTTCGTTGTAAAATTTTAAACAGCTACGCAATATATCGTTGTAAAAAAATGGTAAAAATTTTAAATTGCTATCTCTATGCAAAAAAAAGTTATGGCACTTTGATTAAGGGTACAATTTTTTTGGCCAACCCTGTAGATCAAATCTCAATGCTCTATGGGTAGGTTTATAAAATTTTTGTGCAATACGTTTTGATAAAAGTAATTTAGCAGCAGTCACAAATTATTAAACTGTACTTAATCTTTTTTGCAATTTTTTGCACCATTTTTACAGCACAAAAGTACTAACAAATCTAAATGTAACAAAAAAACACAATTTTAAGACTCGTGAAAACCCCTACTTATTTGCAAGCATGTTTTATAGAGACACAAAAGCAAGCACTGCAATGGTGTTAAGCAAGTTTTTATGTTGTATAGCCTAAAAAAAATCTAAGAAATTAAAGATTTGAGTAAAACTAGGTCTTTTTACGTCAATTTTTGTTTGAAAATTTTCTTAAAAATATCTTCATCAATTACATTAAACTGCGTACATATCAAAGAAACTAAAGGCTCTTATTACTTTCCACTAGTTTTTCTTTCAAATGGCTTCAAACTCTCCCAAACTAAGTAGATCCAAAATTTCTTTTAAATGGCTTTAAAGTTGATACTTTTTTCAAGAACTTATAGATCCCTTTGGCTCGTATCAAAACTGCACATTAAGGTTGCTGTTAAAAATTTGCAAATGTGAGCAATAAATCAATTATGCAAAAACTACCGCTGGTTTATAATTGTTGCAAAACTAATTTGCAATGGATTTTTGATTACTAGTGAAAGAAATGTCCTGTTGCGTTCAAATGGTTATCCAAACGTTTATCTTCTTTTTTTTTTTTTTTGTGAAGCTCTGAATGTACTATTTTTTCTTTTATTTTGGGAATTATTATCGAAACTTTTTGTATTAATGTAGATCAGAGAGTTCCATGGTTGTAATCTCTATCTGACTTTGACTTTGGTCTGCCGAGTCTGTTGATATCCGGGTTTCAACGACAACTGCTACCTCTTAACACTTTTTACTGTATCTAAACATTTTTTGCAAAAAAAATTTGAAGCTACTGCAGGATTACAAATTGTGGTGATACCCGATTTTATATACTTTTCTGAATTTGTCTGTTGCCAAATTTCGAGAGCATGGATATTTTGGAACTTGGTTTTCATATTACGCCAAATTTTCCCATGCTCTATTTTCACCGCTATTGAGGCCAATTTGGTTAGCTTTCACACAGAAAGCTCAATAACGTCATCATCCGCTTCCTGCGCCCTATTTCAGTTGTGTTCATTATAATATTAGGGACTTGATAATTTTATTCAGAGGATGATAGGACGTGTTTGACTTGTGATATTATACAAATTATGCGATATTATACGAAATGATATTACACGAAGATTACAACACTTCAAAATTAAGGCGAGGAAATGAAGAGTCCTGGGTTCAAATTATGAATGTGTTACTCATAAACTTTTTGGCTTAAATTTATTGGCCCTTGGTTCGCATATTAAATGGGTTGGTAATTACTCATAATTTTTTGTGTTTGCAAATTGCTCAGCATATTTAGGTTTATTTTTTAGGGGTGTTTATTTCACCAAAAGGTTTTTAGGTAAACGAAATAAAACGAAAATGAGGAAGATTTATATGCCGATTTTCGTTTACTTTTTTAGGGTAAAGACTAGAATTTGATTTATAGTTTGGGGTTATTTTTAGAGCAAGGATTTGGGTTTGGGTTAGATTTGTATCAAAATCAATGAAAAAGCATATAAAATTTTTTTTGGTGAAATAGTCTCTTCTTAATTTTTTTTTGTAGAATTGCTGTAAATTTTGATGCAATGCTTCTTTTTTCGCGTGCTCTATTATGAGTGATCGAACTTGTGCTTGATTCAAGCACCCTTTTGGCAAAATGTGACATGCAGGGGCGTATTTAGGAGGGGCCATTGTGCCATGGCCCCCCCTTTTTGCAAGTTGGGCATAAGATTGGATCACACAAAGGGTATGTTCTGTGCGTTTCTTCTAGGCCTTGTGCATAAAATCGGACTAAATTTGAGTGAAGACCTGCTCTTCACCTAATTTTGGGCGAAAAATCGGACTAAACTTGAAGTGGAACAATGTCTGATTACGATCATTGTTCTTCTCAAATTTTCTGAAAATCCTGCCCCCCCACCCCCCCCCGTTTTCAAAATCCTGCGTACGTTACTGGTGACATGTGCAATTTTTTGCTTTGTTCTGAAATTGCAGCTACTCCAAACCAAATTTTTCATTTACTGTTTCTTAACAACTTAAACGTTTCTGCAGAACTTTGATCGTAATATTTAATTTGATTTAATACAAATACTGCAGTTAGTTTTGTTTATTGAATCATTTTCAGAGTCAATTAGCGATAACTTAAACAAAAATAGTGAACAAATGATATTTGCAAATATCAACCAAACAGAACTAATTATCAAAGCTAGATCATCTTTAACATATAGCAGCGATACCGTTGGTGACAACCGATGAGCAAATTTTCGAGCTACTTACCTTTAAAAATAAACAAAATTATGCCTACTTTCCTAAATATATTAGCAAAAAATTGAATAATTAATGTCCCTTAATTACTTCAATTGTATCCATTTCATGTTTTCAACTTTCTCGGATTTAACTTCCAAACTTTAGTTGTTTACAAGTTAACCCTATTTTAAAAAGGGAGGGGGCTAAACGTCCCTCTTTTACTTTTTTTTTTTTTGTTTGTTAATCCTTTCAGAAATGAGCTTTTCACAAATTTCAATTTGCCAAGATAGAGGAAAGTTTTCAAATTTTAAGATTTTGTTAAGTCACTTTTTGAAATTTGAGCATTTTTTACTCATAAATTTACCGTAAATGAAGTCATAATAAAACGCTTTTGTGACATACCCACTTTGACTTGGACATTTTAAAATTTAGTTAAAAAAAAAGTTACAGAGTGTGCAAAATTTAAATCGCCCATAACGTTAATAAAAAACTGACGTCATTTTTTGAAAATATGGCCGTGACATCACTATGATGGCGTTATCAACTCAAAGCTGGTTTTTGTACAAATCTTGGTGAAAGCCAACCCGCATGCCAATTTTGATGTTTACGTAACTTCTAGTTTAGGAGATAGATATTCAGCATTTTTGTCCTTCCCTTCTTTCCGTGTAAAATATACGTTAATACAAAAGAATGAACTTTTTTTATTACATGCATCAAATACAGTCGTGTGTAGCAATTTCCCTATAATTAAACGCTATAACAATTCTAAATCAAAACCACATTTGTCGTACTGCATATCCGCTTTTCAGATGCATTTTTTTGATTCGATTTCGCAAAAAAAAATCCAAAAACGTTGATAAAAATTGATGATCCATCAAAGAACTAACCGGTATTACATTGTTTAGGTATCGTTGCAGTCGCTTTAAGACCTCAACTAGCAGAAATAATCCAGAAAAACGCATTGGATGAGATATGAATTTAAAGATGCATTTACACGGGCGACTTTTAGCTGCGAGAATCGACATTTTGCCTTTTTTCTTTCTCAAATTGCCTAGGTCACTTACACGGCGCAAGATTCACGTGAGATTTTGTCTGCGCGATATCTCCAGACACGCCCCAAAAAAAATCCAATCGCAGCAGTCACTCACACGGGAGAGATTTTAACGCGATTTATGCTCGCATACGATTGCAACTCGCAGAAGTCACTTACATGTTGAGACTGCGTGCCAGTGATTCTCGCAAAATCCAGTCGGCGGAAGAGTCTCTATCGCACTGGTTTACTTACGCGGTGCAAGATAGTTTCATACCAAATTGCTGGTTTCGATTTTGCAAAAGCCAATTGCCGCAAAAGCACTTCAAATGCGCCGCTTGTCAGCTATTGCATTTGAAACAATAACGCTGCAGAATTTTGAAAAGAAAATGTATGAAGCCAACGCAAGCGTAAAACGAAGTAGAGTGAATACAATTAAGCAGCTGATGTCGTTAAAACTTGCAATGAAAATGCTAGGTGAAAGATGAAGCAGCAAGGGCGGCGTTCTGCTCGAGCAGAATGTGTGATACGTAAACACTTGAAATTACTCGAAAAACCTTATTTACTCTGTATCATTTTGAGTAGGCTCGGATGGAGCAAAATGAAGCGGGCATTAATGCTCATAATTTATGATAAAATTCCATCATTTACCCTTTTGGTCTTGGTTTTTCTCTACCGCAACCCATCTCTGACCATGTTTCTTGTTTGGTTATACACAATGTTTGGTGGTATAAAATAATAAAATTTATCAACGTTTTTGTGCAGTTAATTCTAAAAACACTTTTGAAATTACTTTTTCTCCAAGTATGTGTGACTGACAAATTCATATTGTTTATTTCCTTAATAGTCCACAAGTATTTTGTATTTTGTAGTAGATCTGTGCTGTCATATTGTGCGAAATGCTAATTGTTAAATTTTAGTTTTGTTTTTATAAGCTTACGTGTTGAGTTCGTCTGCAATGATACCAGGCGCCTTCCGTCGCTACAGAAGTACTGGCTCTTTTTTAATTAAACCAACATTCAAAAAATTCATATAGCATTTATATAATATGTGTTTCCATGTAATTTTGTTATTGAGCTACTACACCACAGCTGTTACAAAGCACCAATATCTACAATAATAAAATATGCAGGGCATGCATTTACTAAACGCTAGGCAATCACAGTAAGTATAGTGCGGAGGATGAATTTTTATGAACAGTGCAAAAATACGTCAGTGACTTCAGGTCAAAACTCACTCCTGGCGTTATTCAAATGAAAAAGCGCCATAAAACCACCAGAAATTGAGAACATGATTTCATTAGGAAAAGCATTTTCATGAAATTAATGTTTAATTACAAAATGCTGTGCAGTAGGTGTTATGTTTCTCCACTAACTATGGTTATTTTAACCGCAAGAGATGCCGGTAAGCTACTAGCAATCTCGGGTCAGAGAAAAAAGCGAACGCTAACACGTTTTTAGCCTACAAAAACCAGTGGATGGTACTTGTATACAAGGCGCTGGACCCAAGCAGTGAGCATGGTGTGTGAGCCTACACTAACGCTCCAGAGTTTCGATGGAGCACCTACAGTCAATAGTGTTACGGAGGGCTTCTGTAACAAGCATCTCCACTTCAAAAATATATTGTCCAAATGCCATTATTGTGAATTTATTGTTTTAGCTATTCTAGAGTTTTCAGATTTTTAACTATTGTTTTTGCTATGTCAGAATATTAGCAATGACAAAATTGATTACACGTCTTCTTTATAAAAGTACAATTTTGTAAGAACACGAGACTCATTTTTGCTCAAAATTTAATTACAAATTAGGAACAACATCAATCTCAGCAACAAAAATAATACTAAGAACAACCGAAAAAGAATCAATTTTTAATCAAAAAAGTAACTAAATTCTATTCTGATTCAAAACAATAAAGCTTGAGTTCGGAGCATAATGTTCGGAACATTGAAATATCTTTAATACAAAACACAAAGCCAAAATAACTGGAAACATATCTTGACGTTTCGTGAAACTACTTCTCACATTGTCAAAAGTAATGAATGGCGAAAAACACAAAGCACAAGCATATAAAGCAACAAAAAGAAGCAGCAGCAGGGGAGAGAATTATTCATATTACTCATGTGTTAAACAAATACAGCGGTATAGAGGTCCTGTCATTTAAGTTGGGATTTAAGTTGGGATTGTGTTTCTGAATTAGTAATGTTTCGGTGATCAATAATTTTCGCCAGTGATTGGTTTGGGCCATTATTTCTGTTTTGTCAAAATCAATTTTATAATCAATTTTATCCAAACATCTGACAGATAACCCCGATCATAAAATTGATTTTGACAAAACAGAAATAATGGCCCAAACCAATCACTGGCGAAAATTATTGATCACCGAAACATTACTAATTCAAAAACACAATCCCAACTTAAATGTTGACAGGACCTCTATACCGCTGTATTTGTTTAACACATGAGTAATATGAATAATTCTCTCCCCTGCTGCTGCTTCTTTTTGTTGCTTTATATGCTTGTGCTTTGTGTTTTTCGCCATTCATTACTTTTGACAATGTGAGAAGTAGTTTCACGAAACGTCAAGATATGTTTCCAGTTATTTTGGCTTTGTGTTTTGTATTAAAGCTTGAGTAGTTTTCTGGTATTTACGGCAAAATTGCAACAATTTTGAGACTATATCTTGCGCACTGCGCAGGTAACAAAAAACTTTTTGGCTCTCGTTCAAACGAAAATTAATGCTCGCTTTTTCGCTTTCTGCAATTTTACGATGCTGCAAAAGCAGCTAAAAAGGCGTTTACAAGCAGACAGATCATTAGGAATTAACAAACAGGGTCCCCATAATTAACATTATTGATCTCAAAATTTAAGAATCAATTTAGAGCAACTAAGGCTCAACATTGGCTAAAAATTAAGAACAGCCAGACTTAACTCAAAATTTACTGGTTTTTATAAAAAAAGTGTACTTACGGTATTACAAAAGCAAAATACAAACTAGGTACTGTTACCTCTGTTTAATTTACCATGCATTTTATAAAGGGTTAAAGTCCTATTTGGTTGGCTTCACAGTCATCAGCTCATGTGACTGCCGCATCTGCAGTGGACCACTGCCAGCATCAACACGAAAATCATTACTTCTGCTTTTCAAACTAATATGAAGTAAATTTAATATCGAAATCACAGTTAATTACGGTAAAAGCACTATACGGACTGTTTTGTACTATAAACACAATGTTTTACTAAGTAAATTTAGGATAATCGCAGCTAGCGATTCACAAAGCACTTGTACATTGCGCTATGCCGGGGCAATTCGTAAATTGCTTACGATTAGCAGTTTACACGAGCGCGACTTTGCCCTGAGACTCTCGAGACGTTGAAATCAATCACGTTTTAGTAATCTCCGGCGAGAACGATTCTTGCATCGAGTCGCGCAAAATATGATCGGCATCGCATATCGGAGGTGCACCTTACACGGCGGCGATTCTTGCCAAACGCGATCGAGGGAAGTGAGTCTCGGCTCGTGTGAGTAACCACTCTGCGAGAAAGATTTTCACACATAAAAAATCGTCGAATCGGGTTGCAAAAAGTCTCCCGTGTAAATGCGGCTTAAGCCCAATCATAATAGCTTTTTTCTGTTTTCTTCATTGCCTGTTTTTCCGCGGTTGTTGCTGGAGCATTAACTCGCAGTTAACTTGCCTTACTTTGCAGTCTTCACCTTTATCATATTTCGCTTGTAAGAAGTCACAAGCGACCCCTTCTATGATGCTCAATGTAATTGATCCGAGGACGTCCAATTCATCTTTTCTCATTTGCTTCAGAGAGTATAACTTATTTTGGAAGGATTTTGCTTCTTATCGTTTTTAAGCCCTATTTTATGCCAAATCTTTTCGGCATTCACAGAACCTATTTTCTTAAATAAAGAAACGTTTTGTCCTGCACGGCAAATGCAGCGTAATTTTGTCGCAAAATAAACATTTAGAACTCGGTCAACTTTGGCATAAAAGAACATAGAATCCTGTCCATGTGGTCTTTCAAATATAAGCAATGGTAACTGTAATAATATGCTTGTTAATTAGACGTCATAATATAGATTTCATTAATTTTTTTTCTTTTTAAAGCAAAATATATAACTTTAAAATTGCATTGCTGTTGATCTTACTGCATTGTTTAATGTAATGCGTGATTTGATTATGTTAGTAAGTTTGTAAAATAAAAAATGATCTCATAAGCAAATTTGCTTTTGTCTGTTTAGATAAGGCTGCTGGCTACAAAAGAACGAATTACGTCTTTAGGATCGCAAAGTAAAAGTGTAGATGGAAGCTTGCAAAAGAAGCAAGCCCTGTGAACGACCAACAGTTATTGAAGAACGAGATTTTCCAAAATTTTTGTACCTTGGTGACGTTGTTGCGTCCTTGGATAAAACGCTTTACGATGATTATCTCTGCTTAGTGGCTTCGAACCAGCAGCAAATTCAGTGGAAAAGAATTCGAAGAAATCCACAGGGACATTAGATCATCGGAAACTTCTAAGCAGGTGCGGATTACTACAATCACGAAGTAGTCATTGCAATGAAAAGCGTGGGGATCGTCCAATGAGTTAGCGTCTGTCTCTGCCCGGTCTCAGGAGGACAAATATGCGCTGTACAACAACACATTTAAGAGGTCGGGCGGGTGGCACTCCAAAACTATGTCAAAATATTTGTTTCTTAAATATTTACTAATATCAAAAACAATTAGGGCTCAAGCTTAGGCTCTTAATAAATGATTTTGAGGGGTTTCCAAGGGGATAGCACCACCAAATTATGTCAAAATATTTGTCTATTCAAGTTCTACTAATATCAAAACAATTTACTTCCAGTATAACGTGTTCAAAAAATCGATTTTTAGAGTGCTTATTTTGGGATTCTGGGGAGAGGAGGCTTCAAAAAAACTCAGGGGAAAAAACTGTATGTTTCAGCTTTACAAAAATATTACATTTTTTTTTTTTTTCGGTTTGGAAGAAAAAAGTCGTATAGGCTACAAGATTTGGAAGAACAAAAAAACAACAACATATAACCATGTGAAATATTTTGGCCGTACTTAAAGCGTTTTTGAATTTTACCGTTTTTTCCTCCAAATTTTGTGGCGGTGTTCGGGCTTTATAAAATCAAAATCACGTAATCTATTGCCTCGAAATTTGGTGGAAACAAGCAACTTATTAATCTTAAACTGTTATCCGAATTTCATTCAGCCGTCCTCGAGTTATAAGAAACATTTGAAGCTTTGCACTTGTTAGCTGCAAACTGAAAAAGATTATCCAAAACTTAAAATGCAAAACGTGAAGTCGTTTTCTAAATCGTAAAAGCAGAGACTAGAGTTGAATTATACAGTTACTTTTATTAACCACTATAAATGTACTTTCGTTTCATCAAATCACTGTTAGTAATCGTTGGTTGTTTTGCTTATGATCGTTTGTTTTTTTGGTTTGTCAATCCCCCAAATTTCGGGATTACATAATGAATGCCTCGGAAAAATCTCGAGCACGGGATTACTAATTTACAATAGTCCCAATATCCTATTTCTACTTTTCAATGGTGCATGCTTGCTCATTATCACGAGACTTGCGTCAACAGACCTATTCAGACGTTATTAAATTTTTTTCTGATAAATGGAGTTTTCCATCGGAATAATTGAGTAGGTTTGCCCGCGATTCGGTGGAATAAATCTCACTGTTAAAGTTTGATTTGTTTCTGAAATACATAATTTTTGTTCTGTTTTTGAAAACTTTGGGATTAAATTCGTTTTTTCGCACAATCAGCTGGATCAATTGAACATTTGCGATAGACGAAGTGTGAAGTGTTATGTTTCAAGTCGTTAAATGCGGTGAGTGTTTTTCAAGAGGCTGAATTAATGTTGCTCACGTGTGCATTGTGATAATTAAGATGGAAAGCGCCGTGCCATTATGCTAATTCACAATAATCATATTTCTCCTGCAGAGCATCATCATTTCTAAACAATGAAATTCTTTTTTTAATTCTGAACGTCAATTAAGCTGGGATAAACTGTGAATGTACAGTAAATCAAGTTTAAAATCTTTTTTTGACCCGACATGGAATTTATCTACGTCTATGGCTTTAGTAGCTGCAGTTTCATCCGCTGCCGAATCGAAGTCACTGCTGCATTAGATTACTTACGCTCTTTGAATCACAATATTGATCGTTATTAACAATAACTTATACATACAATAACTGTCTTTAAATCATTCAATCACTAAATAAACATAGGTAATAACTGCAGATAATGAAAGCATTTGTAAATTGACAACACAAAGTCTGTTTTTAAATTTATGGATTTAAATATTGTTATAGTGATATTTATTGAATCAATAGCGCAGCAGGAAAGATTAATTACTTATGATTTATGTTTAATATTTTCACGTAAGAGATAATTTCTAAAAATAACGCAATGCAATGGCGGGTAATTCCCTCATAAAAAATACCGCAGTAAGTTTTGTTTCTGCGTTTATTTTTTCAATTTCAGAAAGAATAAATATGGATATTTATGCACATTTCATGTTAAAGGTTAAACAAAGCAATAAGAAGTGTTCAAACGTACTATAAGCACTAGCCAGAAAATCTTAGTTGTTAGTTCTTTGTTTCTCACCTTAAAAACAAAAAGACTTCTGATGAGCAAAAGAATTAGAGTCGACAATTAAAATTCTGTTGAGGTAGCTGCAGTAACGAAGAAAGTATATTGTGAATGTCAATCGCTGTAAAATATAACTGCTGCAATATCGCACAAGATCTTATTGTAATAATTAAGCTTCACGAGCAAGACTATGAATGGCCAGAATAGAAAAAACGTATAAGAATTTTAAATAATTTTTTTTTCCAAAGATTAGACAATAAAACAAAAACAAACGCAACAAATTATATAAGGAAAATAAATTATGTAAGATGTAGTTCAGTTTTGAGTTTTTTTGCTTAATTTGGAAAATAACGTATACGGAATTAAAATCTACCAAAATCCACCCATTAGAAAGTTGTTAAATTGGAAACCCACAAAAAGGGCTTTCAACAACATGCAATGCAAGATTTTTGCCAAGATACTCTCTCAACATTTTTATTAGTTTTGATTTACTGTAAATCTAACCCAAAGCAATATCTTTACTAAAAAGTATTCCTAAATGTACCAAAAAAGTTAACCAAAAAAGGTCATATAAAAAAGATCGTTTTTGCGTGATGTTATAGCGTCTACTCTACAAGTTGCACTACACATAATTGAGTTGATTATTTTGCAAGAAGCAAAGGTAGCGAAACCAGTCCAAATTGTTTTTTATCAATAAATTTAATTTCTGTTTTAACCCCGAACGCCCAGCTGTTACGTGTCTAAAGCCTATTATACTAATTTCCTAGCCCATTATTCTTTAGTCAAAGTCTTCATTGTTTTCGAAGATAAAATTTTTTCTGACATCATTTACCAAGAAAAATGCTTTCCACCTATCTAATCAGCTGCTCTTCAAACCACTTTTATTGAAACCTCTAAACCTATTCTTTTCCGCCATAAAAGAGTTTTTGCACAATATTTGAAGATTTCGCGCTAAATTGCAACGATCTCATTAATCCTTCTTTTTCTTTCCAACCAATCACGACTTGCCTTTGTTCCGATAAAATGACCTTCTTTTTCAGCGCTTTTCAATCCAAAGATTCTTTTTGGCAAGTGGGGATAAAAATCGTAGAAGGCAATGTTTAAAGGGAAATTCATTTCACATTCTGTATTCCCAGACATCTTTCTACTGTACATTCATTCCCTTCAATAAATTAAATTCCGTTTTGCAAACTTCTGGTTATTAGTACATCACTGGGTTACGTCACGTATGGCGCCATTTGTACTTTTAAGCACTTCACTAAATTTAGCTCTTGACCAATTAGGCAGTTTTTAAATTCGATTTAAGCCCTTTACATGAAGCAGAATTGTGATGTTTTGACGTTTGCGGGGGCGGAGTTTTAATGTTTAATCCTTTACGTGCTATCTGGTCTAAAGGCTACCAGCGCGGAAGCCTAGGAAAGAGCCACCAGAGCGGTGACAACTCAAAACAAGCAATGTGAAAGGTTGTCTTCTCACAGGATTCGAATCTGCAGCCTTTGGATTACCGGTCAACTGCTCAATCACTTGAACTAGAGAAGACGTCTCCTCGCATGCTTAATTTTGGCTATCTAAACCCAGCAACTGGCTTTTACTAAAACGTTAAAAATAATTTAAATGTGATGTTTTGACGTTTATGAGGCCAGAGTTTTTATATTTAATCGTTTATGCGCTATTTGGCTAAAGGCTACTAGCGCCGAAGTTTTGAAACTTTTTCCTAGGCTTCCGCGCTGATAGCCTTTAGGCCAGATAGCACATGCACGATTAAACATAAAAACTCTGACCCTGCAAACGTCAAAACATCACAATTAAATTATTTTAACATCCTAGGACAAGCAAGTTGCTGGGTTTAAATAGCCAAAATAAATTAAAAATACAAGGAGATGTCTTCTCTAGTTTAAGTGGTTGAGCTGTGGACCGGCAATCCAAAGGCTGCAGGTTCGAATTTTGAGGCCAGATAACAATTTGCATTGCTTGTTTAAAGTATAGTCGCCGTTCTGGTGGCTTTTCTCTAGGTTTCCGCGCTAGTAGCCTTTAGGCCTTTAGCCTTTAGGCCAGATAGCACGTAAACGATTAAAAGTTATTGTCCATGTAAGATGTGGTGACGTCATAAACAATTAAGATAACAATCAATGAATTCGAATAATGAAAAATGAATGATGAGGTCTGACCGACTTTCAAACAGCGCATCAAACTTAAACCAAATGTTCACTGAACCCGCTGAGTTAAGCTTGGGCGAGTGACGAACTGTGAGCCCATTTCCGCGCCACTTGGCATCAGTTTATAAAAGATGTCCCAGAAGTCGAGCTTTATCTAAGTTTTTACAGAAGTTTATACAGTTGTGATAATGAATTGAATCTGAACATACTGTAGAAGATCTAATCTGAAACAAAAATAGACATTTGTTACATGGTGCGCGACTTTTAAGACATTCTGTTATCATTTTACCATATCATAAAAGATTGGCAGAGTCTTAAAACATTAAAAACTTTTAGCCTTTGCATGTCGGCAATCTGCTGTGATATTTGCTCAAACCCTTCGTAATCGAGCACTTTTTGAAACCAGATATTAACCATCAGCATTTTACTATATTCTGTTTTACTACTTCGAGCATTACTATATGAGACGTCATGAATTTTATATCTTATATTTTTACCAAAAAGTTTATGTCAATCAAAGTGATTGTTTTTCGTCGAATAAGGCGACTTAGAACATATGATTTGATGTAGTTTAGATTGTCTTAATCGTGCCAATATATCTTGTTTCAGTGAGTATTGTAATTGATTTCTAATGGTTAGCAAGGAAGGCTACTGTAATATCCTCCAATCTTTTGGATCATGATGATACAGGCTACTATTTATATTCATAAAAATACTTGCATACTATTACATTAAAAAGTGGTCCTTAAAATAATAGACCACCAACAGGACAGCAACATAATTGGGGTGACTACTTTTTTGAACTTATTATTATTATTATTATTGTTTTAGTAGTTTTTTAAGAATAAAAAAGTTACCAGTCTCCGAAAAACTTTGCCAAACTTTTTGGTGCTGTAGGCGCCGCTTAATATGATCACCATGGGACCAGACCAGTTTGGTCATAATATCCCAATGGTCATAAAAACCGAAGCCGCCATAACTGCACCTGAATTAAAGTAAATAACAAAGCAAATAACAGTTCAAATAACGTTCCATCAAAGTAACGTATCAAAGTGCCGCAACAGAAATTCAAAATGTTTAGCACGTACGTTAGTTAGTTTTTGGTACAAAAAACTCAGTAATGTTCCCTTAAATATCTTTTCGCAAAAAATCTCGTTCTCCATCGAAAGTATCAAATTTTCGCCAAAACACTGAACTGTGATAAGAAAAATGTAGAAGATGTTGGTCATATTGTCCGAAACTTGGTCAATTTAAACGGAGAATTTAAATGGAAAAATTCCGGACCGTGCCAAATTGGTCATAACTTAATGAGCAGCGCCATTGGTGGGCACAAGTCCGTTAATCGTTAATCCGTTATTAACGAAGCTAACTTTTTCTTTAACTCGTTAATCCGTTAAAAAGTTTTTTCATGTTAACGGACTAAATTAACTTCCGTTAAGTTCTGCTAACTTCCGTTAAGATTTTTATCGTCAATATCTTGCACCATTTATTCATCTTACCGGTACCAACCAGTTTGCACAGGAACACTTGTTCGTATTAGCACGAGTTTTATAGAAAAAAGCGAAGAAAGGAGCTCGATCTTTTTTGTGGCAAATAGTAAGGTGCAGCCTCATAGGTCTATTAATTATCGCTGTTCGCAATTTCCAAAGATTTTCCGATCGCAGCTTCGTTAGTGCATTTGAACTTGATTTTATCTCGAAATTAGATTAGACTGTAAAATGTAACCTCCAAAACACAAAAAGACCACTTCAGCAATAAATATTTTCTTACAATCAGCTCAACAGCGTCAATACGTGTTCTAGAAGCGAGTGAATAAAAAGAAATGTAAATTACACGCAAAATGTTAACGAATTAACGGGCTTTATTAACTTCCGTTAATTAAAGCTAAAAATAACGGATTAACGTTAACGGAGGTGTGAAGTTTGTTAACGGACTAGTGGTTAACGAAGCTAACGTTTTGCATTAACTTGCCCACCTATGAGCAGCGCCTATAATACTGCATTGTCAAAAGTTGCGAAAAAATCTTTTTTTTGAATTGGTTAGTAATTTTTTTAAAGAGTTGATTTTTTAATCGGGTAGGTGTTTAATTGTGCGTAGATATGAAATGTTGCAAAAATTTTGACAAAACTTTAAATAAGCTTAGGGGAACAAAAGATTTTTGAGGATTAGTACAAGTTCAGCAACCAGCATGCGTTGGTCATTCTCTGGTTTTGCTCGCAAACTCTTGTCAAGTTGTAAAATCGTATTTTTTTGCAGAAAATAGAGCTAAAGGTAATTTAATGTAGTGCTATTTAAAAATTGTATCAAACTCCAACAAAGCAATACTTTCTGCGTTTTTAAGTTTCAATTAAAGTCTTCAAGATAAAGAAAAACGTAACTTATTAACTTCATTGTTTACAATAATGGGAAACTGTTTCAAGAAAAGAAAATCAAACCAACCAAAAAATGAAACACAGAGAGTTATTGCTGTAAAGAAGCAAGCTTTATCACCATATTTCTCGAATCCAGATGATAATGTTTACGTAGTTGAAGAATTATACAGAAAAGTTGTTGATAACGAAAAAACTAAAACAACTTCTTCAATAAACCAAGGAATCAACAACACAAGGTTTGTTGTTTGTTTTATTCTGTTTAACAAAAGTGGAACAAAAAATGTTAAAAGGCTCATTAAATAAAAACTATTGGATCAATTTGCTAGCTACAAATTTGTCAAAAATACTACCATCATTTTATTTTTGAAATTAATAAAATTACGAGTTTGTATCATTGAATTTGGTATCACTTCTGATAATTTCAAACTAAACAAATGCTGTTGCATTGACAATACTCGTAGCAAAAAAATTGTTAGACTGGTGTTGTAACAAATACAGGCATATTATGTACGGGTTTTAAGTTCATAACACCGTCAGCACGATGGAGAAATTTTTAATTCAACTTCAAGTACTGTAACACGCCAGAAAGTGTCCGGAGGTTTCCGACATTTTATTACAATAAACTTACATTTTATTACAAAATACATTTTATTACAATAAAATGTCAAATCAAATCTTTCACTATACTCGCTGTATTACGCCGAAGCGTGTAACGAGTTGCAAACTTTAGTTTATGTGTAATTTGTGAATTTTAGGTTTTCACAAAACGATTAAGCGATAAACCACAATAAAAACTAGAAGGTAACATCAAAAGCGAAGTCTGGAAAATTCACGACAGCATGCTTTTGGGCATCAATTACTTCACACTAAAAAAAAGCGCAAGCTAAATCAGCATGGTTATCAAATAAAATGAATCCAGATGGGATTCGAACTCACGCCCGCAACAGCCTCAGCCATAGGCGTAGCCAGAGAGGGGGCCCAGGGGGCCCGGGCCCCCCTAATTGAAATACCACCAATGATAAAAAATTGTGGCAACATAGCCTAGCGATGTTTAGTTGCAGTTACGGACGACGAAGGAGCCCTAAGGCCCCTAACTAACAACCAGGGGGCCCTGGGACACCTAACTGACAACCAAAAAGCCCCGAGGCCCCCAAGTGAAAAACGGGGGCCTCTAAGTGACTAACTGGCGGCACCTAATTGACAACCAGGGGCCCCCAGGGCCCCTAACTAACAACCAGGGGGCCCCAGGGCCCCTAACTGACAACCAGGAGGCCCCAGGGCCCCCCAAGTGAAAAACGGGGGCCTCTAATTGACAACCAGGGGCCCCCAGGGCCCCTAACTAACAACCAGGGGGCCCTGGGGCCACTAACTGACAACCAGAGGGCCCCTAACCGACAACCAGGGAGCCCTGGGGCCCCTTACTAACAACCAGGGGACCCGAGGCTTCTAACCGACAACCAGGGATCCCCAGGGCCCCTAACTAACAACCAGGGAGCCCCGAGCCTCTCACTGACAAACAGGAGGTCTTGGGGCCCCTAATTGACGACCAGGGGCTCCCAGGGCCCCTAACGAACAACCAGGGGTCCCTAACTAATGACCAAGAGTTCCGAGCCAGGGGCCCCGCAATTCAAATTTTTAACAATATATACGCAAAACCTGTGAGAAATTTAAAAGTTTAGTGCTAAAAGTTGCAATCTCAGGCCCTCGTTTAACGTTATTATGAACTTAATGCTATTAACACAGGCAGTAATGCAAACCCCCTACTGAAATACTACCAATGATAAATATAATAAAAGCATAG
The DNA here is from genome assembly GCA_963965965.1 of Trididemnum nubilum. Lineage (NCBI taxonomy): Eukaryota > Metazoa > Chordata > Ascidiacea > Aplousobranchia > Didemnidae > Trididemnum > Trididemnum nubilum. Next base: position 29,680,009 of record OZ014490.1, read on the forward strand.
CCAGTATGTTGTTCTTGTCCGGAATTGTAGTTTCTTTAATTTAGAATTTACGCGTACAAACGCAAGTAATAATAATGACCACCTCCTGTCCACGTCATAATAATTTCATGCAATTCCTAGAGCTTTCAAAAAACTGTCACGTGACTTGACTCGAGTCCTCCACGTTTTGGAAAAAAAAGTTTTTTTAATGTTGCTTTAAATGGTTTTTGTTTATGAAAGAACTTAAGGGCGCGATCTTATCTCAAAATCATACGCGTAGCCAGGGGGGTGGCCCAAAGGGCCCGGGCCCCCTCAATTGAAACGCCACCAATGACAAACATTTGACAAAAAATCCTTGTTTCTTCATTTTCAATTTCTTTTAAAACCTTTTCGTTTAACAGAACACGCGTACAACAGTAATTAACGATGAATAATATTGATGACCAGAAGGCCCGGCGCACCCCCTTAATTCAAATTTTTTCAGCCAATTTAAACGTATAACCAGGGTGAAATCAGGGGTTTTTGTTCTAAAAATTGCAATCTCAGGCCCTCATCTAAACTTTATATGAGCGTAATGCAATAACCAGCGCCGTACTTGCCATATGGCACAGCGCCAGGGCCGAGCTCTCAGATGGTAGAACTTTTTTTGGTCTTCACGTATATTTGGCTAGAAGATGTTGCAAAAATCCGCTAAGTGCCAGGGACCCCGCGCAATGTAAATCCGGCCCAGGAATATCATGTTTAGTAAGCGTAACCATCTATTGTACCATTTTTCAGTAACGATTCAACTCCACCTCGCCAGTTTTTACGCACAAAATGCTTTTAAAAAATAGCTAGAGAAAATGTTCATTGAACAAATTATTGAATTTCAATTGAGGGGGCCAGGGCCCCTTGGGCGTACATGTACTCCTATAACCGGTTGACTTCATGACAAAACAAAAACCTTGAAGGAAAATCGTCGAGTGGATTACTATTTACTGCTAAAATATTGCAGGTGGCAATGTGCCTTACTTACCTCTATATGGACCAAACCACTTACAATTAAAATTTTCCACCATAATGCAAGATTTTAAACGTGTTTTGAACTTTAATTGCAAGTAAAAGGAGGATTGAACAGTTAAATTTTTTCGATTGGCTTTCAAATGTCAAAAATCTAGTTCTTTCGAATGGCTTTGAACACGTGCGAAATGTGATCCAATGGGATTAAAATAGCTTTTTTTTCCAAAAACTTACAAAAATCGCCCAGCGGCTGGGGGTTTTGCCCCCAGACCCCCATAGCCACCGGCAGCTGGGAGCTCCGCCCCCAGACCGTCGTCTGTGCTACGTTTGAGCACACTAGCTTTCTCAACACGTATCCTAAGTTAGACATTTGCATTTTCTAACGAATAGTTTTCGCCCTCTCCCTTTACCAAAATCCTGGTTAAGTGCCAACATACTACAGCTTTAGATCTTCCATTCTACGATATCTTTGTCCCACAAAAAGCTCCTTTTTTGAAAATTTCTGATGACGTCATTGCATGTGATTTGTGGTTTGGGCCCTCCTTAATCAAAAATCCTGGCTACGCGTATGCCTCAGACATACACTGGTTGAGAAGTCACGGCAGTTTTTTCAAGTTTCACCGCAGGATAAGGCGTGAGCAGTTAAGCACTCTCTCACTGTTGTTTGAAAGTTGACAAAAACAGGCAAACAAAGAGCGTAGGTTTATACCTTTTTGAATAACATTTGCAACTTTTGAACGACTGCAACAGTGCAGAGTGTAGACGCGTCATTACACTCAAGTTTCGGTCACGCTATGCGATTGGCAGGCTTGTGAGATAGTTGACGAACTACCACTCAGGGTTGGATCGAGTTTGAATTTGAATCCGCTTAAAGTTATTGATGAATTCGAATAAGTTAACATTGGAAAATCTATGAATTCCAATTTAAACTTAGCTTTTTCAAAGTAAATGAATTTGAATTTATTTTTTTTACCGTCAATGAATTTAAATTTGAATTTAAGAATTAAACAAATAAAAGGGTCTAAAAATTAAAAAGTAATTGGTGCAATAAATAGCCTAGAAAATTGTTTTTGAAGTAAATGTGCACTTAAATCTTTTAACTTTACCTCCAACTTTTGTCATATTTTATCTTTTTTATATTTAATTATCCTGACAACAGCGTTCATCTACTTCAAAATGGTTTAAAATTTAAAATTTTGGAGTATCACATTGGAAAAAAATTTTCAAATGTTAATTGTAGATTAATGTACAACCTGAAAAATTCCGTCGTAGACATGTAATAGAAAAATTTTCAAAAATCAAAATGGAATTTTTTGTTAACATTTTTTGATTTTGGAGAATTTTCTAAAAATTTTTTTTTTTCTAGGAAGAATCAATCCTCCCAGTTACACGCCAGGCAACAAATGAAATATGCGTACGGCTTCAAAATGAAATGCATTTTAACTTCAAATAAATGAAACTTAACTAACCGAACACTGGTCGAGCGGATAGAGCGTCTGCTACTAAAACAGTAGACTTCGTTTGATTTCTGGTTAGGCCAAACCATGCAAAGAATATGAAAGTTGGTATTGACAGCTTCCCTTGTTTACGTTCAGCAATAAAATGGATAGACAGAAGCTCTCAGCGTTTGTCGAGACAGGTGGCAGCTTGACTTAAAGATCGACAGGTTCTTCGCTGTCTCCTGGCCAAGGCAACTTGGTGAATGAAAATGCATGTACAATTTAACGTGAAAATCTATTTTTCTACAAAAAGTGGCTCACGACAATTTGGAAGCCTATAATTATAGAGTTCTTACAGCAGCGTTGGAACCGCCCTATCAGTTAGTTACAATTCTGGAGTCAACGTTGTCGGATTTTGAAGATATTTGTACATTTTTTTCTTTATTTTTTACTTCACCAAAGAGCACATTTAATAAAATTTAAGCAGGTTGCTTTTTTTTTTTTTGAAAACTCTAATATATTTTCGTTTACTACTGTATAATGCTCAGATGGAAATTTCGAAGTCGACGAGAGATCGAAATTCCACCCGAGAAATATTGTAAGTGGAGAGGAAAGCATCAACGTATAAAGTATTCAAGTTATGCTGCACGTCCAAGGTCATACAGCTCGTCGAAAACGCGTCGTCGAAAATTTTCAGATGTGCCAGATAATGCCAAAGTTTTTGAAAGTAAATTATCATTTTGTATATCACAAACTTTTATTATTTTGTTTGGAGTTCAATTCTTGTTGCTTTTCAACCGAAAGTTATACGATATTAGTAATGAAGGATGATTTATTGTAAATATTAGTAATTAAGAATTACATTTACATATGCATAAGAAATTTCAGTAATTAATTTTGAATAATTGCTGATTGTGTTAAAAGATCAGTTAATGTAATGAATGGAAATTCAGTATCAGAAACGATAGGAATTGATCCCATTCTTAAATGGGATCGAAGCATACTTACAATTGGTATTCACAACTTCCCTTCTTGACGTTCTGCGTTGAAGAAGTACATTATTAATATTTTGCAGCAATAACAATTACAGCAAATAGACTATTAATTTCTTGACCCAATATACCTCGACTAAAAAACGGCAACGGTTCATACTGCCAATGTTCCGACAAAGCGATTGGTAAAAAGAGCAATAAAAAAATGTAAGTTATAATACTTTATTATACTGCGAGCGTAGTATAACTAATGGAAATATTTTATACAGTAACTAGGATTTTACAATTGTCGATTTAAGAATCTTACTGTAATTCTTAAGTTACTATACAGTACACAAAAAACACGTAAGTTACTGTTTAACGAGTTTCGATTTGTTCGACCAACGCTCTGCAGTTATGCAGCACTGCAAGGCTTATAACTCGACCAGTATCAGGCTGGCATTGCACTTAGTTCAACCACGTTGAGCTGCTTGCTTAGTAGGGTTGCCAAATCGGTAGAAACGTTTTCAAGGACATTTTAATGCCTGAACTCTTACTCTTAGAAAATTATAAAATCGATAATTCAAGCGCACTTTATGAAAAAAGGATTAAGCATTTTATTGATAAGCTACTAGTACTACTGTTGCCAGATAAGAAATCATAGCTTGCAACAATTAATTATCAACCATAGCAAACCGAAGTTTTTAGAAACTCTTATCAAGAGCATAATGTACAATTATTGTGCATGCAAAAACAGTAAAACTAAAGGTGTAATGCTTTGTGTCTGCGTAGTTTGTTTAAAAGAAGTATTACAAATCGTTAAATGTGAAGTCTATCCATAAACTGCACAATTACCAAATATTGCTTCGATGTTCAAACTGCATATCACATTGTGTCCTTGAGAAAGACAGTTAAAGCCATGGTTCAATCAGGGCCGAATTGTCTACTCGTCTAGATTGACAAAGATTGTAATACAGTTCCCAAAGTGTCTTGTGTATGATTGCATGATAAGCCTACACAGGGTGCCTGATTCACACGTCCATTAAAACACAATATTACACACGCATAGTAGAAACGGGTAGAGCAGAGATTGCCAGCACGAAATGTATATGGTGGGATGTTGGAAGTGGTGCAAGGCAAGGTGGGAAGAATGTTTGCCTTCTTGATTTTTGATTGCACATTTGCACAACTACTTACTACATAGCATAGGCCTAGAAGCTCAATGGAAGCAAATTTTGATTTTTCGGCTTATGTTTTGTTTTTTCATCGGCAGTTGGCCGGGAGAGTAGAGGCGTCGTTTTTAGGACAACCCTGATCGCAAGATCTAAGTTCAACCCACACCCTGGCCACGTTGTTGCATCCTTGGATAAGGCGTTTTACGATGATTACCTTTGCATGGTGGCTTCGAACAAGCAGCAAATTCAGTGGGCATAATTTGAAAAAATTCACAGGAACATTCGAAACTACTAAGCAGGTGCGGATTTGTCCAAGCATGAAGTACAGTTACTGCAATTAAAAGCGCACGGATCGTCCAATAATTAGCGTCTAACGCTCTTTCGTGACACTGTGACAGGAAGATAAATATACACTACAACATCAACAACGTTTTTGCTTTGCCCCCTCCTTTTTACTCTCAACGTTTTTGTTGTAACCATTGTCAGCTGAATTTTACCATTGTTCCCTGAAATTATTACACCATAGACTCATTATTAGGGGTTTATTGATACACACAATGCGGATGCATTTAGCATTGAATATAAATTCCCAAATAGGGCTACCTTGTTAATTGAATATTTGGTTGTTTTGAGTTTTAGCTTCATTGCCCGTGTAAAGAAACCAACAAGATTGGTTTGACTGTGTTACTTTGTAGGTTCAAGGACTGTAAGGACGCCAGACAATTTTGAAAGACATTAGTCCATTTTTCAAGGATCAAGGACGCAGCGAAATTTTAAAGCAAATTCAAAAACGATTCTTGAGATTGAAGGACGTTTGGCAACCCTAATGCTTAGTGATGCTAGCGCAATGCGATTGAACTAAGTGCAGTGCCAGTGTGACACTGGTCGAGAATCTTCTTTCTGGTGACCTTGCTTTCAGACTTTGATCAGAGTAATCTGAGAAGAGAGTACGATGGCAAGTGCAGAAATTGCCCTTGTGAGTGGTTTGAAGGTTCGGTTGGGCTGCCAGGATAGGTTATGTGTGAATTGAGAAACTGATGAAACAGTAGCCAAATGGGAAAGCAGATCAGCAAGTGAAGTGCTATCTCACAGTTGAAAAAAATGCTTCAATGTTTAGAACTTTTCTTCAAAAATGCGCTTTTAACCAGGGATGTGGAAGCGGGGGCGGTAAATTTTTGAGGAAGCAGAAGCTGAAAGCGGTAAAAGTGAACCGCTTCGGCTTCCACTTATGGTCATTTGACAATACTGGTACTATATGTTTTTTCAACACAAAGCAACAAAATATTTTCAAAAAGTCAATCCAAATCCCAAAGCAACAGCTTCCATCAACGCATAAGACTTCAAAAACGGCATTTAAAAAATGGTCATTTACAATGGAGTTCCTCTCACGTTTTTTCAGGACGATAGCTTTCAACTTCTAAATGGGGACTTCGCCAAAATCTTGGAAATTGCTTTAGGACGGCAAGCCATTCGAAGCAAACATGATTTCGAAAAGATCGGAAGAAGAGAAATCAATGTTGAAAAAGTCTCTTTTCACAATTTTTGTTTTGCTCAAGTTCGACGGAGTAACCAGACTTAGTGCTAATTTTTCAGGCATCTCTGCACAGTTTTTTGGTAAAAAATGTGGTCTATGAGTGAAAACTTTAGCTTTAGTGGACACTGAAGCAAATCATACTATCGCTCATTTAAAAGAAGTTTTATTAAAAACAATAAAAGAGTTCGGCATCACCAAGGAACAAGTATTAGCTTGTGTAGTTGACAACGCGTCTAATATGACACGCAGGGGCGTATTTGGGGGGGCATTGGGCCATGGCAACCCCCTTTGGGTCGCCAGGATTGCAAAATTGCATAGAAAAGTGAGCAAAATTGAGGCATGGCACCCCCCTCCCTTTGCAAGTTGGGCATCAGGCTTTGGGCTCGAAATCAACTGATTTTGGGCGAAAAATCGGACGAAATTTGAGAGAAGACCTTTTTTTGCTCTTCACCTGATTTTGGGCGAAAAATTGGACAAAATTTGAGTGAAGACCTTTTTCTTTGCTCTTCACCTGATTTTGGGCGAAAAATCGGACGAAATTTGAGTGAAGACCTTTTTTGTTTTGCTCTCACCTGATTTTGGGCGAAATATGGGACGAAATTTGAGTGTGTCAATTTCAAATTCTGATCTATGTTCCTCTCAAATTTTCTGAAGTTTTTAGCCCCCCCCCCCCTTTTCAAAATCCTGCGTACGCTACTGATGACACGAACTGTGCAGCCAGGGCCTCAGAGAGAAAATTTTCCAGGGGCTACGATGGTCGATACCGGGCCCCCAAATCCTATTGAGCCCCTCTAGCCTTATCGGGGCCCATGCCGTTAAATAATTTTTTGTCCGATGAATGTAGATTTTCATTTAAAAGTGAGGGGATAACGATATTCGCATACAGTTAGGACCTATGAAAAACACAACTAGCCATAAAATTGGTTTAAATTCAGCTAGGGGGTCTGGGGGAGCGCTTTGAGCTCCCCCAGTAGGGTCCGGAGCGGAGCCCCGGAAGCTTTAGCACTTTTTATGTTTTTCGAGGTAAAACACAGCATTTGATCAACATCCCAGCACCAAACTTGCTTAAATTGACAAGCAAAAAACGTGATATACATAAAAGAAAGTATGTGAAGTGGGGGATGATAACATTGGCGCAATATTTTACAATTTAATGACTTTAATACTGCAAATCCAAATATTTTACTGATAAAAGTCATAAGAAGTCATTTGCAATCATAGACTTCACAAATCCAAATACCCATTAAACTCATACAGATAGAGTGAGTTACTTATTGATAGTAGTATAGTATGTCAACTTTGACTCTGCTCTCTGAGGTTGAAATGCTTTTGGATCTCTGGAAATGTAGGCCCTCGTACATTGTTATACTGTAGAATTAGGGCTCTCAAGTCAGAGAAATGTAACAAAACGTTAATTTCGGTGCAAGTGTATGGCTTTTGATACATTTTCCTCTTTTTTTAATCAAATCGGCCACTAATTGGATGCCCTAAAGGCTGTGTAGCAAAAAATAGCAACCAATTACCAGTACTGAATAGGCTGACTGATATTTTTGCTGTAGGCAAGTTTGATTATGGTGTTATGGTGCGATACCAAAACTTAACGCGTACACCTGAACTCTTCCGGGTCCCTTCAGCCCGAGGCCCCCCTAGGCCCGGGTTTGATGAAGCTCTTGAACCCCCTCTCGCAGGCCCTGTGTGCAGCAGCTTTTCTTTTGCTTCAGCGTTTGTTGGATTCAAAATCTTTTATTGAAGACCTTGGATCTCAGGATAATTATCTACCCGCAAATGAATGGTTTGAGGTGAAGATGATGGTAGATGTGTTGCAGATCCCGCATTCAGCAACAATTTCTCTTCAAAAGCAAGATCTCACTCATGGATGTCACTTCAATGAAGAGAAGTCATGTTTAAATTAAACAAACAAGACAATTGAGTAATGATACTTTCTTGGCTGCGATTTGGATAAAAGAAAAAAGCTTAAAGTGACTCAGAACCAGGGGTGGGCAAAGCGCAATTACAAGCGCAAAGCGCAACCTCCGCAATTGCGGAAGTTGCGTTGCGCTTCAATTTTTTTTGAAACATTACAGAAGTTGCGTTGCGGATTAAAGCCCTTAATATTTCTAGCAGTTTAATTGCGTTGCGCTTTCAAAACTTTTTTCGGTTAAAAGCGCAATTCTATACATTGAACTTGATTTGTCCATTTCCATTGTAATATTGATAAATTTCGGGCTTGTTTAACAAATTATTTACTCTTTTTCAGTCTAAAATTGCAAAAAACGCAGTATTTGCTTTGTGTTGTGAAATTTCGATTGCGGAAGTTAGGTTGCGCTTTAACTTGGTACGAAAAAACCGTTCTGCAATTGCGTTGCGCTTCAACTGAATCAAAAAGTTTATTGCGGAAGTTGCGCTGCTCTTCAGAAAGCAAAAAAATTGAATTGCACATTTTGCGCTGCGTTTTTACTGGTTGAAAAGGTCGTTGCTCTTTGTTGCTTTGCGCTTTTGATATGATGTTATTTGTGCCCACTTCTGCTCAGAACCCAAGGGAAAAAATTTAGATTTTTAAATTTGGCTGTTAATGCAATGTTATAGCAGCATACATTCACAAACTAGTCAATTTTTTGAAAATAGGTTTGGTTTTTGCTTAAAATTATCGCTTTAGTGTTTGGGTAAAAACGAAAATCATTTCGTTTTTTTTTCATCAAAACAAAATCAAGCAGGTGGTGCTCAGTGGCAAAATTGGTCTATGGTGCAGCATTAGATAATTGTGGCCTTTGTGATTTTCGTAAGTTGCGGCATAAAAGGAAAATATTATGGCGGTTAGGTCAATATTGGATGCAAGCAGTACTTAAACTGTAAAATATAGCATGGAAAAACGTTTTCGTAGTCTTGACTGGACGCATTTGGAATGCCGCAGCAATTTGGTGAAAACCTTGCCCTAAATTCAGGTGAAAACCAAAAAAAGATCTTTACCGCAATTTGATGGAATATTCGGCCGGAAATTGACATTCTATCGGCGATTTTTTTTGTCTAAATGGCCAGGACACTTTCTTTTAGTAGGGGAACGCTGATATTCCGTAGGGGAATGCTAAATCTCGATTGGGCCGCTGACTCTCAGTGAGGGACACGTCCCCCTAGCAATTTAAATACTTGATAAGCGGTAGGCTACCGGTACGTAAAATGTCCATTAACTGTAGCTAGCCTGCAGTTAATATTAGCATTAGACCTATGTTGTGGAACTGCATTTCGCAATAAGCAGCTATTGCTTGCTTGAGCTCCAGCATTGACACGTAGCTTCATTGATTTAATGGAATGGCAATGTTTTCTTGCTGGAGCGTATTGCTTCTCTTATAAATGACAGAATTAAAAAGTAATAAAAATTTATTGCAAAGATACAGGCAGTAAGATAAACGCAAGAAAAACTACAGACGTAAAATTCGCCAACTAAAAATTCCAAACAGACTCTTGTGCAATGTTGGACTGTGGCGGCCGTGCAGGTGACGGACTTGGGTTTCGATAAAGCACGACGATGGCAGCTTGGGAGGTTGCTGGAACTGTAGTAAAAATAATCTATTTAAAACAATATCATGCGTAACAACAATAGGATAGCTTAAAAAAAATTTTTGCAAATTAATGTATACGTTTCTGTAGTCATCTTTTTATAGTGACTCAGTAATTCATAACAATTATGCATATGAGAGTGTCTCTGGTAATACCAGGTTCATTGACAAAATACTGCTGAGAATAAAAAGAAGAACAAAACAGAGCCGTTGGTATCTGCTTGTAATGAAAAAATTGTTCAGAACTTCCTTGGTGCTCATTGCCCTTGAAAGTTTTTAATAATATTGAGATTTCAAGATACTGCATATTATTAAATTCACAGTTTCGTTAGATTGGATTTAATATCAATTTATTATTTAAACAGAATGTTTATCAAAGCTAGCCTAACAACTGCCAAAATATTTCTCAGCTGCCGCAGCAAAATCGATGGGTTACTATTTTACATCGCCACGTAACCGCAGTTTCTCCCAACTTGACAACGCAAAAATTCTGTGTCTCCAGTTGAGACAGAGTGTCTGGTTTTTAATACGCCACATCCTGGGGCGACCAGCGTGATGTGAGCATCTCATCAAGGGGCTCTGATGCTATCGAGACATCTGACACCCAAACTCAATTTCGCACAACACCATTTTTTTCCCTAGTCGCTCTAGGACGGGTTTAATTATTACAAGCGGGCAAAAAAGAAATTTTAACCAAAGCAGCCAGTAGTTAAAATTTTTTCATAGATTGTTTGGACAAAAAAGTCATTTTAACTACAACGTACGCATTTACAAGTAAATTAGGTAAAATTTGTGTCTTTTCGAATAAGGGACATTTTCTAATAAAAGACAACTGCATATTCGCATTAATCCATTAAACCGAGGTTTGACTGTATCTTGAGTCAAAGTTCGCAAGTTTAGACTAATTTCAATTGAAATTAAGATAGGGCAGCACGGTTAACTACCATAATATGCTGACACTTCATTATTGAAAGTAAACGAAACTATCTGTAGACTGAGCAGCATTGCGCAGATGTGGTTCTGTTGCAAAGCGATCGCTGGTGACTTAGTCCGATACCCGAACGGTCGTCTTTGTAATGAAGTAAAAACCTATATAACACAGTTAACGCATTTGTGCCGAAGGTTGAAATAAAATATTTTTATAAAAACTTGAAGATTGCTTAGTGAACATCTATAAAAAATTTTCCGATTGATTTTTCAAAAATTTATTTCGTACTTTTTGAGATACAAGCCGCTCTACATGTAGGATGCTAGGCAAATCCGTTAGCACAGTTTGAAGATGCGTGAGCGTAAGCCGTACGAGTTGTGTAATCACGTTTTATAATTTGCTTTGTCTGCTTCGCTCGAAGCAATAATGGTACCAACATCAGCGTATTTTATTGAAGTCTGATTTCGATGAGTAACCAAATAAAAGTAAAAAACTTTTTTCTAAATATGAAATTGATAAGAGCATTTTAGAGTTCTCAAAACAGTTCTCATGTACGAAAATCACAGAAAAGACGCAAAAAATTTTACATGCAGGCCAACAACGCATTTTTCACATCTTGTTGTAGTTTTCACGTGACAATGGTGGGGCATTTCGTTTGTCCACTTTGCGGTATTACCGAATGCTTTATATACATCATACCAAATGTCCGATAAAACATTTTGAGGTTTTCCCCGCATTTTTTTTTCAGGCGGTTTGCCATATTGAGACAAATACGTTCTAACAATATATCGTCGAAATTGAACCATATCCATTGGATTTTCATTGCTACAAATTTTCTGTAGTTGCCAGGCGTTGTTGATGGAAGCATCCAGCATATATGAAATCAGACACCAGAGCCATTTTTACCTCTCATAGCAACTCAATATTTTGAAACATTTTGATCCATTCTATTGCCACCCCCATATATTCATTATTGAGCTTGATCAAAAAAGGTTGGTCAATTTGCACCCGCTTCTTTTCAGGAGAAGAATATCGAGAGGCTTTAGATATGGGATGGTCCCCAACAGTATTTGAGTATAAATTTATCACACTATTGTCATCCCATTTGCAAACGAGGATGTCGTTTTTGGTGTCAGTTTTGAAATCAAACTTTCCACGTCCTTACTTTTTCAAAGCATCGTTTGAGGTCAGTGGACATTTTTCAGTCCTGGTTTCACGAATTGTACCAGTTGCTTTTACTAATTTGTCTCTTAGCGTAGTAACGAGTTTCACACTACTGAAGAAGTTATTATTGCATAGGTGGAAAAACTTTCTACCACATCCGGATAGAACATCTGCAAAATGGCTGACAAGATTTCCTCCAAGCCCTAATCCGTTATCTTGCAGTCGAGATGATGCTGATTTTCCTTGATACCGATCAAACCAAATCAGGAATCTCAGAGGCGTAGTTTCACACCAAATTTTAAAACCAAAACGTATCGGTTTACCTCTCAAAAACTGCTTACATTCATGGCGCCCGTAATACTCACACATTGATTCGTAAAAACTGTAAAATTTTTCGTTTGGTAAATGACGTTGGAACTTTGATTCAAGAGTTTTATTAGAGGTCTGAGTTTCGCAAATTTATCCTCTTCATCTAAGCATTTGTTATCAGCTAAATGAAAGTTGGAAAACATTGATTCAAATTTGTCTTTTTTCATAGCATTAGTAACAAGGTCGTGATGAGTGTTGCTAGCATTTTCCAAGTTAAGTCTTTGTCTTGCTGGAGCAAGGTACCCAAATAAAAATAATATGACAATAAAACATTTTATTTCATGCTTATCAACGGTCAAGTGTCGATTTTTTTGGGAAGCATACCAATTGGTTTCATCTACAATTAAATTCGAAACTTCATCATCAAAAAATAGTTCAAAATATCTTTTGGGGGTCAAGTTTTTGTTTCGTAATTCTTTAATTTTGTCATCATCTGAAGTCCACTCTGGCAACTCACTTTTCAGATCTGTTTTGACCCAGTCTCGTTTTGACTTATCAGTTTGCTTCTTTCGTTTGCTTGGTGGCCCCTCTGTCTCTTCAATATTTTCGACATTTTTACAACTGCTATCATCAGTTAGAGCTGGGGCTAAAAGCATGCTCGCTGGTAAATTGTTCATCGTTCCTTCTCTATCCTCATCTTCTGAGTCTTCGTCTGTAATATAACCACTGGCATTTGTTGGTGGAAGTACAGTTACCTAAAATTGGTCATCTTCACTGCAGTAGGGCAAAGCATTTTCCTCTGCTAAATCTAATATTCTACTCAATGATGTAGGGGTTTATTTCTACATTTACCACACAAACGTAGCGATTTCATCTAAAAAAAAAAAAAAATGTACAGGACTACATTTTGGTCACCTACATTCATACTCGAAATATTGAAAACAATCACGCACCATAACTTATTTTTTATACACAAAATTCAGTCTTTGTCTACGACTTTTCTGACTAAAATTTTTCTGATCAAACGTTTTTGTCTCAAATTTTCTAACAGTGATTGCGAAAAATGGTAAATTATAAATGAAAGCGAGAAGACCGGATGTGATATAAAGAGATTTATATTATACAAGAGAGCTGATCAGACGAGTAGGCGTCAATGATCAGGGTTAGAGTGATTGCTTCTATGGCAGAAAGATGAAAAGCGGTGCTATCTTTGGCAAGACTGATAAACTTGTTGATACTGAGCGCAGGTGGGATTTAAAAAAAAGGGAGTTCAATAGCAGAATCAGATGAAAGAGTTTGATTACAAGACTTGCAAGCACGTACCTGCAAGTCTTATTTATCTATTTAAAAATTTAATGATTTATTTGATTGTTTTAGTAAATACAATTGCGTGGGATCGCTGCTGGAGATAATGGTTTATAGCACGTGAGAATTGCGAATTGCAAACTCTACTTGAAAATACGCTGTATCACAGCGACGCACATTTTGCTATCACGTGTGCCTAGCGACCTTTGTGTAGGACGCTAATATTTCAAATAAAATTTCTCGAAAACTGTAAGTTCAGAAAAATTTTACCATTTACCATAAAACAGGAAAATTACTAATAAATAAATACATTTGACAATTTTTTCAGCACTTCTGTGGAAATGCGTAGTTATTGGCTCAATTCTATATGCGCTCTCAAGATTTTCAAAAAAGCGAATCCAGGCGAATTTCAAAATGGGGTCACGTCTCACTTGATAAAGCAATTAAAAAAAAAACTACTGTCATATCTGTCAAATTTACTCATAAACGTAGCCCAACTTCAGCTATATTCAAAAATATAATATACAAAGAGTAATCCTAAATTAACCGTATGTTACTCAACCTTTTTCAGGGTATTGACTACTCAACGGCAGGGCTTCTGAAGCCCACCATGGTTTTTCGATAATAACTTGAAAACTACCCCAGCAAGAAATTTCAAAATTTCACTTCATGTTACAGCATGTATTTATCTTTCAATATAGCAAAAACAATTTTTCAATAAAATATGCATTTTATTTAACCCTATGTTACTCAACCTTTTTCAGGGCATTGACTTCTCAACGGTAGGGCTTCTGAAGCCCACCACAGTTTTTTGATAATAACTTGACAACTACCCAAGCTAGAAAGTTCAAAATTTCACTGCATGGTAGAGCATTTACTCATCTTTCAATATAGCAAAAACAATTTTAGAATTTATTCCCGAAAGTTGATGAAATATGCATTTTATTTAAGGCCGTCAAGTTTCTGATCTTAAGCGCTTAACTAATAAGTGTTAAAAGGGATTATAATGGCTGTGCACAATTATAGCTGAGCGTGAAATGAGATTATAATTGCTTCGCCGTGAGAAGCGGTAAAGGTAGTAATTATGATGATGACGTACACAATTACAAAATTGTTCAAGCATCACAAAAATTACGGACAATTTTAATTATTTGAACTGATGTAATGATGTTGACATATGATAAGTTTTATTCATGCGTTGTATGAATTGATATGGGAAATTGTATTAAATTCATTATGATTGTGGAAAAAACTGAACCGTAAACTAAAGTTCCACAGTATAATAAATTAATTTAATTAATTTTTGGGTAAAATACTGTACTTACAATGCTAGCCCGTAAACTTGAAGACAACGTACGTCAGAGTTGAAAATCGGGCCGGGCTTTTCGAGCCGGGTTTGGACTTAAGCTGACAAAAATTTCGTGCTTAATTCCCGCCTAAGGTGTACTGCTTTTTTTGTGTGTGCAAAATAACCTGGCAACATTGCTAAATTTTTCAGACCTAACTTAACTTTCGGGTTTTTCGGACATGATTTGAACTTCAAATTAGTTTTCGGGTTTGGGCCTATATTTTTGGGTTCGGGCCTAAATTAGTCGGCCCGTTTACAACTCTGACGTACGTACAACAGAGCTGTCGCAAAACCAAGCGATTCCTTTTTTTAAACGCGCAATTTCGTTGGATATAAAAATACAGCAATAATCTGCAAGTTGACCTCATTTACTTCAATTTTGGCGTGTTGTCATATTTCATTTAATTTAAATCAAATCTCTCATCATACTCGCTGCATTACGCCGAAGGGTGTTACGAGTTGACGGAGCCCATCTTTGCGTCAATGCGCCCAGACAACACAGCTTTATTTGAAGAAATGCTCCTACGGTGGTGAGCCATTGACAACCCCGTGTCCGATTTGACCGGTCCAAGATTCCAACTTCAAACCTCCCGTTCCAGAAATGAACGCGATTTTATTAAGGTTTGAAACTTTTGAAGCAAAATGCTTGCAACAACCAACTAACATATTATTGGGTTAATAAAGGCTATTGCAGTTTAATTTACAGTATTTTACTGTGCTTTCACTTAGAAAAAAAATTAATACAGTTAATGCGGTTAAAGTGTTTTTGCTATAAGTTGGAAAAATCAAGTTGTTTAGTTCTTTTTTTAAAATTTGCCAAAATAATTTATACTAGTAAAGGATTTATTCTATCATTCATTCCAATCAAAAGTTGCGGAATTAAACGGTGCGGAATTGCTCATAAAAGAATGGTTGTTTTACATTCTAAAATCGTAAATTTATTGTGATCTCCGTTTTCCGGAATCAACCACAAAATTACTCCCAAACGTAATCAATTAATAAAAACATTTTCATGCGAAACAAGTTGTAATTGTTGACAAAACTCTCTGATAATGATTTTAACAATAGAGATACTAATTAACGTCAAACCACAGACAAGAACAATGATTAGAATAAGCGCTAAATAAACAATACCGGATAACAATCGGGCTTTGGTTTTTATACTCAAGTGGGTATTTTTCAGGGTTGCTTATCTATCTACATACAGTATAGTGCGTTACACTAATGGATAATATTGTTTTGTTAATGATTTCTAATTTGTCTCACAAAATTGCAATATAACAACAATTACGTAATATGTTTGCTATAGCTTGCAAAAAAAAAACTGGGTGTTCGTTCAATAAAAAGTAGAATGCGTTACAAAATTATCGCCATTCCTATTAATTTTTATGATTTCCTAATCACGTGAAACACTTTCTGTACAATGTAAAAATACGACCAAAATATAAAAAACTTTTGATCGTTCTTGGGGCTTAGTCTTCAAATATCCTAAGGTATGGAAGGCACCAGGCAGGGTCTGCAAGAGGGGGGCTAGGGGGTACATTGTACCTAGGCCCGGGTTTAAGAAGCCCGGGAGAACTTCTAAGTTCACGCACACTCAATTAGCAGTAAGTCGGTGTGCATGCTTACAAAAGCCAGCCGGATTTTCGGTAAAAATCTCTTTCTTGGTCTTCACGCAATTTCTAACAAAAGCTAGCCGAATTTGCGATGAAGAGCTTTTTTTGTCTTTACCCAAATAAAAAGCTTTTGGTCTTCCCCCTATTTTTTGCCCTGGTCTAGGCAAAAGAGCTCAATATTAGTTTTTGTACCCTGATAAAATTTCTCTCTGACGCTCTGGTCATCTGGCAAGACATAATAAAAGCAAGTTTCAAAGCAGTTTAGAAGGTTTGTAGGTATTACTGCAATGCGAAATGCAAAAACTTAGAAAGTGGAAAGTTCTCTGATGATTACTTACTCTTGAGTAGCGATACGCTTTGATTATCATTATCAAGTAGCAATGACGTTTTGGTCTCTAAAGCGAGAGGTCTGAAGTTGAAATCTTGGGCCGGTCATATGGGGCACAGTTTTGCAAACGGCTCGCCACCGCTGCGACATTTCTTTGGAAGTAACTGTGCTGCCCGGGCGCAATGACGCAGAGATGGGCCCCACAAATTCGCTACACGCTTCGGCGTAATACAGCAAGTTTAATGAAGATTTAATAGATTTAATTTAAACTATTTGTCACGTAAAACTAATTACAGAAACATTGTGTTTGTTCAATAAATAAAAATCAATAAATAATAAAAAACATCAACTTCGGGGCATGTGATTAAACTAGTTGATGGCTTTATGTGTTGGCTAAAACCAAGCTTTTCATTTTCAATTTTTTGCACTTTTTGTAAATCGGATGTAGGGCATTAAAACTAAGGCTAGACTATATTGAGCATTAGTTGATATTTTGTATTTAGTGGGCAGTGCGTTGAACAGTTACGCAATTGCTTATGAAACGGGAAGTTAATAGTCAATTCTCGGGCAGGTCAAATCCGACACAATTTGATTACGGCTCGCTATCTCTGCCACATTTATTCTAAAGGAGCTGTGCTGTCCTGTGGCTATACCTCGGAGCTGGGCACCGCAAATCTTGCCACGCGTTTCGACATGATTTTGTTAGTATTGCCCTATAAGAAATTGTTTTTTTTTGTATTGGCGTATAGCTAAAACAACCTGTGATCGTATAGAACCATTATTCGTTTTCTGCTATAATATTGTTTTGTTCACCTGCAGTTTGCAAGGAGTCATTGCATTGCAAACCAATTATAACTCTATTCAATCGAAATTAGCATAAAAACAAAGACAAAAGAACCTAATTTTTGTTTATTGCCTCGGCGTAGTAGCTTTTTGTTCGCAACGCAGTCACGCTAATTATGGTAATCCATTTAATCTGGGACACCAATTTACTCTAATTCTCTTAATCTCAACCAGAAATATTAAGCATGAAATTAAAATTTTACCCGAAAACTAGAAATTGGCAAAATTTCAAAAAATTTGTCAAAAACTCTCATTTTACTCTTGAACCCCTTACGTTGTATAAACAAAAACAGTTTTATCGAAATTGACAAAAACAAAAAGGAAAAGTCAGGAAAATTTAGGTTTTTATTGGAAACCAGATTTAAGTAATTACTGTTTATAACGAGTGTGGGCTTCGGAAGCCCTACCATTGAGTAATAAAGGGTTAAGATGGCCGAGTTTCTGATCTTAAGCGCTTACTTAATAAGCGTTGAAAGGGATTATAACGGTTTTGGTAAATTATAGTTGAGCGTGAAATGAGATTATGGTTGCTTTGTCGTGAGAAGCGGTAACGGTAGTAATTAAGATCATGACGTACACATTATGCTTATGGCGATCGACGAAATTATTCATGCATCACAAAAATTTTGGACAATTTTAATTATTTGAACTGATATAATACTGTAACATAGTTAGATAACATATGATAAGCTCTATTCATGAGTTGTATGAACTGTTATATATTGCAAAATTGTATTTAATTCTTCATTATTGTGGACAAAACCGTACCGTAAATTAATGCCCCTATGTGTAGTAGCCTAATTGAATTATATTTTGGGTAAAATACTGAACGTACAATGATAACCCCGTAAACTTGAAGACAACGTATACGTGCAACAGAGTTGACACAAAACCAAATACCTTACTGTTTAATAAACACGCAATTTCGTTGGCTATAAGAATACAGCGATAAGCTGCAAGCTCACCTCATTTACTTCAATTTTGGTATACTCGTATTGTCATATCACATTTAATTCAAATCAAATCACTCATTATACTCGCTGCATTACGCCAAAGCGTGTTACGAGTTGATGGAGCCCATCTCTGCATCACTGCGCCCGCACTACACAGTTTCATTCGAAGAAATGTCGCTGAGGTGGCGAGCCGTTAGCAACCCTGAGTCTAATTTGACCCGTCAAGATTTAAACCTCAGACCTCTTGTTTCAGAGACGAACGCGATTTTACAAAGATTTGAAACTTTTGAAACAAAATGTTTGCAGCAACAAACTAACATATCGTTTGGCTAATAACGGCTATTGTGGTTTAATTTGCAGTATTTTACTGTGCTTTAACTTTGTAAAAAATTTAATAATGCGGTAAAAGTTTTTTCTGGGTGTAAGTTGGAAACTTCAAGTTTTTTTGCTGATTCATTTTAGTTTTGCTAGAATAATTTATACTAATAAAGAATTTATTCTGTTGTTCAGTCCGGTTAAATGCTGCTGAATTGCTCACATTATACAAAAGAATTATTGTTTTGGATTCTAAAGTGTCAAATTTATTGTGATTTCCGTTTTAGAGAATCAAGCACGAAATTACTTTCAAACGTAATCAAACAAATAAAAACATTTTCATGTGAAACAAGTAGGACTCGTTTACAAAACGGTCTGATAATGGTTTTAACAATAGAGATAATAATTAAAGTCATACCAGAGAAAAGAACAATAATTAGAATAAGCGCTAAATAAACAATACTGAGTAGCAATCAGGCATCGGTTTTTATATTCAACTGAGTGTTGATTAGTACTGTTTATCTATTTGTACAGTATACCGCATTACAATAACGAATAATATTGTCTTGTTGACAATTACAAATTTGTCTTTCAAAATTGCGGTATAACAATAATAACGTAATTTAATTGCTATAGTTTGCAAAAAAAATGAGTGATTGTTCAAAAAAAGTAGAATGCGTTACAAAATGATTGGTATTCCAATTGGTTTTTATGCTTTTCCAATTATACGAAACACTTTTTGTACAATGTAAAAACACTACCAAAACGTAAAAAAACTTTTTGATCGTTTCTGAGGCTTAATGTTTAGAAATCCTGAGGTTTGGGGGTCACCAGGGAGGCCTGCTAGAGGGTTTAGGGAGTACATTGTACCCAATCCCGAATTTAGGGGGCCTGGGAGGACTTATAAGTTCACGCGCACTCGATTAGTAGTAGTTCGGTGTGCATGTAAACAACAGCCAGCTGGATTTGTAGTAGAGATCTTTTTTATTTGCAATTTTTGACAAAAGCTGGCCAAATTTGCTATAAGGAGTTGTTTTTTTTGTTTTTTTTTTGTCTTTACCCAAATAAAAATCTTTTGGTCTTCACCCAATTTCCCGCCCTGATCTTGGCAAAAGAGCTCGACATCTGTCTTGATAACCCCCTGATAAGATTTCTCTTTGAGGCTCTGGTCACCAGGCAAATCCTAATAAATGCAAGTTTCAAAGCAGTTTAGAAGGTAATAGGATATTACTGCATTACGAAATACAAAAATTTAAAACTGAAAACTTCTCTGATGACTATTTACACTTGAGTAGCGATACGCTTTGATTATTATTATCTAACTAGCGATAACGCTTTCGTCTCTAGAGCGGGAGGTCTGAGGTTCAAATCTCGAGCCAATCAAATTGGCCACAGTGTTTTTAACGGCTCGCCACCGCTGCGACATTTCTTCGACAAGAGCTGTGTTTTGCCCAGGCGCAATGACGTGGAGATGGACGCCGCGAACTCCTTACACGCTTCGGCATAATACAGCGAGTTTAATAAAGATTCAATTGATTTGATTTGAATTATTTATCACGTAAAACTAATTGCAGAAACATTGTATTTGTAACATTAATAAAAATCAATAAATAATAAAAAACATCAACTTCGGGGCATGTAAATTGGGCTAGTTGATGGCTTCATGTGTAGGCTAAAACCAAGCTTTTTTACTTCAACTGTGTGGAATTTTTGTAAATCGGTTGTAGGGCATTATGACTAATGGTAAACTACATTGAGCATTAGTTTATATTTTGCTTTCAGTGGCCAGTGCGTTGAACAGTTACGCGATTGCTTATGGAACGGGAAGTTAAAAGTCAATTCTCGGGCTGATCGAATCCGATGCAATTTGGTTACGGCTCGCTAACTGCGCTACATTTATTCAAAAGGAGCTGTGCTGCCCTGTGTATTTGACTTAGAGCATAGCTCGTCACGCGTTTCGACATGACTTTGCTAGAATAGCGCAATGAGGAATTGGTTTTGATTTTTTGTATTGGCGTATAGCTAAAACAACCTGTGATCGTATAGAATCATTATTCGTTTTCTGCTATAATATTGTTTTGTTCGATTGTAGTTTGCAAGAAATCATTGTATTGCAAACCAAATGTAACTCTATTCAATTGAAATGAGCGTGAAAACAAAGACAAAAGAACCTAATTTTCGATTATTGCCTCAAGCGTAATAGCTTTACGTTCACAACGCAGTCACTCTAATTATTGTAATCCATTTAATCTGGGACACCAATTTACTCTAATCCTCTTAATCTCGACCAGAAATATTAAGCGGGAAATTAAAATTTTACACCGCATACTAGAATTGGCAAAATTTTTTAAAATTTGTCAAAAAACCCCTTTTTACTCTTGAATTCTTTACATTCACAAAAGCACTATCATTGAAATTGGCAAAAACTTACAAGAAAAGTCAGGAAAATTTAGGTTTTTATTGGAAACCAGATTTAAGTAATTACTGTTTGTAATGAGTGTGGGCTTCAGAAGTTGTACCGTTGAGTAATATAGGGTTAAGCAGGCATCCTACATATAGCACGCAACAGAGTTGTAAGTCGGGCCGGGCTTTTCGGGTCGGGTTCGGGCCGGGTTCGGGCCTAAAGTTGACAAAAATTTCGGGCTTAATTCGGACCTGAGACGTACTTTTTGTGTTAGGCACACAAAAATATAATCAAAATAATTTGGCAACATTGCTAAATTTTTCAGACCTAACCTAACAACTTTCAGGCTTTTTCGGGCATGATTTGGGCTTCAAATTAATTTTCGGGTTCGGGCTTATATTTTCGGGTTCAGGCCTGGTTTGGGCCTGTACTAGTCGGCCCGTTTGCAGCTCTGGGACGCAAGGCACAAATGGGTTAAATTGATGCACACTGCGAAAATATAATTAACGGATTCAAAAACCTTTGCGTATTGAACTTCTAGCTGTAGTACCGATGGCGTTTATTCAAAAAAAAAACACTGTCTATAGTAGAGTTGCCAAAAGTGCGGCCCTATGACTATTTTTTGAAAAGTAGCAAATTTGCATTTCGTTCGCCTCTACATAAGCTACCGTACAACTTTTTTTTGTTTCATTGTTTATATTTTTATCTCCGCGCAGTTTGCATTCCAAAACGAATGTCACAGCAAATCCATACTTCACAGTTTGTAAAAGATGTGCTCAGTAGTTCAACTATTGGGAAATAGGCGTTGCTTGGGGGTAGGGTGAAGCCTACATCTTAGCCAAGTAATTTAAAAAGTTTCACCCAAATAACACGAAACGAATTCAATTTTGGAGCATAATGATTGGAACGTTTAAGTAATCTTAATATAAAGCAAAGAGCCAAAACGTGAGCGAACATTTTTTACTGAACGTTTCAAGACATTACTAGTCTCATCATCAGCAGATAAATGATATAGGCAACAGCAACTTGTCACGAGCAAAGCACAGGAAAAAAAGCAAAGCAATGACGCATAAAATGGAAACAAAAAAAAAGGAAGCGAGCGTAAAATTAAAAGCAATTATTGTTTTCACACGTTGAATAAATATAATGGAATTGAAGCTTTGTCGGAGTTTAGATCTGGATTTCTTTGTTAAATCATTAAGGTTTCTTTGATTAATAATTTTCGCCAATGGTCAGATCTAGCCAGGATGATGGGGTTATTAAAACAAACTGCGTGATTAGGGTTATCAGTCAAATGCCGAGTGACGTCCGTATCCTGTGGTGTTTTAGAAGAAGGATCGTGGTTATTGATACGGGTAATTAGATTCCGTGACGTTTGGCCAATATACGAACTGCCACAGTTACAACGTATTTCGTACACAACGCCATATTGATGGAGAATTTGTTGTTGCTCTTTATGTTTAAACACATTTTTTAAACTATACGTATCGTTAATCAATAAAAATTTGGTTTCAAAATCAAGCTTGGCAAAAAAAGAATTAATTTCTTTTTCTATTTGCGGTGAAATTTCGCGAATAAATGGTAACCGCATAAAAAACTTTTTAACTCGAGGGTCCTTGAAAATATTTTCTTTGGGGATGTCTTTTCCGTAGTGTTTTTCCATAAAACGGTTAATGTGCTTGTTTAGAAAGTTTTTGGGGTAGCCATTTTTTTCCAAAACTAAAGAAATTTGATTAAATTCTTCACGAAGCAATGTGAAAGAACTGCAGATTTGATGAGCACGATGCAATAAATTGTTAATTAGATTGCGTTTGTATTTGGTTGGAGTATAGCTGTCCCATTTGGTATATAATCCTGAAAATGTTGGCTTTTTATATACTGTCGTTTCGATTCCGTTTGATGTTTTGGTAATTAAAACATCCAAAAAAGGCAGTTTTCTTTCATTTTCTTCTTCTTTGGTGAATTTCAAATTTGGATGAATGGAGTTGAGTATTTGATATACGTATTCCACGTCATATGGATTGTCGAATGCCAAAAAGAGATCATCAACGTAGCGCATGATAACGGGTGGATTTTTTATTTTTGCCAAGACATCGTTTGTTAGCCAATTCATGCAGATGTCTGCCATTGCTGGAGCCAAGGTGAGCCCATTGCCAAACCATCCAATTGGTGATAATAATTTTGGTTAAATTGCAGGGTTGTTTTTTTGCAAGTCCATTTTAGTAGCTTGTCGAATTGTTTTTTAGTTAGTCCGTTGATTTTGCTCTGTTCGTCAGGGAAAAGTTGATTGAGGACCAATTTGATTGTGAGGTCGACCGGAATGTTGGTAAATAAACTTTTGACATCAAAGCTCACAAGCGTTTTAGTGTGAAGATTGTCAATTTTTCTAATTTGGTCTATAAATTCAAAGCTATCCTTTAAATTAGTCGGATGATCTCTTAGTGAAGCCAGTTTGTCGCTTAACCATTTTGCCGATTTGTAAGCAAAACTACCGGTGGAAGCTAGGGTGGGACGCAGCGGTATTCCATTTTTATGTAATTTGGGCAGACCATATAGAGTGGGAGTCGAAGAAGCGGTTGGTCGTAGACTTTGGTACACATCAGTAGTATATAATATGAGGGTTCTGGGACACTTTTAGGTCACGTGATAAATGTTGGGGAATTTTTTTGTTATCACGTGACCAAATGTAATATAAGGGTTCTGAGACACTTTTGGTTTGGGGGTACTTTCAGGTTCTGGGACTTTGGTTATGCTTATTTTTTTGAACGGCGGTTCTGAGACTTGATCACAAATGTATGCAATATGAGGTTTCTGAGACACTTCTGGTTACAGAGGTTTTGAAACTCAGGTAAACGCAATGAAAACTGTGCGTTTGATTGAGCAAATGCGTTTGGCACATACGCACATAATGCTCGAGCGCACATACAAAGCTGTCACGGTGAAATTTATTTCTTGTCTGAACTTTCATTTAAAATCAAATCGCGCGAGAAAATTTATTTCTTGTCTGAACTTTCATTTGAAATCAAATCGCGATTCGCGACGAGAATTCTCGTCTGAACTTTTTCTCGCACTCAGCAACTATCGCGCGATGAAATCAGCTGTTTTTGCTTCAGACAAAAGCACGCAACGTAAGTGGAGATAGTGTCGACTTACCAACAGTCACAAGATAGCGCGGTTGAGAAGCTTAATGACTTTTTTGTGATCAATCAGCGGTAACAATGTTTGCCGTAGCCATGATTATTGATGCTAAGGAAAGTTTTTATAATTTTTCTAAATCTTTAAGTGGAACCCAACTATTAGTCTTGTAACCAGACCACTTGACTAACGCCATTTTCTTTTTGTTATCTTTTCGAATTACTTTTTCGATTCTGAACTTATTTTGATTTGTTTTTAATAGTTCTTGTTCATAAAAAGATCCAGTAATTAATTCACCCTGAAGATCTGTAATTTCATATGTATGCGGATTTGTATTTAAAACTTTTGAAATTAAAAAGATTTCTTCAGTCCAGTTTGGAGTGTAGCCTTTATCAAACAGTTTTCGTTTGTACTTTGATATTCTTACTTTGTCACCAACTTCAAATTTTGGTTTTGTTGCTATAGGTTTGATATGACCAAATAAATTATAGTAAACTATCCCTTCATTTTTCTTTTTGCTGGCATCTATTGGACTCATTTTGATAGATCTGTGTTTTTGGTTATTATATTCGTCTAATATTTCAGGAAGCATGTTTAAGTAATGAGTTGAGCTTTGTTGTGTAAATCTTTTCCACATTTTGTTTTTGATAGTGCGATTCCAACGCTCAACAACTGAACTTTTTTCTTCATTTTCAGTTGAATATAATGTAATTTTATGTAGATCTAACAATTTTTTCATATTCTTATTGTAAAATTCTTTTCCTTTATCAGTCCAAATAAATTTTGGTATTCTACCTCCATTCAAAATGTTTTTAAAAGCAGCAGCAACAGTTTCACCAGTTTTGTTTTTCAAAGGGACTATCCATCCAAATTTAGAAAAAACATCAATTACCATGAGTAAATATTTGTAACCTTTATTCCATTTACTAAATTGTTGCATTTCTACCAAATCTGCTGCCCAAATTTCATCGATTGACTTGCTTATTACTCGGCGCCGTGGAAACTTTTTTTTGACTGGTTTGTGGAGCTCATCAGCTAGTTGTTTTTGCCACGACGCCGTCTCTCGTTTTTTGCACCTAATCCTAGTTTATATTTTGTTCCAATTGCTGCTTGAACTAACTTTTTATCAAAAGATTCTCGAATACCTTTGGTTTTGGTTTGCGATAAACTGTCTAGCATATCTTTATCACATTTTAGTTTACCTTTTTTATTGTCATTATCACGGTAACAAATATCATGTTTCATAGCAATAGCATCTACCTGATTGTAAGGTTCTTGTCCAGGAAAAGGCTGATCATTTTCATCAAGCTGCTTATCTAGTGGATTATATGGTCCTGTATATTTATGACTTGGAAGAGTAAATCCACCTTTTGGCTTTGGCAATTTTCCTATTAACTTGTGAACGTCTAACAATCCTCCTTGTTTATCGCTTTTCATAAAAGTATATTTAGGAATGCCACAATTTTTGCAAATACAGCGTAACATTAAACGACCATTTCCTTTTGCTTTTATGATTTCATCAGAACCTGGAACACATTTAGTTTTTTTCTTTTCTCTAACACAATAAGTTTCCATCTTTAATGTAAGTTACATAAAACTTCATAAACATTTCATTAAAAGGTGTAGGTTTTTCATGAAAATCTAACAATAGTTCGTTTGCTGTTCTCCCCTTATTTCGCTCTGTTATATAATACACACAGTAGTAACCACAAAGAATTGAGTTAATATTTTGAATTTGTGCATCATTGTAAATAATGTTTTTGTTTGTAGTCTTCATATATTTAACAACTTCATTTGGGGGTACAAGTCCAAAGCTGTCGAAGTATTCTACTTTATCTGATTTTTCTTCGTTGTAAACACAAACCCAATGAGTTCCACTACCCGCAAAATAATCTTGCAAGTTTACGACAGCTGCCTCATTTTTATTCATTGCTTTTGGTAACATATCTTTGCTAAATGTTCCTCGATAATTGTCACACTTAATCATGATTTTATCAATGTCTAAGTTTGTTAATGGTTTCATTTATTTACTGCTTTATTAGTTGCTCCTTGGATGGCCCCGGAAGCAGCTGCTAATCCCAAAGTTGGCAAAACCTTTTTAGCTAAAAACGGTAACACTAGTTTTCCTAAATTAAGTAAGCTGCTTAAGAAACCACCTTGTTTTTGCAATTGCGTTTTACTAAAGTTTATTTGAATACCGTGTCCAGACGCTTTTGCTTTGTTAATTCTATTTATCTGTCGACTCGTCAGTTGCAAACTAACGTTGCCTTTAGTCTGTAAACGTGCATTTGTTAGTCTAACACTTACACTAGTTTTGCTTTTATATGCATTTGCAATTTTTTTCTTTTGATTTTGTGTCAAGTTCAATGAGTAATCGTGGTACATTTTATATTAGACTTTATAAAATCAAACCCAAGATCGGAACATTTTTGAAAGGAGAATTTTTTCCTAGTATTAAACCTTTTCCGAGAATCTGAGGTTCGTCGAAGCGATAAGACCTACCTTGTCTTTTTTGTTCCAGGCAACATAAGCCCTTTACCCTTTGATCCAGGTAACACAAGTCCTTTTCCTCCTAACAAACTGGGCAGCAAGCTACCTGCTAAACCTGCTAAAAGAGTTCCAATAAAACCACCCTGTTTTGAAATTTGTAGTTTTGATAGCTTCAAAGTAACACCTGAACCTTTTGCTTTAGCATCATTTATTTTGTTAACTTGCGTCTTTGTTAAACCAAGAAAGTCTGATCCTTGTAACTGGTGGTTATTAAATGTGAGTGTAAGCCCAGTTTTGTTTTGAAAAGCTTGTTTTATTTTTTCTTTTTGAAATTGTGATAAATTTAATCCGATTTTAACATACATTTTTATTTATACTCAGATAATTATATTCATTCGACCTGAAAGTCCTTCTAACTGAAGGTATCTATCAGAAAGTATGACTGCATAAACATAGAAAGCTTGGTCAGCGTTATTTGCAATATTTCTAAAGTTACCACCAAGACTAAACCTTATTTCAATATCTGCCGAGCTGTTTTTAAGTCGTTCATTGTGTTTACTAACATCAAAATGATGAATTGGATACAAACTAGCCCAGTCTTCAGCTGATAATTGACAACCCGTGTCGGCATCTTGGTATTTGTTTACAGCCTCTAGAAAACTCATGTATAAGCGCGAATAATTTCTGTTTTGTGGAGTAAAATTACATTCAAATTCTCATTCAGGATATTGAATGCTGTTTATTCTGCAACTAATACGTCTTAAGTTTGCATTGTCAAAAATCATATTATTTAGCTGCTGGTTGTTATCTCGTTCACTCGATTGAAACGCAACAAACACATGCCTAGGAAGTTCTGTTCCCGACTGGGTTGTTATTCTCCAAGTCATGCTTGTTTCTGTTGACTGAAACATTGTTCGATACACTCTCATTTGTTCGAAGTAGAGCTGTTTTATATGTCCTTTTACTAACATAGCATCTATTTCCGATTCAACTCTTAAACTTGGTTTCACTTTAGGCATCCACAAAGAGATATGACTTATGTTAAACTTACCAGCAGCTACACCATTTGCTCGTAAAATATAGTTATTAGATGTTTCTCTATCCACGACTATACTGTGTTTAACACCCCTAAAAACCTTATCGATATCACGACAAAATCCAAATATTTGGGAAAGAGGAAGCATTAAAGTAATTTGCTTATTTCCCGTAGTAATGTTTTGTCTTGCGGTGAAACCAATATTTGCTTGTAGATTGTTGTTGTATGTTTCTACGATTGCTCTAATACCATCACGTACAGCATTTGCATTCGCATCATCAGCTACACCACCAAAACTTTGTTTAAGAGATGGGGAGCCAGTTCCAGTGTCTTTAAACCACAGCATGTTTGAGGCGGTTGATCTTGAATAATCACCACTAAAGCTAACTAAATTAAGTATTGTTGATGCTTGAGGTAGATAAAGGTTTATGTTTTCTATAGTTTGGTTATTTAATTGATATTGCGCAGTTTGAAATAAAGACCAACCGTTATTTACTAATGAAATTACGTCATTGTTATTGTAATTAGCATTCGCATTAGTTTGAAGTTTTCCTCTGATTTCTAGGTATGCTTTATGCGGTAGAAGAAAAACATCTTCATCTTTTGTTTCAATAATGTGCTGACCATCTTTGTTCATGTTATTGGAGTCTCTCGGAAGGTATTCGACATATTCGAACTCAGTAATCGAATTGTCCACTAAGTTTGTTTCTTTAATTTGCAAATATGGATTCGTTAGTTCTGTCATTTTATAATTAAGATATATAATTTTTAAATCCTGATCCAGCAATTAAATTACTTAAGATAGCTCTCGATTTGTCGTTGAGGTTTTCTAATGCTCTGTCATTGATAATACGCTTTTTTATTAGTATATTTTCTAAGACTGGTTCCAATGTCTTTTTTGTGGGTTCTAAGGCTTTATTCAGTAAAGGTGCAGCTAGTTTTTTAATCTCAGTCTTCACACCAGTAGGAATTCTGTTAAGTATCTTAGAACCAGTGCTGATTACGTTCCTTACCTTGTCATAAACATTTTTAAGCAAACTTCCACCTATGATTTTCTTTTTATGAAATCTAGTTTCTCTTTGTGATAACATTTATAGTTAAACTACATAATCTCTCTCAGATGAACGTAGTAAGCCACTCGTTCATTATTCATATTTACAAAATTGTTATCTTGATCTTTTATAGAGAATCGGATACTATCAATTTGACTTAAATTTTTGATTGGAACGTATATGTTTTGCTTAGGTTCAACTTGAATCAAATATCTCGGTGGTACGTTTGGACTAAGAGTATAAAGTAAGTCACTAGACGCTCCGTTTATGTAACTTCCATCAATTAAGCTGCAATGAATCTGAAGGCTGTTGATATTTGTAATATTTACAGGATTTTGACTATTATGAATTCCATTTACACCCAAAAATGCCGAATCAAATCCTAAAACGTCACCTATTGAATCTGGAATTCGAAAATCAACTATGTAATCATTTTTAAGTTCAATTCTTGATTTTAATGTATTAAAATTTGGTGTTATAGTTATATTATTTTTGTCATCACGTCTCTGTTCCATCAAGTATTTGATTTCATTATTGAGATCTTCAATATTATAGCTACCTGGAGGAATTGATAATAATCGTGCAGCTACTCCATCTGGTGAATAAAAAAATTTATTATTGCTGCTCGTTATGTTATGCCAAGAGTACCATATTTGAGCATTGATTAAGGACATCTCGTAACTTTTTTTAATGTCTAGTTGCGACGGTGGATTAAAGCTAATTATAAAATCTTCTGATTTTCCTTGTCCTTTCCTAGAGTCAAAGAAAAGTGGTATTGATGTCATTTTAATATATTGTCAAATAATTTTTGGTGGTCGCAGTGTGAAATGCATTTGTTCAATTTTAGTTTTTTCAAAATGTTTGCAATTTCTTGATCCAAACGTTTGTTATTATTGCCAGCTTGTTTGGCTGCTACTAGTAAATTAAGTCTTTCACAAACTTTGTTGGGATCTTTAAACCCTTTTCCAAAGGTGAGTTCCATTCCTCCTAATAATTTATTTAATTTTTCTCTGTACTTTTTAAAAGTTTTTATTTGCTCATCAATCACTTCTGTATCAACATCGCGTCTTCTTCGTAAACCACCTAATCTTTGATTGATTAATCTAGCTCTGTCTTTCAATGCGTTTATGTAATCTGGCCCGCGTTTTACAAGCTCAACAATATCAGTCTCAAAATTGTTTTGTGTAAGCAATTCTTTTTCTTCGTTATCGAAAGCACTCTCAAAGTGCACAGTGTAAATTGATCGAGGTTTATCTTCAATGGCAAGCTGTTGCTGTATGTGTTGAATTAGTTGGCCTTGCCTTTCATCAGTTTTTTTCTGAGTTTCTTCAAACACTTTAGTAATGGGACGAAATATTTCAGAGGCAGACTTTTGCAGTTGTTGTTTGTCTACAATTTCTTTTTGCAGTTTTTGTTTCAAAAGCTTTCGGTTATTAATATAATCCTTTACAAGTTTATTTCTGTTTTTCAACTCTTCTTCATTTACAAATGGCATGTTTACTATATAGCATATAAAGCTTAAGCCCAAAAATGGTCAAAGCATTTTCTGTAACGAAGGGGTAGGTGTTTGGCTGTTTTGTCCAGCACCATAAAATTGTAAGGATCTTTAGTTGCTTCACGGTATATCGACTCCATTTCTTCTTTTGTTATACCTTTAGCATGATCGTCAGTAATGTGTCTGATATCTTTGTTGTCTAAGTTCCCGAAAAAAACAAAACAGTTAGTGTTTCTTCTTATGTACTTCGGAGTGTTGAAGTATGACTGGGTGAGGTAAATACAGTTGCAATTTCTGTTTCTAGATAAAGAAAAGTATTCCATCAGTTTTTTCATGTTGTCTAGCTTAATGTCGTCAAAAACTATTACTTTCTGTTGAGGGTCAAGCTCTTCTACTGGAGGCAAGTCTTCAGGGCTTAGCACTTCAATACCTTGCTCTTTTAAAAATCGATACTTATCTTGCTCAGGATTAACAGTATAAACACAACAAAGGTCGTAATTCATCCACTTGAGAACCATGTTTAAAAGCAAATTTGTTTTTCCTGATCCTGTCGATCCTACTATCATGTAATGGCAATCTGGTAGAAGATAATGATGTTTGATTTGCTTGTTGTCCCCACTTAAATATTTATCAAAGTTTATTATATTCATTTATAATAAAGAAGGACAAAATGAATATTTCAAAATTTGGAACAAGTGGAAGTCAATCTTCAAGTACTGTTAAGGTTGTAGGTATTGAACACAAAGTTTCCAAGTCAGAAGATATAATGTATGGTGATTTAAACTTAAACAACCACAAAATTACAAACTTAGCCAATCCTGTAACAGAATCAGATAGTGTAAATAAAGGATTCTTGGATAATGCAATTAGCAACATTGTCCACTTTGCTGAAAGCTCTGAGTTTGGTTCGAGGTTGGCTACTTTAGGTATAAACAACGATGGTCAAAATGTTGTATCGCCCACTCAAATTCAAATTCAGAGGTCTCAAATATATGGTGTGGAAGTACTTGGTCGTTTACCAAACAGGGTCTTTCGTATAGAAAATATTCCACCTAACAATGCATCAATTGAATTAGGTGAATCATTGATTCTAAGAGGACTTGTTGATCCCATTCTACCTTCTGATGCGGCAACTAAACAATTTGTTGAAAATTTAGTTACAAATGTGAGAGATAATATTAACTTACAAGGATTACACACTATCATAAATTTACGAGATCCCACAGCACCAGGTGAAGCAGCAAACAAAAATTATGTTGACCAAATAACGCAACACATTCAAACCGAAGACGATAATGTAACCATTTCACGAAACTTAGATATGAAAAATCATACCATTTTCAACGTAGGTAGACCTTCCGAACCTACCAGTGCAATAAATAAACGTTATTTTAAACGAAATATATATCGTCCAAAATTTCAAATATTTTTGGGTGCTAGTATTACTCCTTCTTCGACACCTGATTCGAGGCCAATTCCATCAAGTGCTATTCATTCAGTTCGTACTAATACAGATCACAATTTGCATTTCGTGAGTGCACCTCTTGTCGCTGGGAACGATTTTCTGTCTTTGCAATCCGATAGTATTCATTTGAGAGATGAGGTAACCAGCAGTTACATCGAAATAAGCGTAAGCGGACTTGTGAAAGTTACCAGTTATGATGACGAAGACAAATTATACATAAATATAATCCGTGTTAGTCAAGAAGAAACAGATAAAATATGTAAAACAACAGTAACACCCCCATTCGATTGCTTTAATTTAAACTGCATTGTTTTTCCTAATCCTTCTCGAGATGTGTTTCGCATACAATACAACTATGTTTCTTCAAATTCTTCGGTATCAATGAATATGAGCAACGTCGTAATTAAAGTTAAACAGCTTGAAGTGGGTGATCAACCAGAAGCGTAATTGTATATCGTAAAATAAACAATGGACTTTAACCACATTAGTAGAAAATTGACTCAAGAACAAGTGAATGAATTGACAAAACTGTATCACACTTATCACAAACAGTATTGGTGTTATAAGAAAATGTTTAAAAAATTTAAAAGAATGGACTTAGCTCTAAAGCTGTCATCTGTTGTTTTTACTACAACTGGGGCCGTGGTTGGTTCTGTTACATTAAATCCGATTTTCTTGGCATCTGTTAGTGGTACAGGTGTTCTTTTACAGACAATAACGACGCAGAAAAATTTTTCCAAAAAAACTGAGTCTTGTAGATATGCTTATCAATCGTATCAGAAATTACTCAACAAGTTAAAATTGTTTTTAAGATCTGGTGATATTGACGAGTTTTTCGAAAGAGAACTTGCTATGGTTGATGACCAAGTTGCTGACATATGTCCACCAATTTCTGAAAGCTATGAAAAATTACATGCTAAACGATTTGTTTCCACATGATTTCATATTTTTTACGTAATGCATCACTAATTTTGTATGAAGGTTGTTTGGGAATGTCTAAATTTTCTAAGATTTTGCTAATAAAAAATTCTAACTTAGGAAACCTTTTGCTAGTGATAATTTTTAATCTACTTTCCACAATTACCCAAACGTCCATGAATGCTCGTGTTTTGTTAGGAGACAATCTAAGTTGCTCTATTTTACTTTTAACATAAGCAGTTCTACTGTAAACTGATTTACGTAAGACAACATTACGTGGATTATAATCAATCCAGCCATGAGTAATGTAAGGGTGATGAACTACACCACAGTTAATGCAAGTTCTGTTTCCAGTAATAATTTTTATGTCAGGATTTTCACAACAATTTTCATCCATGTTATATAAAGTAAAAGCTTTATTCTTAAAACGATTTTTTACTTAAAGATAGATAATGACCGTTTGCATAACTATCAATTCCATTAGAAAGAATATATCGTTTATCATCAAAACAAGAAAGAGATTTTTTGTTGATTTCTTGGGAATAAATTTCGTGATTTTCGCTTTTAATTATTTTCATTTTATGGAACATATGACTTCTGTTAAACAGCGTGTTTTTGTAATCTTCATGTCTGATTACATTTTTTACAACGTTTTTCTTTATACCTTTTGCTGTTTTGTTTCCTTTTTCATTGTTTTTAACATAACTATACATTTTAGACCTAAGTCCAACAAATTCTACGATTGGCACACCTGCGGTTTCATCTTTCATTTTGCCTACTACTTTTTTGTTTGTGGAATCATAAAACTCTGAGCAGTTGCAATAGTTGCTAAAGTCAAATAGATGTTTGTCTGACCAGAATTCTTTGTAGACATCTTGAGTTTTGATATCGTATGTCAATGAATCAGTATCTGTAAACAAGAGTTGTGCATTATTACCATATCTTTTTTTAATGTAATTGTAATGCATATTGTACATAAGGGTTTTCGATAAATCCAAAATTGCCATTCCAACAAAAGCTGGACGATTTAGAGTTAACGACTCTTTGATTTTATGCACAGCAATAAGATTTTCATTAAATATTTTGCTACTGACAAACGACGGTTTTGAGCTGTGTTTTAAAAGTTTTTTAGGGTCGGTAATTAGAGACACATTAACACGCTTGCGTAGATTTTCAATTGTTTTTCCAAAAACAGAGTTATTCATAAGCTTGAAGAAGTCTTTTTCAAAGTCTGACTTTGCTACTTTTCGCTTCTCCGTATTGAAATCGATATACTTTTTTAACCAAGGTGATTGATTAAATTCCAAAACACGGTGTACTTTTGTAACTTTTAAACCTAGTTCAATGTACTGTTTTAAATTTTTGTAATGAAGAACGTAGTTTTTCTTGGGTTGTAAATTGGGTATTAATTTTGTTACTCCTTCAACTTTTAAATTAAATTGTTTGCAATAATCTGAAAGCATATGATTTCGAATTTCCATTTTTTCTGGAGCTAGTGGAAAATCATTATGCATATCATGAAGGTCTTCAGGATATTCTAAGTCAACTTCAAGTATTAATCCTTTGCCCTCAGGTAACTTGGCTAAGTTAAATTCTTTGTTTGATATCCATCTGAAACCATTAATAGGTAAATCTTGAGTCATAGACCACCCGTAAAAATTATTTGCATCTATGTAAACCAAGAAATTTGACGGTTCCTCTGGATTGTAGTTGTTGATGTATTTGTTGTTAGCTTTAGCATATCTTTTGCAAATATATGAAACACCACCCCTAATTCCTTTTTCAATGAAAAGAAATTGATCGATATCCGATATTAGTTCCAGCTTGACATTAGTCATTTTAAGCATTGCATCCCATGACAAACCAGGTGATGTAAAATAATGACACGGATCTAGGTCGTAGAATTTTAAACAAGTTTTTCGAAACATTTCAAATACGTCTGCTAGAAGCAAAACGTCAGACTTAAGATACAAGTCGTGATATTCTCCCATGGATTCCAAATTAAAAGTATTCCATACATTTTTTGCATGTTTGTAATCTTCATTAGTGATATGCTTGTCGTTTAGAATGCTATAAAATTCTTCTCTTGGTGGTAAGTGTTTTTCATTGAATTTATCAAAATGATCCATGTAATCATAAGGGTAAACACCTTTTCGTTTCATAAGTTCTAGCTTTTCGTTTTGAAATTCCTGTAATGTGTACTTCATGTCACAAGGTGAAATATTTTTAACTAAGGACTCCAGAAAACTACTCATAAATTGAAAGCTGTCAATAAACTTTAAATGCTTACCTAAGAAAAATGCCATGTATTTTTCCATGTTATTTGGTATTACACTAATTTCTTGGTCAAATTTTCCTATTTCTTGCATGATAAAATGTGAATCATATCCTTCTAGATTATGAAAAATTACTGGTATCTTATTTGTCAGTCTAAAGCTTCGATTACAATTGTTATGAGCAGCTCCTCTGTATTTTCCTGTTACATGACAATGATCTCTTACCTTATAATCTTTTTTAGTAAAACCGTTTTTACAAATGTGGCACACAGTGGCTAATTTAAAATGTTCTTCATCTTTATTTGTCAATGCCATAGGTTGATTAAAATGATTCTTTTTTGTTTCTTCGCAATAGTCTACCTCATTGAGCATAACCTCTAAAAATTTATATGCTGCGTTTTCTCCTCTATAAACTTGAATCGGTTTAGTAAACTTATCGTCATAGCAACAAACTAACTTATACGCATAGCCGCAATCGACGTGCTTTTGATATCTTTCTGAATACGATTTGTTATCGTTTGGCTGACAGCTATCAATTTTTTGAGTTATTGCTTCAAAATCAGCATATATGACAAAGGGAACCTGTAGCTGATAGTTAAGTTTTCAAATTTAACTGAACTTCCCTTTTTAGGCATTTTAATTGCTTGTTTCCCATTTGTGATAATACAATTTTCTAAATGTTTGAGAAGAAATTCATCAGTGCTAAAACATTGAAGACAGAATCTGCAAAAATGCTTTCTATTTTTATGTTTGCTTTGATTAAACATAAATCTGTTAAAATCTTTTATCCATACGTAATGTTGGTTTTCATCTTGTGTTATCAGCAATAAATCCAAAGTTGTTTCATCATTATTTTTAGAAATATATAAAGGATAAGGTTGTTTGTTTTCATATCCAAATACATTTATGCTAATGCTATTTAGTTGCTCGACTTTTGAGATTTGTTTAATAGAAACTGGAAATGTTATACCATTATAATTCACTGCATTTACGTATTTTTTGTAGTGACTTGTTCTTTCAGGATGATTTTTTACTTGGCTGCTGTAAAGTTTAGCTAAATGACACCATCTAAAGCATTCATTATCATTTTCATTTTTGATATTAACCAATCCTTTTTTAGGATTTTTAAGTTTTTTTGGTAATTCTATATAAGAACTTCCATTTAGAGGTGAATATTTAACAAGGTTAACAAAATGACCTTTTATGTGGTCAAGCATCCAACCGGAACCTTGACTAAGCCATTTTCCAATTTTATCTAAGATTTGAGTTGCAGACGTTTTTAGCATTTCATCAATATCTTTATTGTTTAAAATAATAATTGCTTTACTATTAAAAAAGGCTTCTCTAGTTATTTTTTCATCACTTTTATCAAATTTAAAAAATATTACATTTAAAGTAACTGTAGCTTTCATTCCTTTCATTTTGCTCAGATCTAAGCTTAATTTATCTTCAACAAAATTTTTAGTAACATGAAACTGTTTTAAAGGATCTATTTCAACAAGGCTTACTTCATATGATTTTGTAAAGCCTTTGAAAGCCGTTTTTTGTAATTTAATTTTTTTGGAAAAAAGATTTAGTATTTTTCGAACACTTTCAGTCACTTTTGTTTTAATAGTTGGTGGTGTATATGATAGCAACCAGTCAGCAAAGTTGTTGAGGTGTTTTTCAGCTAAATTTCTAGTTAGTGTCTTCAATTTTGGAATAATTTGCTTATATGGAATTGGTTCCAAAACTGGAACATTGACATTCGGAACAGGCTTATTGAGAATGCTACTCATTTTTATATTATAAGTTTTTAATATTTAAATAATTTTTTATATTAAAAAGAAAAAAAAAATTATGGAGACAATGAATCTGATATACTTTTAGAAAAGACTAATTAAAAAAATCTAAGTTTCAATAATTTTTTGAATTATATTTTTTAATATTGAAAATTTTTAGAATATTGACATTTGGAACAGGCTGTAATTTTTTATCTGAGAAAGAAATAAAATGAAGAACAAACTAATACTTGAGAATTGTGAATATTATTTTCATCCAAAATTTAAAGGATATGCTGCAAGCTTAGATGGTTATGTAGTCCATGCTGTAAATCAAGAAGTAACACCAGGGGTGATGGATCATAACGGATATATGCAAATAACCGTCGATGAACATTAGCGTAATATTTATGTTCATGATTTTGTTTGGGAATGTTTTCATGGTTCGTTAAAATATGGAGATGAAGTAAAACATATTAACAAACAGCGTGATGATAATAGATTAGAAAACTTAAAACTTCGAAGTTCTAAAGAGATAGTAATAAAAGTCAGTACAAGTGGAAAAGTAACCTATGTCTAAATATCTATGTGTGTTAAATATAAAGGATGTTTTGCGGATTTCAACCAACAAATTTATCAACTCCAGAAAATGTTGAAGATATTAAACTAAAGTGGAATAAACGTGTATTATCATATTGTATTGCAAATTTAACACCTAAACTAACTGAAGAATCAATAAATAGACAAATTGATGCTGCTTTTAAGGTCTGGAAAAAAAGTTGTGCATTAAAATTTAAAAAAGTAAATCCAAATGAATCATGTGATATCAAAATAACTTTTTGTAAAAAAGAACACGGAGATGGATGTCCATTTGATGGTAAGGGAGGAGTTTTAGCTCATGGTTTTTACCCAGGAGAAGGAATAGGAGGTGATTTACATTTTGATATGGAGGAAATGTGGGTCGAAGAAAAAACACCTCCAGGATATAATTTATTTGTGGTGACTGTACATGAAATTGGTCATTGTTTAGGATTAACCCATTCAAAAAATTTTGATTCAGTTATGTACCCTTCGTATAAACATGAATTATCTAAATTATCAAGTAATTTTTTATCAAAAGAAGATAAAGAACGAATTCAAAATGCATATGGCAAACCAAAAGCTAAGGTATTTGATGATAATGGGATTATTATCAAGGTTAAAGCAATAGAAAATAATAAAATAAAATTAATTATTGAAAAGAAATAAAGCATTCAGAGTGCTTTTTGAAAGAAAAGATAAAAATGTTTCAAGAATGTCGTGGAAAAAACCACTGAGCTTCTCGTAAACATTGTTACAGCTATTGATAAAGATTACAAACATTGTTACCGCTGATTGATCACAATATCATGAAAAAAGTCATTAAGCTTCTCAACCGCGCTATCTTGTGACTGTTGGTAAGTCGATACTATCTCCACTTACGTTGCGTGCTTTTGTCTGAAGCAAAAACAGCTGATTTCATCGCGCGATAGTTGCTGAGTGCGAGAAAAAGTTCAGACGAGAATTCTCGTCGCGAATCGCGATTTGATTTCAAATGAAAGTTCAGACAAGAAATAAATTTTCTCGCGCGATTTGATTTTAAATGAAAGTTCAGACAAGAAATAAATTTCACCGTGACAGCTTTGTATGTGCGCTCGAGCATTATGTGCGTATGTGCCAAACGCATTTGCTCAATCAAACGCACAGTTTTCATTGCGTTTACCTGAGTTTCAAAACCTCTGTAACCAGAAGTGTCTCAGAAACCTCATATTGCATACATTTGTGATCAAGTCTCAGAACCGCCGTTCAAAAAAATAAGCATAACCAAAGTCCCAGAACCTGAAAGTACCCCCAAACCAAAAGTGTCTCAGAACCCTTATATTACATTTGGTCACGTGATAACAAAAAAATTCCCCAACATTTATCACGTGACCTAAAAGTGTCCCAGAACCCTCATATTATATACTACTCACGTCATCGTCTAAACAGCCGTTTTTCTTTAATCGATATAAAAACTGTTGAAATTTTTGAAGATTGCAAATGTTGTCATCAAAAGGGACTTTTTTGAACTTTTTGTCATCATTTAAAATGTCTTCCATTTTGCCAATGTAGTCCGATTTGTTTAAAATTGCTACACCCTTAGTTTTATCGGGTTTGCGTATGACAATGGTGTTGTCTTTTTTCAGATTTTCCAACGCTTCTTTTTCTTCAGGTAATAAATTGGCATCACTGTGTTTCCGTAAATAAAAGAAGGAAGAGACGTATTTATTGTACAAATTTAACAGGATGCGTTTCTAAGTAGAAAGCAAAGCAAAATCAACGGACTAACTAAAAAACAATTCGACAAGCTACTAAAATGGACTTGCAAAAAAACAACCCTGCAATTTAACCAAAATTATTATCACCAATTGGATGGTTTGGCAATGGGCTCACCCTTGGCTCCAGCAATGGCAGACATCTGCATGAATTGGCTAACAAACGATGTCTTGGCAAAAATAAAAAATCCACCCGTTATCATGCGCTACGTTGATGATCTCTTTTTGGCATTCGACAATCCATATGACGTGGAATACGTATATCAAATACTCAACTCCATTCATCCAAATTTGAAATTCACCAAAGAAGAAGAAAATGAAAGAAAACTGCCTTTTTTGGATGTTTTAATTACCAAAACATCAAACGGAATCGAAACGACAGTATATAAAAAGCCAACATTTTCAGGATTATGTACCAAATGGGACAGCTATACTCCAACCAAATACAAACGCAATCTAATTAACAATTTATTGCATCGTGCTCATCAAATCTGCAGTTCTTTCACATTGCTTCGTGAAGAATTTAATCAAATTTCTTTAGTTTTGGAAAAAAATGGCTACCCCAAAAACTTTCTAAACAAGCACATTAACCGTTTTATGGAAAAACACTACGGAAAAGACATCCCCAAAGAAAATATTTTCAAGGACCCTCGAGTTAAAAAGTTTTTTATGCGGTTACCATTTATTCGCGAAATTTCACCGCAAATAGAAAAAGAAATTAATTCTTTTTTTGCCAAGCTTGATTTTGAAACCAAATTTTTATTGATTAACGATACGTATAGTTTAAAAAATGTGTTTAAACATAAAGAGCAACAACAAATTCTCCATCAATATGGCGTTGTGTACGAAATACGTTGTAACTGTGGCAGTTCGTATATTGGCCAAACGTCACGGAATCTAATTACCCGTATCAATAACCACGATCCTTCTTCTAAAACACCACAGGATACGGACGTCACTCGGCATTTGACTGATAACCCTAATCACGCAGTTTGTTTTAATAACCCCATCATCCTGGCTAGATCTGACCATTGGCGAAAATTATTAATCAAAGAAACCTTAATGATTCAACAAAGAAATCCAGATCTAAACTCCGACAAAGCTTCAATTCCATTATATTTATTCAATGTGTGAAAACAATAATTGCTTTTAATTTTACGCTCGCTTCCTTTTTTTTTGTTTCCATTTTATGCGTCATTGCTTTGCTTTTTTTCCTGTGCTTTGCTCGTGACAAGTTGCTGTTGCCTATATCATTTATCTGCTGATGATGAGACTAGTAATGTCTTGAAACGTTCAGTAAAAAATGTTCGCTCACGTTTTGGCTCTTTGCTTTATATTAAGAATTTAATTTTATTAAAGATTAACTTCGCGGTTTAACAATGATTTAATAAGGTAGGACAATTCAAAACTTACATAATCCTTAAGCAGTATTTGAAAGAAAAGCTATCTAAGCATTTTATGAGAACTGTGCGGCCCACTGAAGCTTAAGCAGTCAGTTTTTGAACGAGCTTGATCACCCCTGGTCTATAGCATAAATTTTAAACTACAAGCTTTATGCAAAGGATTTCCAAATCTCGTCTATATATACAGTAGAACAAATAAAATTGCAAAAAATACCAATGCTTTTGGTGTCAAACATTCAGTCTAATAAACTAAATTATGGAACACAGTTACTAATGCTTGTGCTTATCACAGTTAAACCAACTTCCTCTTATGCTGTCGTTTTCCAAAGTCAAAAGAGAGTAAAGTATTATTTTCCAGCATAAGAGGAGCTGCAGAAACGACTTGGCGTAATAATAAAGGTTCATAAGAGCATATTAATAAAAATCATTGGGTTTTTGTACAAGAGCAACCGGCCTGAACAAAATCAAGAGTGGAAACTTTTAGATTTGATTTACATTGGATTTTTTAAAAGATTTACATCAGATTCTTTTAGAGTTACTGTCACACATTAAATGCAGCAACCGGTTTGTAATTTTTTATATTTTTTTGTCTTAACTATTTCCGTAAATTCTGATTTGTGTTTTTGTTGAAAAAAATGAACTCTCTTTGGCAAGAGGCTTCTAAACAAAATCAGGGCTATGAAAGAGTGCACACTTTCAGATTTTGTTTTAATTAACCTTTTTCAGACTTGCATCAAATTATTTTCAAGTTACTGTCACTCTTTGGCAAGAGGCTTTACGTGGCAATGGGTATTATTTCATAAGTGTTACGTTGATTTTAATTTTATCACACTACTCATCAAATAAAATAATACCAGACATTAGCCAAAAACTCAAAGTTACCTCGGGGTACCTAATGGCAGTGGCCTTGCCACAATTTTGGTACTGTTATGCAAAAGTCAAAGGAGTATCAAATTGCATTGCTGGAAGCTGTTTTGAAAAATTTTAATAGGAAGGATTCATATTTTCTTAATTGCTAATTTAATGAAAAATAATATCGAGAAGTTCTATAACACAAAATTTAGAAAATGCAATGCTGCAATGGTATCAAATGTAATTACACCAACCAAGAACGTAAAAGAGCATTCAACTCCAGTTTTTCACTTTTGACCAAAAGTTTGGAAAAAGCTTA
The DNA here is from genome assembly GCA_963965965.1 of Trididemnum nubilum. Lineage (NCBI taxonomy): Eukaryota > Metazoa > Chordata > Ascidiacea > Aplousobranchia > Didemnidae > Trididemnum > Trididemnum nubilum. Next base: position 29,721,707 of record OZ014490.1, read on the forward strand.
TAATGCATTCTCACCAAATTTGAATTTTCTAGCTCTTGCCGTTTTCAAGATAGTAATTTTCCTCTAACTTCAGTGTTGCAATTTTTCCAGCATTGTGGCAGAAGATTAACTTTTGTAAAGTTGGCTTACATATACTTGAAAAGCAGCTAAGTTACAATTCTGACCCTTTATTGTGTTTTGCCAGCAACACAGTCAAAAACACTTATTGAGAATTAGAAACATGCACTAACTTTTTGAAATTTTATTTGTAATTGGCAACCGTGTCAAAATTTTTAATCGGAAAAGCATTTTGCAGGAAAGTCTACTCTATCATATCTTGAAAACGAAAGGTTGTCGAAAGCTGAAAATTTGATGAAGTTGGTTTTCAGATCTGTCAAACTTTTTTGAGAGAAAACCGAGAAAAATTTTTTTGACTTGAATGTCCTTTTATTGCACATCAACTTAGTTTCTTAGCATATGCCCAGTAGGGCGGGTCAAATAATATAATTTTTTTTTTTTTTTGAAATTCCACACTGTGCACAGAGTTTAGCACCATGTACTAATTCAAAATATCCAAAAAGAAAGTTAGTGCAAATTCTTTCTATCTCGCACATTTCGCTCAAAATCTGACATTTTTTCGCATTTTTGCCTACATTTTGCAAATTTGGTGGGTAGTTAAACTTTTTGTAATTCCATCTTATTTTGATTTATAAAGTTTTGGAATGATATCCAGTCTTACACCCATCCACTAAGAGGTTTGTCAGATTTTTTTAATGAATGCAGAAAAGACCATTAAGGTAATATGCAAGATACCTAAAACTTCAAACAAGCAACAAATTTGTCTTTAGTATGGTTCATTATTTATGTTAAAGAATAAATTGAAATTAACAAAGATACGATACTTTGATATATTTTCTCAGGTCATAAGTAGCGATAGCAATTATTATTAACAACTGATTGATGATTAGCCTACTAACGTGGCAAAACTAGGTATAGCTACGTTTGAAAATTAGATCAACTGATGCTAAAAACATGGTAAAACTCTTCAGAAATTGTCCAATTCTGCTTTTGGCTTTCCAACTCCTTTTAATTTTGCAATGATTCCATCCAAGGCTGATGTGGTTAGGCAAATGCAATTTATTCGACAAGAACAAACCACAAAGCGCAATGCAAAGTTGTCTGCAAAAGAGTGTCAGAGGATTGCTACGAATGATTTGCAAAATGTATGGGCTTCTTTTTCTTTTCCCACTATCAACTATGAAGGAATATGTTTGAAAGTAGAGCGATTGATGGAGAGCGCATCAAAACTTAACAAATTTCCTTCTAAAAGAAGAATCAATAAAAGTTTTCATGAATGTCATACCACATACGAGGAAATGTTCGATATATGTAGTTGCAGTTGTTATGGTAATGGGATTGCAAGAGCAGATTGTAGATGTGATCTACGTATTCCTCTTCTTGCATGGGATACTTTTGTAGATCAAAAACTACGTAATGGCCAATTGGGAAGAATCGACGTAAAGACAACAGCGGCACGAAAACGGAATGCCCAAAGAAAAGAACAAAAAGAAAAGAAGCAGAAGCTTATGAAAGAACCTGAGCAAGTAGGAGTTGCTGAACACTTATCAGAGGCTGAAAACATTGATAGTAGTGAAAGTTTATGCAGTGACTATCAATCGTAGCACACAATTTTGAATGAAAGATCTCAAAACCGTTATGTCTATGATAACCAAGCCATTGTTTCTGACCGTTATCGTGTGAGCAGCCGTGCTACTGCAACAATTGTTAATGCCGCTTTGGAAGACACAAAGTTTTTATGGGATGAAAACAAGCTATATAGAAAGAAAGTGATGAGGGAGAAGCTGCTGGTTGGTAAAACTAACAGTTTATGTGGAAAGATGGAAAACGTTGGCTTGTTCTGCTTAGAATTTGACGGTAGAAAGGATCAAACAAAAACAAGAGAAGGAACCATTCAAGAGGAACATTATACCATCATTAAAGAGCCAAGCTCTCAATATGTAGATAACGTCACCCCAGATGATGGATCCGCCCGCTCTATTGTAGACAAAATCGCCAATTGCATCACAGCAACCAATAGTTTATATACTCTGCATGGTGTAATATGTGACAGCACTGCTGTAAACACAGGAAGGGTAAGTGGTGTCTTAAAGCGTCTGTAGTTGTTTCCCGAAAGGCCCCTGCAATGGATAGTTTGCTTGCTCCATCTCGACGAACTTTCTTTTCGGTACCTCTTCGATGCTATTGATGGGAAAACAACTGGACCCTCTACATTTACTGGTGAAATAGGAAAACAAATTAAAAACAAGGTACACCAACTGCAGCTGGTCACATTCCAAGCAGTTTCTAGTGATATATCACAATTTTTGTCGCAAGTGAAAAACGATTTGAGCTTTGACCAGCGATACTTATATGAAATGTGTCAAGCTGTTAGCATGGGCAAGGTTTTGGAGGAACTGGGAAGACGTTCTCCAGGAGCATTGCATCCTACTCGCTGGCTGACTCGAGCAAACCGGTTACTGCGTTTATATGTTAGCTTATTAAATCCATCAGATAAGCTAAAAGATTTGGTTAAAATTGTGATGCTTTTGTATGCACCAGGATGGTTTCAGATAAAATCTCACCCAAGTGTGAGTGATGGTGCACGAAACTTTTGATATATTTTGTTACGTTCCAAAAAGTTAAAAGTTAAAAAGATCGTGGTGAGATGTCTGAACAAAAACGCATTTTTTGCTCACTCAGACAACCTTCTAATTGCTATGTTGGCAGATGAACGCCAAAGCGTGCGTCTTAGAGCTCTCAAAATTGATATCTGATGTACCTGGGCCACACAAAGAGAGAAACTTGGTGCTTCCACAAGTAAACCCAAACGCAAAAAATTACACGGAAATGATCAGTTTGAAATATGAACTAGCAACACCTGCACTACTATGAGGAAGAGTAAACTTAACGGAGATACAGTAGAATTTCCCCCTTTCGGTTTGATGATGATATTCCTTGCCACAGCCAAGCCGCGATCGAATGGTTGCTGCAGTTATCCAAGCTGCAGAGTTAAAAATGAGTTACCAAAGTAGACATCAAACGATTTTGAATTGCTTGAAATCATGAAAAATATTACCGACATTTGAAAGCAAAGGAGAGTGGATGTCTCAATAGAGCACCAGTGATGAGACATTTTTTCTTGAACTTGGTATGATATACCGTAGTCAAATTCGTTGTGCACACTGCTTCAATCCTTCAACTACAACAATATTTGAGTGTGTTTTTTATAAAATACGATTTCTTTCTCTTCTCAGAAATTTCGCAAAAATGGGCTTGTTTTACGTGTATTTTTGATACAAGTTAGAACATTACAATAGGCTACTAAACATAGATGCATTAACAGTAGTTAGTGTAAGTCATGGTACATAATTGAATTTACTTTAATATAGATGATTGTAGAGTTCTTTCATGCTTTATGAAAAAAAACATAAAAAACATACCTGGAAAAATAGATATAATTGAAAGCCTAAATCGTTAAAAATCGACAAAAAAACGGAATAACAATAAAATTTTGAACAGTATGTGCAAGGTAAATATAAACCGAAAAATCGATATCTTTGCATTTTTTGAATTAAATATTTGGTGGTAAACTTCCTGCATAGTGTCGAATTTGAAAAGAAAATTTTGATTGCTCAGCATTTCTTGCTGATCTTTACAACAAGCACAAAAAACAATGCCAAAGTTAAAATGCAATTTGCTGAGTCAGAATGGCCAGATGCACATTTTTATAATTTGATCAACTGATTTTTGATGTCAGTTTGCTACAAATCAATAAGCACCCCACAGCCATTATCCAATATCGGTACAGTAATACTAAAATTTACAGGACCACAGCAAGGCCTGCACATTTGGGTTCTGGTGTTCTTGTATGCTTTGTAGTATCTTTTCCAAGCCATGCATTTTAGCACATTGGCTGCTACAGTTTTACTGTTAATCAAGTGTTTACAAGTGTTTTTAATTAAGTACTTAATTTATCAGATTTAAATCAAAAACTTAGCAAAAGACAAACACTTTTAACCATACCTTATTACAAAACAATGTGAACAGAAAGCTTCATCAATAACAAAATTTTTCTTTAAGTTAACAAAAATTGTTTTTTTTTTTTTGTTCAGATCAGATGAAGTAGGAACATTTTAGCAGTAATGGTAATATCATGATCAGTGCTGGAATGATCATCGTCATGCAACACTGCAATGTCTCTAGTTGCTCTCATCATAAATTGCAACAGTTAGTTAAGACTATGTGAATACACAGTATATTCAGTTAGCACAGTTACTAAAAAAAGTTCAAAATCAGGAGATTTTTTTTCTTCATTTATAGGTCTTCATTCCTAGGGTATGCGATAGTAAATTAGAAAGTGTCCCACCATCCATGCTCTAATTTAAATTGTTGAGGGGCTTTCGCGCAGCACCAAAGTTATTTTTGAATTATCTATGTCAAATTGGTGTAAAAATTTTGTACTTCTGCGTACTGAATTTCTCCTGCGCAACCCTCATGGCATATGGCAAGCACAGTAAATTTATTTTACTGAAATAACCTAAAAAATACTACAGTTGTGTAGCAAATTAGCATTTAGTAGCAGAGTGTCGAACCGTTTCAAATAACGGTTCGGGTTCAGGTTTAGCTCCTGTTCAAAACATTTTAGCCGTTCAGGTTTGGTTCGGGTTCACTTGAGCACCTTTTTCGAGGTTCAGGTTTAGTTCAGGTTCACTCAAGTAAAATATTATTGGTTCAGGTTCGGTTCGGGTTCATTGACTTCAAATTTAACTGTCGTTACTCATTTCGTCCAGAAAAAAATCAGTTCAGCAAGTTAACATGAATCCAGAAAAAAAAAGGAGAATTTGCAGATCCTGTTGATGATCACCACTGCTCTTATTGTGCGTGTACCAGCACCAGCGGCATCCGGATACAGAAAAATATATTCTTACTTTTGTTAGGGGTTCAGGTTCGGTTTGGGTTCACCTGAGCACAATTTTGAGGGTTCAGCTTTGGTTCAGGTTTACTGAAGTAAAATTTTGCTGGTTCAGGTTCGATTCGGGTTCACCAAAATGAAACGGTTCATTCGGATTTATGGTTCGGGTTCAGGTTCGGTTCGACACCCTGGTTAGTAGACATGCCAAGAATCTGAGAATGGATCGTTTTGTAAACACCCTATGTTTTTTCAATAATTAATTAATCTTAATTCACTTTGCAACAAGGTCACTTAGTCCATGAATCCTACGATTACTTAATTGCAGAATTGTAAAATTCATGCTTTGTCACAGGATCACTGGACATATTGTTACACACTGTACTTAGTTTTACCGTTACTTGTACTGTTACAGTACTGTACTCTGTTTTACTGCCAACGTCACACTGTTACTTCGGTTAAACAATGAACTTGACGGTATTTGGACTTCCTGTGCCTTACGGCGTCAATTCAGGCACGATGATGGCTACATCGGTTTTTATGACCATTTGGATATTATGACTAAAATGGTCAAGCCCCAAGGTAGTCATATTAAGCGGCGCATACTGTACACCTAAAACTTTAAGCCACTCAGATATAAAATAAAACTTCTTTTACATCCAAATCTATCACCGAAATTATAGGTTCCAGAAGTTGTGAGTTCGTAATGTTACTTACAACTCACATCTTTGTTCGAATATCTGCATGCTTTCAACTTGGGTAAAAGTTTCATAATGACTTAATAATTTAATCATATCTCTGTCTGATTTTTCTACTCAGGACAATTCAAAACGAATAACGATAACAAAAGCAAATCAACACTTCGATCAAGTGCTACTTTAGTGACAAAACAAAACAATTTATCATAATTAAATCGCCTTGTTTAGGTTCGGCTGAAATTGCTCGCAGACCACAGCCGGAGATGATTCAGGAAAGCCAATCGTATGAGCATGAAACCCAACTTTGACGTGATACAAAAATTGCATCTATAGTACTACGTAAAAGTAAACATATCTCAAATAAAGTTTTTTTTGGTTTTCAAACTTTATTTACCAAAGTTGTCTAACTGAAACCAATTAAATTGTTGAGATAAAATCAATTAAATGGCGTTATCGGCCTATTTGGTTTTGTCATCAATTTCAATTTCAGCTTGTCTTTGCTAATCATCATATACAGCCAGCTTTTTTGCATATTTGAGAGGTGGATTTGGGATGGCATCAATGGTTAATCAATTATGCTTTTCAAAACGTTTAACAAATTTGCTATTACTTTTTTGCAACTTGCCTTGGCTAGAAGACAAAAAAAAGTTTTCTGTTTTTGAGTCAAGTTGCCACTTTCCACCTGTCGACAATACTAGGTGGAGGCTTCACGCTGTCTGATTATCGCTGAAAGTCAAGTAGGAAGCTGGAAATAAGAATTGTAATTATTTTTGGTTTGACTTCAGTGGGAATCAAAGTTGAAGTTGCCGTTTTTGAAGAATATTGTGCAGATTTTTACGTGTGATGATCGATTTTTCAGAAGAATTATTAGTGGAGAGCATGGGATTGCTATGTATTTCGATAAGCATGGAACGGGTAAATATTTTGACAATTACGGTCTGGATCCTGGTGTGAATGGTTTTACTGCTTTTATGGAACGTAACTCAAACGATTGGGTCTATAACAACAACACCGTACAAAGTCTGCTTTCTAGAACGTGTGGTCATTACTGTGAGTATTTTATTTTGTATCATTGCCGTGGTCATAGCATGCGTGATATTGTTTCTCGTTTCTCATTGAATCTTATTGAAAATGATCGCAACATTGACTTATTTATTCGTACTTTCTAGTTGATGTAAATCGAACATGCAAATGTTTTGTTTCACAGATATTTTATTGCAATAAATTCACAAACAAAACAAACGTCTGATTTTTATTTTATGTACAGGTTCAAGACAAAGTTTGATTAATTTAGCACAAGCTTCGATTCGCCGGCAAAAACCAAGTTGATTTCAGGTGGTACGCATCCAATCGCTTCATCGAGCTTTGCGGCAGGTGTCGAATTCGAACAACAGGTGGATAGTGACGTAGTCAGAAAAATATACTCTTTTCATTGCAAATAACTCTCCAAACTTTGAGCAATAGATTGAAACAATTCAGCGTCCATAGGAAGAGCGGTGTCATAAAGTTTACGCTTCTTCGGTGTGGTGATGTTGTGCACCTCCATAAGAGTCAGGAAAGACTTTAACTGCTTCTGGTCCTGCGGTAGAAGATAGCACTCTTCGTCATTTTGAATCACTAACGTGATGCAGTTGTTCAGCATGTAAAGCATAAATCTTTGTGGTAATGGAATGTTTTCCACTTTAAACCGAAGTTGCTAGCCGTCAGCCAAAACTTCCTTTTTAATTACCTCTGCATTTTCTTGAATCTTGCAAAGCGTGTCATCAAAATTAGTGGACTAGAAAACGAGAATAACGTAGTCATTTGTGTCACTTTTTGGTTGAAACAGCAAGTAGGGTTTGTTTTCCATAATCATTTGTACTGCGCACGAAACTTGTTCTGTGGAGAACATATAAGTTTACCTTTTTTGACCGAGACCACTGTCTTTCTGAGCAGAGTTGAGGTAGGTAGTGGAAATCCAGAGTCTGCTATGACTTGAAACTGGTGTCTGATTTGTCTCGCTGAATCTTCCATTGTTCTTGCGCGTTCAATTAGTACTTCTTGCTGGTTCAGAGTTTCGTAACAGCTAGTAAATAGAGGGATATAGTCTGGCAGTTTCACGTTTTCAGCCTTCAAATAAAGTTTGTTCGCTCCTTTAGTATGAGATTGCATGATTTCATGTCTTTCAAGTGCAGCTCTTTTTTAGGCGACGAGAAGAAAAAGGCAATTGCACCACAAAACGGAAAAAAGTCCACAGCTGTTCTTGATGCTATAGCGCCATAGTTACTTGTGATTGGGGAGTACGCCAGTTTTGCGAATATGGTGCAGTCGCCCGACCTTACGCTCGATACAAACGGATTTTTTGTTTCAATAAAGTTGCCACAAATTGTACACAGTTGCGACTTTCTAGAGCACGAAAAACACTCGGCGATGAGAGCACATGGGAGATATACCATGAACTTTTCCTCGTTCTTGCATTTCAAACACTTCACTTCTTCCAAAATTTCTTTTGTGCGTTTCATTCTCAGTTTGGATTTAAAAATAACATCAGGCTCTTCCATCAATTTATTTAAACTCGTTGAAGGTGGTAAACTTTTCGTTGTGTTCTTGAAATTTTTTGGTCAACACCGAGATATTTTTCGGTCTTCGAATCCCAGCATTTTCGCCATTTCTACATTCCTCCCCAACAACATTTCTCTTTCGACTTTCTCTTTCACATCCACACCGCCTCTAGGATAGATTAGGGGTGGGAACGATGGCTGGCGTTTTGCAGGGGATTGGTATATGACTAGTGTTTGCAAACCTTAAAGCTTGCTTTCAGGCGATGGGTTGGGAACAGGTGGTCGATTCAAGCCAATAAAAGTTTTCACGATACCTTTCACAAAGTCTACACCTCTATTTTTCATCAGATTCTCACAGAACGGAAACCATTTTGCATGTTCTATCCACGGATCGTCGAATCGTTCCCAGTTCTTTAAACCTCCATTACAATTCCAGCATTTCGCCCGATTTCCATCACCGAGATTGTAAAACCCAGCATCTGCTATCAACTTGGGATCGGCTTAAACTCTTTCTCTGGGCCAATTTTCAGACTCGATAAAGGTCTGATGGTGGTCGAAAATGCTAAGTATGTGCGGGTTGATCGGTTGCTTACATTGGAACTGGTAAAAAGTTGGTGGTGGCACATTTCCCTCCAGGTAGTGGGACGGAATCACATACATAGCCGTGTTGCTTTTGTTTTGAAAGAATGAAAACAGAGCTCAATAGTCACCTTTTATAGGTGATGCTATTGCACCAGCAAACTGTCTTGCACCATCACACGCCAAAGGACTAACCCTTGCACCATCAGGATGAACAGATAAAAGTTTTGTTGGACCATGCTTGTTGCACCATGTTCGAAGCGTCGCACTAAAAAAAGTAACAAAGATTAGCATTTGAAAGGTGGTGATTCGCGGGTGAACCTTGGACAGGTCAGATCATGTCACCAGCTATGTTACAACTTTTTATAACGACACCGCGCAATTACGCCACCATGCCGAAATTTCACCTGTCATACAGCACTGTGTAAAATCACGACAGGAAATGGTTTCAAGTAACACACACAAAACTTTACTAAATATTCCCAAATTTACAAAAGAAACTTATAATATGTTTCACCCAAAGCATAAACTAGGTAACCTTTTTATTTTAGGTTTGAATTCACAAACTATTGGGCTCGATTCTCAGGTAATTCGTTCTACTCATATGACTTTACATTACCAGCTACCAAGCAAAGCTTTAGATTTGAACCATAGCCTGATCCCAGGAAAATCTCACAAACTCAAACCACCTGCGATGGTTCGGTACTCAGGCAAGACACTCTTCGAGTAGTTTCGGGCTCGATTCTCAGCATTAGAACTAGCTAGGGTTAGAGCGAGGGTTAAAGCTTGGGTTAAGACTACCACAATCCATATTAAGACAATGCTGTATTTTGGTAACCTCGCAATTGGACAATCCCGCATTTGGAAAATCCCACATTTGGAAAATCTCGCAATTGGACAATCCTGCATTCCCACACTTTCAATCTCCTAAACGTACACCATTTGGTGCACTACATACTACTGCCAAAAACTTGAAACAAGCAACGCAAAAAAGTTATCCTCCAACAGGATTCGAACCTGCAGCCTTTGGATTTCGGATACCGATTCACTGCTCTACCACTTGAGCTAGAAAGGATCGCCTTTCAGGTGGTTCTTCCTTAGTCTTTCGCGTTGAAAGCTTTTAGGCCAGTAGTATACGCAAAACAATTAAAACTCTGGCCTGCAAACGCCAAAACTTCACAATTAAGTTGTTGTCAAAAGTAAAAAAGTTCTGCATTGTTATTATAATGGCAAAATTTAATGCTTTGTTTTTATTAAGTTTTTCATATTCTTCGATAATCTAAAGATGTCGCTTCGATGTATAGCTCAGTTCGATTACCTTTGTAGAATGGATTTAAATCTATATTTTCAAAGAAAGATCAAATAAGCAAAAAGCTCTAGTTAAATTGCAAAAAAGCGAAGTCTTTTAAAATCGCCAAAGCAGCAAAAATTTTAATTCTACTTTTATCAGTTGATTAAAACGAACTAAAAAATCAATATGACATTGTAAGTGTAACAATACACTACAAAAGAAAGGTGATAAGATTGAAATTGAAACAACTTTTGAATATGCCTAAGTGCTTTTTGGTTTTTTCACAGTATTTTCCTTTTTCATTCCGAAGTTGTATCCATAGTTGCAGTGGTTCAATATTATCACGTCTTGTTTTTTGTGACGCATACATCACGTCAGGGTTCACCAGTGTGGGGAATTCATCATCGTGATATCGACAACAGTTGAACACACTCATGTGCATTAAGGTAATGACTACAAAAAAACAAATTAGCCTGCTTTAGCATTGGATGAGTTTTGTTTTATGTATGAAAGATTTCAAAACAATTTTTGAAAGTTTTGCCAAAAGGTCCCCCAACAAACCATTTTTCTTAACCTCACTTGCCCAAAAATTTGAGATTTCTGGTTTGCGGTTCACGACAGCGATAATTTGCTAGCTTAAAAACTCTTTAGGTGGATGGGCCTTATGACTACACACAGTTTGAAACAAATTTAAACGAAATCGAGCAATAGAGTCAAAAGTTAAGAGCAATAAAGTACCAAACTTGAGAATGCTGCCTCTAGTAAGAAAAATGCAAAAAGTTTTATAGTTGGCTTATTATAACGTGAAATTGATGTCAAATTCTATTTTTTTTGGTATGGATTTATTTATAACAAGTATTTTATAAAATGCTACTATCTAAAAGAAAACATTGCTGTTCTAATATTGAGATTTAAAAAAATAAACTCGAAATATTTTCAAAATTTAAATTTGACGTAATCATACATGCTAAGTAGTGGCAATATGGTGTTGATGGTGGACTTGCTAACTGCTTTAAAATTGTCTTTGAAGAAACCTAATTCAAAAATTTCTTAAAAGAGACGACTGCTTGGGTTCAGACACGTGGCTAGCGACAAACCACAGGGTACATTATCAAAAGGGAGTCGCAACATGTAACAGATATTCGTAGCTTTATTTTACGTATATGTGGAAATAAGGAAAAGAATAAAAATTCTACAAAGTTTTGTTAAAACTTTATTTTTTGTTTATTCATTTATTTTTTTCATGCTCCACAGGGGCTCCCTTAAATGAAGCCCCTAGGTGCAACAAATTTCTGCAAAAAAGCGAACGACAAAAATGGGAAAAGTCTTCACCTAAAATAAAAAGGACACGAATTAAAGCATTGAATTTTCGGTCAAAACCTTTCTTGATTTGGTTTTTACCATTATCTGGCAGAAAAAAAGCATCAAGTTTACAGTAAAAATTATTGTGTTTTCCACCAAAATTAATGGAAAAATAATGCAAATATATATGGTAAAGCTTGCCCCTTTCGGCTTAAACCACTAGTTGCGCCTTTGCCAAGGAGGCTAAAGCATTTCCAGGAAGAGTTTTGGCCCAGCCGGTTCCCCTTTGGCTTTAGACTTGAATAGAGTATATTTGAGAGTGATCCTTTCGTCACCACAAGCTAAAAAAATTATCATGATTCTTAAGATCATTTAAAAGAAACCTCATTGTGCAACTCAATTTTATCGAAGAGTTGTAGGTGTGGCTCTATTCAACGATATTTTTGTAACAAATCTCTTAGTAGCTGAGCGGTGGTTTGAAACTTTATGACAACAATTGTCTCTTTTAAACGCTCTTTCGTGCTAAAATTTAACTCTGCTGTATGCCACTAAACGCTAAAGCACGTGTTTTTAAGTTCTGCTAGCGACGAAGCTTAAACTTCTTTTTTTTGCTTTTGGTTGCGCGCTGCGGCGTCTTTTGACTGAATTTACCAGAGACGAGCGAGAACAAATTTAGAGCAATGTTGCTCGACCTCGCTGGGATATGAATCTACTTGGATCGCTAATCTCCGTACTTCAAATATTATAAAGCGCTGAGCAATCCGAAAGAGGAAACTTTATGCTTTTGATTAGAATACCTTCCATCATTGAAGTTTTGGATATAATTCGTGATGTGTTATTGTGAGGAAGAAAACAATGTACCGTAGTGCTGTTGTTCACGACAGTCTGTCGTAATATCATTGATGATTTGAATGTATTTGAAGTACTTTTGGGTACCAATTTGAAAAATGGCGGTTTTACTTTTACGGTAAAATTTTGTGAAGACGATTGCAATGACATAATCAAAAATAGTTCAACGTTAAGTGTTTTCTTCTTCTTTCTTCATTGCCCGCTTTTCCGTGAGGGTTGCGGGGGCAGTAGCTCAAGATTGAGCCGCCACACCTCACGGTCTTCCATCACCTCCATCATTTCGCTTGGGCAAAGTCCCAAGCGATTCCATCCAAGATCCTCAATGTAATCGGTCCATCTAGTTCTAGGTCGTCCGACTGGTCTTCTCCCATTTGCTTTGGCAAGTAAAGCTTGTTTGGGGAGTCTTTCCTGAGGCATTCTGCTTACATGGCCAAACCATCTAAGCTAAGATCTTTCAATTCGGAGAAGTAACGGCTCGATGTTAAGAGATTTTCGAATCTCAGAGCTACGCACCTTGTTAAACAGTGTGACTCTTTCGATTCTTCGTAAAAACCTCGTTTCTGACGCTAGCACTTGTGATTGCATTCTTTCGGTCATTACCCAAGATTCATGAACATAAGTGAGAATGGGGACAAAAACTGCTTTGAAAACTGAGAGCTTTGCCTTTTTCGACAATTCTCGTTTCATGACAACCGAGTAGTGCAAAGCTCGCATTACTGCATTAGCCTTGCCTATTCGGGTATCCAGTTCTTCGTCTACGTTAAGTGTTTTACTACTCAAAATTGGAATTTGAAACTATTATAGGCCTAAGCAAGTTAAAAGTATGCCAACCTAAACATAAAAAATCGTGTATATTGCTTTTAAATACCAAATTTTACTGAAATGCTTGCTTTAATTGTTTCGTCACCAGTAAAAATAGAATTTGACATCAATTTCACGCTATAATAAGCTAACAATAGTATTGTTTGCATTTCTCCCACTAGCAGCAGCATTTCACAAGTTTAGCTCTTTATTGCTCATAACTTTTGACCCTATTGCTCGATTTTGTTCAATTTTTTTTCAAACTGTGTGTAGTCATAAGGCCATCTACCTAAAATTTTTTAAGCTAGCAAATTATTGCTGTCGTGCACCATAAACCAGAAATCTCGAATTTTTGGGCAAGTGCGGTCAGAAAAATGGTTTGTTGGGGGACCTTTTGGCAAAACTTTCAAAAATTGTTTTGAAATCTTTCATACATAACAAAAAAATCATCTAATTCTTTAGCAGGCAATTTAAAACTCTGCAAAAAATTTTTAGTCATTACCTTAAATGTGCGTGTGCAGGATTATGCTTCAAAAAAAAAAAGGGCTTCGTGCGAGGAAACTTGACTCTACCACACAAAAAAAACGTCACAATGGCATTATTATTTATTGTGGAAAAAATGATGGTCTCAAGAGCGCAGTGAAAAAGCGGAGAATAACGACAGTTGAGAAAAAGGGAGAACAGAAGAATATAGGGCACCAGTACACTTGTTGCATTTCTCTATGTCATGTTGAATTTGTGTTTGTAGTTACTTAGCATTTCGCTGATAGCAGCAGAATTAAAAATGTCCAGCCATTTTGTTGATTTTTGAAAGGCTAGGCTTCTCTGCTACAAAAGCTTTTCGTCTATTCGATCTTTTTATAGAGCTATCCGATGTAGTTATGTAATATTACGAAAGCTTACGATTTATAACTAATTATCAGTATATTTTCTTTGAGAAATAAATTGAATGGTGGAATGGATTACCTAATGTTTACTGAGTCAAGAAAGGGCATCTAGTTGGTGGATCTACCACTCAGAGCCGGATTTACTATATATGGCACAGTTCCCGGTGCAGAGTTGTAAACTGGCCCACTAGATCAGGCCCAAACCCGAAAATATAAGCCCGAACTCGGCACAAACCCGAAAACTAATTTGAAGCCCAAATCATACCCAAAAAACCCGAAAGTTAAGTAAGGTCTGAAAAACGTAAGCGTTATTGCCAAGTTATTTTGATTATATTTTTGTGTACGGAAGACAAAAAGCACGTCTCAGGCTTGAATTAAGCCCGGAATTTTGTCAACTTTAGGCCCGAACTCGACGCAAAAAGACCGACCCGACTTACAACTCTGATCCGGTGCCCACCGCTTAGAAGGCAGTTGCAACAAAAACCTAGCAAAAACCTTTGTTTTGGTTTTCTTTTTTATTTGGTAGGATAACGCAACGAAAATCTTGCGAAGGCGTTTTGGTTATGGAGTTTTCATCTCTCTAGTTCGAGTAAGTTTGTCTCAAAAGCGGGAAATCTGAAATTCAAATCTAGGGCCGGTAAAATTGGACACATTGGTACCAACGGCTCGCTATCGCTGCAAAATTTTTTCGAAAGAAGCTAACTGTGTTTTGGCTCGTTTATACACAGCGCGAGCGTGGAAAGCGGCACGAGCGCGAAGGCGACATTTGCGGAAGGTAGGTCATAAAATAGATTCGTTTATGCAGAGCGCGAACGCGAACACGAACAAAGTGTAGTTCGCACGAAAAACCGCGTAAATTGCCTCCAGAGCAAATTTTAGGCGGCGTTCGCGACGGTTTTTGGGTTCAACCAATCAGCACTCTCAATTTAGGCTACGTCACCATGTACAGTACACCACGGTACGTCACAGCACTGATATGCTAACAGACAAATAAATGTTATTCAACGCAGCTAAATATATGCCGGCGTAGAAATTTATCGAATACAATTTTCTAAAAATTTATTGACGTACTATTTACTGCAATAAATATCTGACTTTGCATAAAAGGCGGACCGCTCATTTTCTCGATCCATTAATTCCAGTTGAAATCAAAATTAAACGATTATGGTAACGTCGTGGTTACTCTTATGGCAAAATAATAAAAAAATTTAAGCGCTATTATCTCATAATATCATTTTCGTTGTTTTTCAGATAAATAAAACATTTTCTGTCGGCTACAGTAAATAAATATCAATAATGGAAGTACAATCTTCTTCTTCTTTGTGAAAGCAAGAAAATTTAGGTCCAGGGTAACGGTTTTTAAATGTTTACAAATTTTAACTTAATTTTTCTTAAATTCTATTGGAGTGACACAAGCTCAGCTTTACTTGGTTAAACCACAAACTCTTTATTAGTAAACTGGAAACTGGCAGTTTTGTCTTTTTTTCTTCACGGTTCATTTTCTAAAATATACCGGCTCGTTGTCCAATCAGGGTGACTTTGTTCTTCACGGTTCACTCGCGCTTTAAATATGTCCAATCAAATTTGTCGAATACGCATGACCGCAAAAAAACTTCCCAACAAAAGCAAATTTTGTTTTCAATGCTATTCTTTATTTCTCCGCAGTTCTGTTTCAAGTCTACTAAATAAAGAATCTAGGCTAAACATTGTTTTAAGTCTACTAAATAAAGAATCTAGGCTAAACATTGTTTTTGTTATTGACTCTGATTATTATTATACAAAACACTGCGATTTACAGGCTATGATTGTTGAAACCTGTTACGATTGTTGTTGAAATTTGTTACGATGTGGTACTGTAAAATAGCAGAAATCGTTTTTTTTTGAGATGGCTCGTGTTCTTATTGAATTGCTCTTATGAAAAAAAGTTGGCAATAAAAAATCCGTTTATGACGTTTAGAAACAACGAGTGGTTCTTTTCAATGAAAAATAAAGAGTTGTTTTCTTTTCTTAAATGACATTAGACACGAAAAGTGATAGTTCTTTAGTAATTAGTGTTTTTTTTTACTATCGTCGTCAACCAAAATATTCTCGAAATTGATCACGATGAAAATTTCAAAAAGGTTGCAACTTCTGCAATATGCAGGAGTTTACCTTAACAGGCAAGCCGTTTTTATAATCAATAATTTGTGCATTATGATAACTTACATTGGTAAAAGATCGAGTTTTAATACAAAACAGATTGCGATTTTCGTGCAAAAAACGCTCTCTATTAAGACAGCAAATCACGTGGTTTTCCGTGTAGTTAGTGCTGCTTTTCGCCTTCGCGATTTGTATAAACGGGCCTTTACCCGGGCGCAATGAGGTCAAAATGGGGTCACGAAATTTGTTACTTGCTTCGGCGTAAAAAAGCAAGACTGTAATGAAAGATTTGATTTGATGATCCAACGTGCTAACTACATAAACCTCTCTCTTGATCAGAGATAGAGTTGAGGACACAACGTTCGAGGCCAAGGCTAACTACTCAAAAAATTCCGAGGCCAAGGCTAAGGCCATGTAACGACTTTTCGAGGACTGGCCCTTTCGAGACCAAGGATAGAAATGCTCGAGGCCAAGGCAGAGTTGTAAGTCGGGCCGGGTTTTTCGGGTCGGGTTCGGGCCTAAAGTTGACAAAAATTTCGGGCTTAATTCGGGCCTGAGACTTACTTTTTGTTTTAAGTGCACAAAAATATTATCAAAATAACTTGGCAACAATGCTAAATTTTCCAGACCTAATTTAGCTTTTATTTTTTTCGGGCATGATTTGGGCTTCAAATTAGTTTTCGGGTTCAGGCCGAGTTCGGGCCTGAACTACTTGGCTCGTTTACAACTCTGGGCCAAGACCAAGGAGCGAGGACACAATCTTCCTCTATCATGGTCGGCAAATTTTTAACAATTTTCAGACGCGAAAGTGCTCAAGATATTGCATTTCGGTAAGTTTTTGATGATAATTCGAAAATAGTAGTTTTTAAAAATACTAATGTATGTCATTTTGAAGTTTGACACGTTAGCTGCACGTTTTGGTTACGTATCGTAGCTGTATCGTGGAAATAAAAAAAGGCCTTAACCCGTGGATGGAAATATAGCTAAATTTACACGTTTGGAGCTGATTTTGATTACGTATGGTAGCTGTATCGTGGGAATGAATGAAGGCCATAACCCGTGGATGGGAATATAGTTAAATTATAAACGTAGAAATGGTCAATTTTAAGGCCTTAATTTCTTCAGTTAAAGCCCCAATGAAAATGTGATTAATTGCGGATCCCCACATTTTTAGCAAGTTAGGTTTCAAAATGCAAACCATAGTGAATGGTTAAATGATTTCTTTTCACAAACTTTTTTTAAAAATTAGTGCCTAAAAATATTGCAAAATACCGCGAATTTATGTTTTTAAACTGAATTGAGATGTACCGTACCGAGTATATTAGTAATTAGCACAAGTTTTTGGCATTGAAAAAATACGGGGTTCTGGGACAAGGGTAAAGTCTCCATGACCCTGTTAATTTTTTTTTTTTTTTAATATCAATTTTTGTGACTTTAAAAAAGATTACACATTTAGATTTTCAAAGCGATTCGAAAAGAAAATACGTAAATGCTAAATTCGAAAAACTTTAGTTTTCCCTCAATTTCCTAACTTTAATTTTAAGCCTATCTTTTCTTCGCATTTCAGTGTGTGTGATGTCTTTCTCACATCTAATGCCTATCAATAAATGATTGCAAACGTTTTGGCCGCCAAAGGACATTTTGTTAAATTTAACATAAGGTATTTATGTGCAAAAAAATAAAGATCCCTGTTGGGTCGTATTAAGGACGAAGGCATTGGAGTTATTTGCCCGGCCCCCACTTCAAAGAGTCATAGTCATGTTTATTTTAGCACAAAACAACACACAGCACAAAAAAGCAGGGAGTTGAGTTGTGACAGGAAGCTGCGAAGGGACCTCCAGGTCATCAAGTCGAGCAGCCACCTATGAACGTAGCAATCGTGCAGTGCGAATGTAATTTATTAATTGAGAAGTAGCAGAGAAATAGGCAACGAGAAGCGCCAACAAAACCCGCGAAGACCACCCCAGCAAACATGCCTTCACCCTCCCGGTCAGTCTCGCTCCACCATCGATGAAAACATTCTTAACAAAAATTTCGTTAGGCAAAACGAAGCAAACCCGAGCAAAAAAACGCAACCCACCAGCCAGCCTCCAGCATGGTCTGCGGACGAATACCTATGCGGTATAGCTACTGGTCCGATAATAGTCACAGAAGTTTTAGTCATATCAAAATTCCGAATAAAGTAAAACTGAAAGCATCAAGTATAATTTGACAGCTAATGCTTCTTATATTGTATTTTGAATCGATTGAAGGGTAATTTTTTATTTCTAAAGGTACCGAGTTCAAATTTTAACACCTTGGACTTTAATATTTCTTTGTAATCTAAGTGTTTTATATCTGGGCAGGTACAAACTATATTGGGATGACGCCAAACGTGTTGATCGTTTGTGTACCGAGGCGACTGAGGTAAAAAAGGAGAAGCTGGGGGGGGGCAAATTTTTACTCGTGTACTTATACATAAATTTGGCAACCTCATAGGTATGTAATTTGTTTAACTTAAGAACTTGCAGTTGCATATAGCAATACGCGGTATAGTCTCGCCAATGAGCTTCTACAGATATTTTAACTGCTCGATTTTGCAGTGTAGTTAGCCTTTTCAAGTACGTTGTATACGTTTTTCCCAAAATGATAATTGTGGAAACAGAAAAGTAATAAACCATTAAGTTTCCCAAAAAATGCCCAAATATTTCGCGGGAGCTTCGCCTCTTCATTTTAATGACCTGAAGTAAAATTATAGGCATTCGAACAAAATAGGTTTATTTATCTTCACACTTAAAGGAGCATCAAACGTTAATCTAACGCATTTATTGTATGTCAAGCAAAATTTTGTATTTTTTTGACATTTTTTGCGACTAATTTTAAAATTCTGTCACTTCTAGATCCAAAAATATTTGTATTTATTTTTCCCGCTATCTGTTGAATTCCTTTCATTTTAACAATAATTTTTTAATTACTGATCCGTGACTGCTCTCGCTACCGTGGTTTGAACACTGTCTTGAACGTTATCTAGTAAACCTATCCCTATTATACCTCCTACCTGCTACCACCATTAGCAGCCTACCGTTACCAGTACTTTTTAAACTACTATAGCCTGTCCTAGCTGCTTTATAGACAAGGTTTTACTCTTAAAATAGCAACAAACAATTACTAAACTAACTTACTTTAAACCACAAAGCGCATATAAGCAGAAACTTGATTCCCGAGAGCATTTTTATTTTATCTGTAACGTTTTCGGCGCATTTTCTATATGGCCCTCTTAAGCAAATTAAAAAGCAGTTTACAGTAACTTTAAAATTTAGAAATGAAAGGTTATCAAAATATTATCGGCAAAACACAAATGTTACAATCAGAGGTGGTCAGTAACGAAGTAGTTCTACTTAAGTAGACTACTTAAGTAGTATTTTCGGTAACGAGCGACTTACTTAAGTATTTTTCATTTCTGATACTTCTACTTTTACTTCAAGTAAAATCCTCTCGAAGTAACGCTACTTGAGTAGTAATGACTTTTATGTAAAGTAGAAGTAAACACCTAGCCATTATTCCACCTCACAACGTGTACAATAACGAAGTAAACATTATTTCACCTCACAACGTGTACAATAAGTACGTATCGAGTTTGTTTTACTGTACAGTACTACGAAACTTATTGAATAGTTACGCCGATTCATTTACAGGTCATCTAGGATAGTGTGTTTTTGCGTTGCATAAAATACCAGGTGTTGACTCAGTCTCACTAAAAAAAACAAACATACCGAACCCTGATTAGCATGGTACAGTAGACAAACTAGACATGCGCATTACTCCTGGTTCATACGAAAAAGATTAGCGGTTAACGGCGTTGCGTTTGCTGCGGCCCGTCTGGGGTTCAATTCCCTAGCCGGTTAACGAACAGTGTTGCTAACGACTCGCCATCGCTGCGACATTTCTTCTCAAGCTGTGTTGTCCAGGCGCGGAGATGAGCCCAGAGTCCCTACTAAATCGTATTCGTTACACGCTTCGGTGTAATTTCAAGAGAATAATAAAACTTTGATTTTTTGATATGCTACCGTAAGTATGGCTTTGCTTGAACACTGATCGTAAGCGTCACAACAGCAAACCTTCGAAGAATAAACAAACACGTGAAATTCGAAATTACTTTCTACTTTCATTACTTAAGTAGAATTAATTTTGACTACTTTCCTACTTTTACTTAAGTGGAAATGCTTCGCCATACTTCTACTTTTACTTGAAAGGCATTTTTGAGTAAGTAACAATACTTCTACTTAAGTAGATTTTTCGACTACTTTGTCCTCCTCTGGTTACAATATAACAACCACTACTACTTCATACATTTGGTATTGCTGTGACGTATACGTTATACCTTTTCCATAGTAAAATCAAGTCAGAAAAAAAAAATAAATAAATAAAATAAAATAAAAAATAAAGCAACACCATGAAATAACGGTACTGTATTTGGTACAATGTTGACATTTAAACACACATATACGCACGAAAAAATGTTCAAAACACATTCAAAAGTAAAGAGCAACCGTCGGCGTATAATTGTGAATTCAATCGTGGTGTTAGCTTTTTTATCAATAATGCCTCCTGTCTTTTGGCTTCATATTCATTGTGACAGTTTCTAATTACTTGAAACGAACTAACATCCAAATTAGAATTTTGACAAGTTTGGCAGGAAGAAATGTGTTGGCTTATGGCACTTTTGGCGGAGTTGGAGTTAAGCTGCAAGTGTTCTCTGGCCCTAGTCACCAAGTGGCGCGTTGACATACCAATATATGTCACGTTCACATCACGCGAACATGTAAATTTATATACTACAGTGGATTTTAGAGCAGCAGGAGTTTTGGATTTTAGATTAAAATACTACCCAGTTTTTAGCGAAGTGTATTAAGTAAAAATTCGAACATCAAATTTTTGCTTTAGTAAGGTAGACAATTGGGATACAAATTTACGAGATGGTTTTCCGAAATACGGCAAGCCAAGTATGTATGCATAATCATCAACTTCTTTATCATGTGAGTCTGGTTTGGTATTATTTTCAAATTTTTTTCAAGCATTTATTAAAAAACCAATTTGGATAACATTTTTTTGCGAAAATGCATCTTAGCTTAGTGATTTCATCTTTAAACAATTCATAATCAGAGCATAAGATTTTGGCACGTTTTAATAAACAAGTAATCAGGCCAGATTTCCAAGCATTTGGACAAGTTGATCGAAAATTTTACAACAATCCCGTATATGTATGTTTGCGCCAGACACTAGTTTTAAAACCGAATTCGTCAAATTTTATTTCCACTTCAAGAAAAGGCAATGAATCTGTGGCTTTTTCAACTGTGAATTTCACTCTTTGATGTTGTGCGTTCGAAATCGGAAGAAACTCGTCGCAGTTTTGGTTCCTATCAAAAATGGCATACACATCATCAATTTATCGAAGATAAAGCTTAGGTAAAAGTGGTCCATTAGACTTTTCCGCAAAACTTTTTTCTTCTAAATGAGGCATAAAGAAATTTGCCATTGTTGATCCCAACGGATTGCCCATTATGATTCCTTCAATTTGTTTATAAAACCATTATGAATTCCATTATGGATTGCTCATTATGAATTCACAATCATACGCCAACGGTTGTTGTTTTTTTTTATTGTGTTTTGAACATTTTTTCGTGCGTGTGTGTGTGTGTCTATAATTGTCTACATTGTACCAAATCCAGTACTGTTATTTCATGGTGTTGCTTTATTTTTTATTTTATTTTATTCATTTATTTATTTTTTCTGACTTGATTTTACTTTGGAAAAGGTATAACGTATACGTCACAATACCAAATGTACAAAGTTATAGTGGTTGTTATATTGTAACATTTGTGTTTTGCAGATAATATTTTGATAACCTTTCATTTCTAAATTTTAAAGTTACTGTAAACTGCTTTTTAATTTGCTGAAGAGGGCCATATAGAAAATGCGCCGAAAACGTTACAGATAAAGTAAAAATGCTCTCGAGAATCAAGTTTCTGCTTATATGCGCTTTGTGGTTTAAAAGAATTTATTCCTCTGTACCGAATTTTATTAACTTACTTTAATTAGGAGTAGGCTTTGCTAGTCTACCATCCTAGGCCAATTTTTCGTTTTTTTCCAAGCGTAGCAAATGGCGTATGTTTTTGCCAAAAGTAGAAAATTCAAACCAATAAATGTATTTTTGCATTTGAAAAGCAATTTACTTTATCAAAGTTACAGCAGAAACCTGACAGAAGGCCATCCTACACTGAGACCTACAATGACAAAGCTCGTTTAAAACCAATAATGCCAAGTTGATGTTGTCATATTGCCATAACCAAATTTTTTTCGTAAAGTCAAATTCTTTCCTATTAAAGCTATTTAACGTCAAACAATAAAAAAAACTGGACAAAAACAATAAAAAAACCGTTGGAAATCAATTATTTTTCAAATATCTAGCGTTAAAATTTAAAAATTAGACCTCAATGCCCCTTAAATTTCCAAATAATTTTTCATGCTGCGTTTTTTGTGAGACAATAGTTTGTTATTTGGGATTCTTGGCAGTGATTTCCAACGCACTATAATTGTTCAGTAGATGTGATTTTGCCCCCATACCGCTTGCCAGTGATGAGATTTGTTCTTTCTTAACTTAAAAGAAATTTTTCACGCTTACGTATTTTCAGAACAAGTTAGCGTTATCAAAACACACTACGTTTTTTTTTAAATTTTTAATCATTTGCGTGCTTCTGGTCTACAGGCTACCAGCACGGAAGCCTAGGGAAGAGTCACCAGAATGGCGACTACTTAAAAACAAGCAATTCGAAAAAGTCTTCCCACAGGAATCGAACCTGCACTCCCGTCATTTTTCAAAAGGAAACATTTGTAATTTTTCAATTTTAACTTTCCGAGATGATCCAGTTTTTATGCGCCTTTGTTGTCAAACTATGACGTAATAAATACTATGTTGAAGTTTGCTTTCAAATTTTAAACCTATTATGTCATAAGGAAAAATCAGAATGTTCCCTTTTGCTAAATTAGAAACCGTTTTTTAAGTAGAAAAAGATATGTTCCCTTTTGCCAAATTAAAAAACGCGTTTTAGATTAAAAAAAACATGCGCTAGTTGGTTTAAATTGTCAAGAAATCTTCGAATAACCAAAAATTTAACGGTGTAAAATCTTTTCAAAGTTAAAACCTAAAAATCAAGCATAATTTGAATTATATTGCGTTCTATAGAAGTTATTTGGTGTCTAATTAACTATTTATGTTTAAAGAAAAATTTTACAAAAATTACAGTTGGTGATCAATTTCAAATTACATTTTTTTTTTGTTTTTCATTATATTTTAGGAGTATGCAACTATCATGGCCGACAACATGTACTGATATTGATATAAAAAATGCGGACATTTTGCATACTCCCAGTAGTATTCTATCAAAGTGAACGCAGCAAAACAGAATTTATACTAAAAAAAAACTGCAAGGATTTTTGGAGCGCATTGACTGAAGCCAGAGATTGAATAAGATGAAATAGCGGAACCCGCAGTTGTCTTAAAATGAGCATCTTCGTGGCTTGAAAATGACAAAATTTAGGAGTTCAACGTTAGAGGATTTCCCCTAAAAATAAAATGTGTTTGTTTATCACGCTGTGGACAAACAAAATTTTCGGATTAGGTGAGTATAAAAGAGATGTAAAATATCAAAAAATAAAGATGTCACGACGGTGGAACACCCCAAACCAGTGTCCTATAAAACGTGAACTTTTTAGTATTTGAGGTAAGCAAATAAAATTTTAAGGATAGGTTGATGTAACTCGATACAAATGATATACGACCATTTTGGAGGATTGGGGAAGATTAAGTTGGCCCAACAAATGGGCCCTCCAAAATTTATAAGATTTTTAACCGCTCAAACTAGACTCTGCATTATTGTTGATAAATGATAAGAATTTGATTCAGGCCCGGCGCCACGGGGGGCATTCCGGGGCTGTGCCCCCCAAACGACTGCTTGTGCCCCCCCAAACAAAAATTGTGCCCCCCAAGCGAGAACTGTGCCTCGAAGAAATTAACAGGCTCTTGGCTATTGGAGTGCAAATCGAGGCCTGAGACTCCCAAATTGGTGTTAACCGCCCGTATTTTCGTAATTTTTGTGGACTCACACCGGATTTCATAAAACTTTTGGGACGAAGACCTTTTTTTTTGTCTTCACCGAAAGAATTCGTGAAAAATCGCAAGAATTTTCAGACGATGACCAGAATTTGTGGAAATTTTTGAAATGAAAACCTTTTTTTTGGTTTCACCTAGTTCGTTTGATCCACACTGGAATAAATTTCTCGTGCCCGAGTGCCCCTCTCGAATTCACATAAATAAACTTCTCGTGCCCCCCCCAAAAAAATTTATTTCTGCCCCCCCCCAGTCTCGTTATTCTGTCGCCGGTCCTGATTTGATTTATATTTGTAAATTATGCCTGTTTTCATATGTTTTACCATGATGATTACTGAGACAGACATTGTTCAGATTTTGGTTTTAAAATTTGAGCAGAATGTCCATATAAGATAGTTCTTTTAAAAAAATGCCGCAAAATGCAATTTGTGAATTGTGAGTGTAGGAATGGGTTTTAGGAAAATATTGCATGTCAAATTTCTTGTCAAGTATTTAATTTACAATATCCAAACCAAGTTACAAAATAATATTGGTGGTTTAGCTGCCTGTTGATCAAAAAGTTTTGTTGCTACTTGTAAAGCTACCGACATCAAAAAAGGCATTTCCACACTTTTTTTTTTTGCTAAGATAGTAACTGGCAATGTTTGACACAATCAGTTATCTTCCCTTCAATTATGGTTTGTCTTGAAAGTTTTTTTGTTAATATGTTTACGTTATCTTTGACAGTACCGATATGTTGATTTTTTCGATCTTCTTCATTATTTCAAGAAAAAGCGACAGTGCAGCTAATTCTTTTGGACCAATCCGCACTCGCTCAGCGAGCCCGTAGCCATTGATAAAATTAGGAAGAGGCATTTGGATTTTAGAGGTGTGGGAGGGCGAAGCAAAAATTTTTGATAAATCAAGTATTTGTTGCTATGTTTTGGATGAAGATATCTGGGGTTAAAGCCTCCAGCCGCACTGAAATTTTGTCTATTTTAATTTACTTTTAATGGACTATTTTTCAGGATTTATGTTTTTATTAACTGAAAGTTGAGGTTCTGCGTCGGGGCCTGAGGAAAAGCCAAGCAATTGTGTTATCGTTTCGGAAAAAAAAATTTTAACGAAACTTGGAAGAACAAACCTCAAGTTAGTTTGTGGACTTCACGCATACTGTAGATCTGGGATGAAACCCTTAACTACCCAGGCCCGGCGCCAGGGGGGGCATTTCGGGGCCGTGCCCCCCCAAATAACTGCTTGTGCCCCCCCAAACAAAAATTGTGCCCCCACAAGCGAGGGCTGTGCCCCAAAGAAATTCACAGGCTCGGGGCCATTGGAGTGCAAATCGAGGCCTAAGACTCCTAAATTGGTGTTTACTGCCTGAATTTTCGTAATTTTTGTGGAATCACACTGGATTTCATAAAAGTTTTGGGTCGAAGACCTTTTTTTTGGTCTTCACTAAAAAATTCGTGAAAAATCGCAAGAATTTCGGGACGGAAACCAAAATTTGTGGAAATTTTTGAACTGAAGACTTTTTTTTTATTTTTTGGTCTTCACTAAAGAAATCGTGAAAAGTCGCTAAGACAATAACTAGAATTTTGGAATTTGCGGTCTTCACCTTGTTCGTTTGATCCACACCACAATAAATTATGACTCCGTGCCCCTATCGAATTCACATAAATAAACTTCTCGAGCCCCCTCAAAATTTATTTCTGCCCCCCAAGTCACGCTATTCTGGCGCCGGGCCTGCAACTACTAGAAGTTAGGAGTTTCAAACGGAATCCCCGCGAATGACCACTCGAATTACTGCTTTAAAAAAAATTCATTCTTTGACCGGGCTATAACTGAATTTTTTTGAGTGTTGCTGATTTTTTAAGCTAGTAATGAAAATTTGGACTGCCTATTTTTCCTATAGTGTTTGAGATATTGACTTTTTTCAAAAGCAATTTTGCAAAAGGGAACATTTGCTGACATCTTATTACGTAATAAAGGATCCTTTTACAATGAAAAATTTTAAATTTCTTGTGTGCTTGAAAACGAATTGAAAATCAAGGACCGCAGTACGGTACGGTTCGTAGGTACGGTACGGTACGCCTCAACTTTTGCTAAGAAGTACGGTACGCCTTAATTTTTGCTAAGAAGTACGGTACGCTGGTATGATACGCTTTTTTGCAATGGTATTGGTATAGTACATTCGTACGCTGTTTGAAATTGCCTTCTAAACGCTTTATGTGCAACGTGCGTCGTAATGAAGATTCGTTCGACCGTGTCCGGCGTGCACATAGTTCAGGCTATTGTCAAGTAATCATTATAGCCTCTTAATTTGTCGTTACAATTATGTTATGATGTCACAAGTCACAGTCACAATTATGGCCAATTTTGATGTCATTACTTTTGTCTATATAGATGTTAGGAGCCTAGGACTATTGTGGCCTGCTATGTATATTGCAGAAAAATTTGAAAGGAAACAATTGCGACACTTCAGCTGAATACGCAGTGGTTTAAAAATCCCAGACTTTTCGCAAACTGCGCCGGCTTTTTGTATGCAAAGCAAACGATAGCTGAAGCGGAAGCTAAATGTGTGAATTGAGATTGCTGATTTATCGGCTAGTGATTTCAAAGTCAGTTAAAGTTGCGAGTATTTAAAAGCAAGAATGGCAGTACGGTACGGTATGATACGCAAGTACGGTACGGTGCGCCTCATGTTTTGCTAAGAAGTGCGGTAAGCTGGTATGGTATGCCTTTTTTGTAACGGTATGCGGGTACGGTACAATGGTACTGTACGCTTCAAAAATTTAACTGACCTACGGTACGCTGGTGCGGTTTGGTTCAAGGTGCGAGGTACGTAGTAAGCAAATTCTGAACGCACTGTACCGTACTGCCATTCTAGCTGAAAATAATAATTGACCGAGTGATGAGATTGTCAAAATGTGACTGAATGGTATTGTGCGAATCAAATTCAACAATCGAATCAAAACTGAAATTTAAATTACCACTGAAGACATAAACTAAGTTCACAGTTTTTTGTTTTTTAAACTGTTGCGTGTTGCTGCAAATTATTTCCTTTTATAAGTTTGTGGATTAATTACCGAGACTTGATTAGTTTGGTCAAATAGGATAAACTTCAAGGCGATAGCTCTGTTTGATAAGTCGTGAAACTTTGACATGAATTGCGGCAAATACGTAACTCTCAATTTTTTTTGTGATTTTTCATACCATTAACCATCGCATTACCAACTTTTTCAAACAAATTTTCATTACTTTTAGTAAAATAAACCGCGGTAAAACTGAAGATTTTTTGAGTTTATGCTGATTTGTTATATAATAGTTAAAATTTGAAGTTTTTATCTTTCCTAGTTTTTGAGATATCGACTGTGTTCGAAAATAATTTTGCAAAAAGGAACATTTGCTCACATCTTATTACGTAGTGAAGGAGACTTTTGCAATAAAAACGAAAATTCCTCGTGCGCCAAAAAACAAGATAATAAAACGCTTGACAGAGTCATAAAATTATCGAAACTGGATGGTGTTTTAGAAAAAAATCAAAAATCAAATTGGAGTAAAACTTTTAAATTGATTTTTGTTGTAAAAAATAATGTTTTTTTGTTTTGTGTGAAGAATTATGGCGTATTTTTTGTTGTATTTTTTTTTGCTGATAAAATGTATTTCAAATTGCCGAAACTGGATGGATTTAAAATAACCGTGATATTAGTGCTAGGCTGTTACAGGGGCATCTCTAAGGATGGTGACACCCGATGCGGAATTTTGTGGTGTCACTCTCCATAATGTATAGCTGGCTGCAGTCACCCCAACTAGGATTTTGTTAAGGGAGGACCTGTGACCGAAAGATAATTTTTTTGCCTGAAAAATTCCTTAACCCTATTCGGCCCAGGGGGGGATCGATTAGCTCCCCCCCTCACTTTTCCTGAAATTTTGTTATGAAGCAGTCAAGCCACAATAATCAAATTTCTTGACTTTTCCTAAAATTTACTGCTTCAACTTTCATTTGTAAAACCATTGTCGTATGAAAACTAGATTCGGAGTTATTAAACGTTTCTCAAGGTCGACCCTGCGTTTCTGGCAAAATTTTCGAAAAATTAATTTAATCCTGTTAGTCCCAATTGTTCTGTCGTAATTAATAATTTTACGCTTTTTCGAACGTAAATCCAGTGACCACTTGAATGGCTTTTGTTTTTATCGATGTTCTAAAAGAGCTGTGACAATAGATTTTCATTCACTAGTTTGCCTGGGGCATTATAATTTTCATTATGATTTCAAAAGCTCGCAGCTGAATTTCTGTGATAATTTTGTGTAGTTTTACCAAATTTCAAACTAAGCTTTATTTTTAGCATTTTGCTAAAAAGTAAGAATTGCGATTTAGCAAAATAAACGTATTTATTGATAAAAGAATTAGAGGCCAACATAAGCGCAAATCCTTTTGCTTTTTGCCTGTATTTTTTTCACGTTGCTGATATACGAGTAGTACAGTTATAGTCAAAAGTGTCCATAAGTTATCAAGTGTGAGGCATGTAGCATGAATTTCGGTAGTCTTTATGTTGGAAATTTGTTTTTGGTGACTAAAAAAAAGAAAAATGACGCAAATTTTAAATAAATTTTTAGTTTCTGCTAAGTGGCAGTATCAGTAAAAAGATGTTCATTTCATTTTTCACAAAAACATACGCATAATTTTGACTGCCTAAAGTTTTTTCATGAAGTTCAAGTGATAACATCCAAAACAAAAATTTGCCCGAGTGTCTTTGCGCGTGACGTAGCAGCACACTGATAACTTCATTGTGCGCGTACGGTTTGTTTTCACCAAATTGCAACATTTCATACGAGTATGCCTTTGCGATATTCAATAACATTGCAAGAAGTAGAGAGTTTTTGATAATACTTGTTTCGGAATCATTATTTTCAATTTTTACCTTTTTTGTTATTCA
Source organism: Trididemnum nubilum (assembly GCA_963965965.1). NCBI lineage: Eukaryota > Metazoa > Chordata > Ascidiacea > Aplousobranchia > Didemnidae > Trididemnum > Trididemnum nubilum. Next base: position 29,750,806 of record OZ014490.1, read on the forward strand.
AGGTTATTATTACTAAAATCTTTGTGTAAAAAATGCTTTTCGAAGCAATACCCAATAACTAGTGTAAAATGTTACCGATTTTTTATAAAATTCCCATCAAACTGAACAATAATTATGGAGTATATACAATGTACGTCGTAAAATGTGCTATTTCATGTGGTATATTCTACTTGCTACCGCATTTATTTTCGTATTAGATGCTACTACAGGCCTACAGCATGGCATACTGTTGCAGATATTACTGAGTTTCACATTGATTTTTCATTTGTGGTCTATAATGATTGGTGGCAACCGTGGCATGCAGAATTTGAAAAATTTATGTTGTTTCGTTACTTCTCAATTTTCGGTTTTATGTGTGTACATTCACAACCAACAAAAAATTATGTTTGTAGAAATAAAATATAAAAACGGAAAGCAAATTCTCTACTAGCAGACTTTGCATGTAACAATCCGATTAGCTGACCGTTTAGTAAATGAATTTATTCTGATTTTTTTTTGTGATCATAAATAAGATATCTAAATTCACTGATGTCGTTAGCAAATTTTTTAATGTTTCTAATTTGCTGCAACTGTCTACCGGCTTCATCGCATACAACCAATATTGTTGGTTCTGGATGTGAAAACCAGGGGCGTGTTTAGGGGGACATGGTGCCATGGCTGCTCCCTTTGGGTTGTCAGTGTAGTATAATTAGCATAGAATAGTATGCAAAATTTCGGCATGCCCCCCTATTTGTAATTTGAGCAGAAAATTTGAGCACAAAAACGAACAAAATCTGACTAATAACCTTTTTTTTTCTATCTTCACCTAATTTTGGGCAGGAAAACGGACTGATTCTGAGTGGAGAAATTGTTCTTTTGGTCTTCATTATTCTCAAATTTTCTGGCACCCCCCCCCCCCTTTGAAAATTCTGTATACGCTAGTGGTGAGGACAATAGAAGTAGAATAGCATTAAAGATTTTGATCAAAGATGAGAACTGGCAAATAAATTTCTAGCCTTGGGATTATACTATCTTTTTTAATGTTTTTTCTAAACTTATTCAGCACTAATCCCAGTAACAACCAAACTTTGCAACAATTTGTTATAAGCCATCTCTGAAAGATTATCAAGACAAAATCGTTACGCTTGAGAATTAGACATTCTTTGTAGATTGATACAAATAGTGATAAAAAGAATGGTATTTCGATCAGTACAACCATTAATTATAATTACAATGTTGGAAACAATTGTAATTTTTGCTTTTTAGTTCTGAAATCATTTGTGATAATACACTAGAAGGTAAGCCATTTGGGTACTATATAAGATTTTGGAAAATCTTATGACGAGCAATGATCAACTTAATTTAAGTTTTCTTATATAAACGTCATAAAAACTACAGAATTTTTGAATTTTTGAGAAAAAATTACTCTCCAATATTACACAACGTAATCTTTCACAACGTAAGCAATAAAAAAAAATTATTCGGACGCCAAAACATATTACAGTACTCCCAATTATCCAAACTATTATTCTAAAAATTAACCAAAAATCCGACAACCAAGTTAGACCAATTTCTTTTTTTTTCTTGTAATTCAAAAGTCCGTGAAAAATCGTACAAAAAATAGTTTGAAAAAATAAACATTTACTACACTCCGTGCGACACATTTTGAAAGTTTTTTTCCTAAGTTTGAAGCAACTGCATTTTTATTTACCAAGTTGTATACAGACAGCAAAAAAATCGTACGTTTTTTTAGAAAAGGCTGTCGTTTGCCCACCTGTCTACCACACGCGGTGAAAGCTTCACACTGCCCCCTTTATTGCTAATATTTAGCTGGGAAGCTGGATGTAAATACAAACTTTTTTCAAATTTTGGTTTAACCAGAGCGGTAATCGAACCCAAATCTACTGTATCAGCAGCAGACGCTTATCAACTCGACTAATGATAAAAATGTTGTTATAAAAAATTTTTATAACAGTGTTGTTATGTACAGAATGCTATGCTGCACTTTTGATTAGGTTTAGCATTGCCAGGTATACCATTATGAGAATGAAACCCATAGTACAAGTTTTCTAAGTGAAAACTCTTACTATATTGTATTAGACTGCGAATCTTCAGCTTACCAAAAATTACGTCAAAATTCAACCAATTTTATTGACGTTTGTTACAGCTATGTTATATACATTTACACACAAAATGTAAATGAGAAAAATTAGAGGTTTGATGCTTGTTCTTTTATAAACTTTTGTACAAAAAATACCATATTTTGTAGTGTTTAGCAAAAGAAACTACAAGAGTAACAAATATTCAGCTTGCAATTAATCCAGCAACAAACTAATCTTTTAGATATTTTTGCACAATAGAAATAATCTTTGTAATAATAAGTCAATTAAGATGTTTTTTGACGTTTGCAGGCCAGAGTTTTAATATTTTAATCGTTTTGCGTGCTTCTGGCCTAAAGGCTACCAGCTCGGAAGCCTAGGGAAGAGCCACCAGAACGGCGACCACCAGAACGAAGACAATTTTTCGCATTGCTTCTTTTAAGTAGTCGCCGTTCTGGTGGCTCTTCCCTAGGCTTCCGAGCTGGTAGCCTTTAGGCCAGAAGCACGCAAAACGATTAGAAATAATCTTTTAATTTAATCCGTAATTATCTCGGAGTTACTGAATAAAACTCCAGCTGCGATGCCGCGTCACGGCAATCAAACGCTTATTAACATTGTGCAGATAAAAAGCAAACCGATCGCTTCTGATAGTCCTTGACTTATGTTCAAATTAATTGAAAATCAAGGTTGCAAACATAAGAACAAAAAGTTTGGACTTTTTGTCAGAAAATTGAGCTTCTCGAGAAGCAAAAACGGATTTTTTATCTTTTGTAGTTCGGGAGTTATTAACGTTTGAATTTGTTGTGTCGAATCGATCCCCCCCTGGGCCATTAATCAAAAAATTTTGCCTGGTCCGAATAGGGTTAATGATGCAGCGTAACAAGCAAACTAAGCGTAGCACAGACGGGGGACTGTATGCGTAGCCTCCAGGCACCGAATGCCGGTAGCGTAGCCAGGGTTGGGGGGCGGGAAGTGGTATAGCCTTCCGCCATCGGCTTACAGAGTATGCAAAATACACCGTTTTTAGCACTTTTGAGACTGATATTTGCACTAAAATCGAAATTAACCCCCCCCCCCATTGGCATTGGCATGCAGAATATGTCTGATTTGACTTCGGACTTGAAGTGTGTTCGGACACATAAATTGTTCTAAGCCTGGGTAAAGACCTTTAGTCTTCACCTGTTTTCGGGCACAAAAACCGTTCCATTTCTTGGTGAAAACCTTGTTTTTCGGTCTTCACCTGTTTTCGAGCACAAAAACCGTTTCAATTCTGGGTGATGATGTATGTTCCTTCTAAGCATCGCGGCTGCGCGGCCGCGCAAATAACCTAGAATCAGGGTGCCGAAACCCGGGGGGAATGGGGGGGATAATTCGACAATATCCCTCCCAATAATTTGAGTATGGTCTTGATCTGCATCCCCATATCCCCATCGCCAATAATTTGACTCTGGTGTGCATCTGAGCGCAGGTCTACACTTGAATTCGGGAAAAAAAGTGTTCCATTTATGGTGAAGACCTTTTTTTTTTTTTTTTTTTTTTTTGGTGTTCACCTGAATTTGGGGGGAAAAGTGTTGCATTTTCTAGTCTTCACTTAATTTGCTTACCTGAAAAAAGTTGAGGTCGAGGTTCATCTCCCCCAATGTTGAAAGTAGGGCAATATTGGGCTAAAATTGCAAATTATCCCCCCCAATGCTCAACAAAGATTTGCACCACTGCCTAGAATCCCCGCGCAGTACTTTAGTTCTGCCGCGCATTGAAGTACTCACGCAGAGTACTTCAGATTTGATAGAACTAAGTTGCAAAATCTAGATGTAATCAATAAATCTGAAATTCTGGCCAAAGTCAGTCCTGATTTGCGGCGAAGACCTTTTTTTTTATATATTTTTCTTTTGGTGTTTACCTAAAGTTGGCGGCAAAATCCCGATAATCCGGACTAAAACATAACCAGTTTTGCGGCGAAGATCTTTTTTTGTTTTTTTGGTCTTCATCTGAGTTTGGTGGCAAAATTATGATAATCCAAACTAACAAAGAACCAGTTTGCGGCGCAGACCTTTTTTTTTTGAAGATCACACGGCCTTTCTTTCCGCGCACACCAAGCAAGCTCTTAGAGGAACGTTGGTGATGACCTTTTTTTTTCTGGTTTTTACCTCCAAAACAGCCTCCTCCCCATTGCAAATTCCTCGCTACGTGACTGCCAAACCCATGGGGGTTTGGGGTTGAAGCTCCCAGCTACCGGGCGGTTTTTGTGATTTTTCGGTAAAACTATCTATTTTAACGCCATTTGGATCACTTTTAGTGTGTTTTGGAGATATGTGAAAGAACTAAATTTCTAAAATAGGACGTTATTTCCTAGAATTAAATTGTTCAGAGGTGACTTATTATAAAAAATCAGTTCTCTTTTTTACAAGCTGATAAGTTTTAAAATCTAACAGTAAATTAAAACTTACAAGAATATTGATGGTATTTGAATAAGACACTGAAAATGCCTTTGTAGGCAAAACATTTCGATTTCATTTTTGCTATTTGCCTTGTGGTCTTCGGACTATAGCTACAGAAGATTTTAGCTATTGGGGGTCAAAATTGATTTCTTTGATTGAAAAAAAAATTACAATACTGCACTAACAAAGCCATAATTTCATTTAATGCATTAATTGATTTTTTGAAATTTTTTCTACCCACATTAGATTATACAGTCTTGATCTGACAGTCAGTTTAGTTAAAATTCAGACCGTTTGTTACGAGGGTGACATCTCTAAAGCAAAAATTTCCATAATTTCGGCATTTTTTCAATTGCGTATTTCCAAAAAAAAATTAAGTTGTAATATTATCGGCAATTTTTAAAATCTTCTCGAACATGTATTAGTTGATTTATTATGACGAAACACAGCGAAAATAAAAAATGTTTGCTACATGCATTGTATAGTGACGAACCAAAATACAGCAAGAAATGAATATTTTTGTTTCACCGTCAAATAACCGTTTATTGGCAAAAACAAAATATCAATAAAATTTCAACTCAGTTTGGTCAAAAACAGACAAAAATAAAAATTTCAAAACGATAATTTCATTTCATTGTCATAGATTATTTCTCATATATTTATGCATTTTATCAAAAAAAAAAATTATTATGCGTTGATAAAATATTTTAAAACTAGTTTTTCTCTCGTTTTTTACTTGGCCTGTTAGTTAGAGGAAGGGAATGGCTTGAAGGGGCTGGGCAATTTAATTCTTCAGCTGGCTTTCAAGTTTTAGCAATTTAATTCGTTCAAATGGCTCTAAAACAGTGATTCTCAATCGCGGCTCTTAGAGCCGCATGTTGCTCTTAGGGTTAGTCTATCCTCTCTGCGGCTTTCATTAACTTTATGAAAGTGAATCTGTTTTGCCTTGTTTATGTAAGCTTAATGAACCATTTTTCATTTTAATAGTAAGACCAAAGCTATTACAGCAATAAATTTAGTCAATCTTTTTATTATTTGCTTATTATCATCCCTTTAGCCAACAGTCGAGGATAACATTGAACAGTTCTACTTGGAGGTACTGGATGTTAGTGTTAGCGCATTAGCTTGGTGTTTTAGCTTCGTTCTCATTTCCAAATGAAAGTTTTATTCTAATAATTTGCAAAACGGAAGAGGAAGCCCTAATTTAATCTTTCGATAGATTGCAAGACTGAAGTTGCGAAATACGGAACCAAGGCAATAACAAAACTAAAGGGATCTAAAAGGGCTGAACAACCGTGCAACCTGAAAGACTGAACATGAGCAATTTTTGTAATTTTTTCGCAAAAATTACCGTTTTAGCACCATTAGGATCACAATTTGCACGTTTTTATTACAGCCATTTGAAAAAAAACTAAATTTTGAAAGTCATAGCATACTGAAATCGCCCATTTCCTTCATCCCCCCTTTACGTTTAGGTCAATCCAAAAAACGCTTAAACGCTTTATTTTGGGATAAATATGCTAAATGACTTGACTTTACTGAGCCACTGGGGATGAGCCCCTTTAAACAAGTCACTTAAACCCAAATATGCATGGTTTTAAACTTAGTTTGAACTTGTACAGGAATTAAGGGAGCTGAAGAGGCTAAGATATTTGCTTCTATCCAAAGGTTTCCAAATATTAGCATTTAGTGCTTTTAGTTTCAGATGGCTCTGCAAATGTCAAAAATGCCATGTAATAATTTCGTTAAGAGGGCAATTTTTTTTTAAATAATGAAATTTGCTCAGCGGATGGGGGTACCGCCCTCAGTCCCCCTCTGTATGAGACGAACACAAGTTTTAGTCTTATATTCAAGTCTCTCTGAGTAAAACCCCATTCGAGACTTGCGCAAATGCTGTAATAATGATTTTTTAAAATTTTGTGATAGCTCAGCGCATTGCCGTGAAGCTAGCTACAATGGGCTGATGAAATGTTTCAATAACTTAATAGAATACAAGCCTGCAGCAGTCGCTTCAAGCTAATTGAAAATTTTTATTTATTTGGTTGCGGGTCCTGTAAACTTTGAGGTTTAAAATTTGGCTCAGGACCAAAAAAAGGTTGAGAACCACTGCTCTAAAAGGTACCAAACTTGATTTAAATGGTGTTAAAATGGCAATTTTTTTTCTTTACAAAAAAAAAAGAAAAACATAAAAGACATAATTGCTCGGCAGCTGAGGGCTTCTCCATAGCCTCCCTCTTTGATGCGCATGAGTTAAGCCCCTTTGCATAGTACGGTGCCCAGCTGCGCAACGTTTGGCAACAAAATGAAATTATTAATTTCAAACTTTTATTTTTGTCCTTTTTTGACCAAATTGAGTTGAAATTGATTTTTCGTATTTGCCATTGAACCGTTATTTGACGGTGAAATAAAAATATTCATTTCTCGTCTTATTGTGGTTGGTCGCAATGAAAATGCATGTAGCAAAAAGTTTTCATTTTCGCTGTGTTTCATCATAATACATCATCTAGTAAATGTTCAATAAGATTTAAAAATCGCCGATAATATTACAACTTATTTATTTTTGCAAGTACTCAACTGAAAAAATGCCGAAATTATGAAATTTTTGCTTTGGGAATGTCACACTCGTAATAAACGGTCTCAATTTTAACTAAACTGTCTGTCAGATCACGGATCTTACAATAACATAGATCCTACAATTATTGTAAGATCTATGGTCAGATCCAGACTATAATCTAGTGTGGGGAGAAAACATGCCACGAAATCAATCAATGCATTAAATGAAACTTTAGACTTAGAAATTTACATTATTTGAGCCTTCTTTTACATGACAAACACATGCAAACACTGCAATAATGTTTAGCGTTTGACCAGTTTGAAAAAGTTTAGCAAAGTTTGTTAGTTCAATTTTGCCAAAAAAATCGCATCTTGTTGCAAACAAAATTACCGTGAGACAGCATTTAAATTTAACATGTGTATTTACTGAAAAAACTAAAGTTATTGAAAGGATTTTTCACCCCAGAGTATGCCCACCAGTACATTTTCCTCGGTCGCATTCAGCGGTATCAAAAAAAAACAAAAAAACTCTGTTTTGCTGAACGCCGTCACTCAAGAAATAAGAGGCATGGCTCCGTCCTCCTTTATACACGCTACTGTGAAGGTGCTATTTACTGTTGAAAAATAAAAAATAAAAACTGTAAAAATCTGAAATTACGGTTAACAGCCGAAATTTTTCTAGGGCTTGGTATACTTTTGTTGTAGTTATGGTATTCTGTGCGACAAACCGACCAACATTTTTAAATTACTAAGTATTTTCTTTTTCTTTTCTTAGAGTAGACCAAAGGGCTAGCGAAGATTTTAGCTGTTGGGGCTTGCTTTTTTAGCAAATACCAAAATTGATTTCTTTGATTAAACAAAATTAGCAACACTGTATTATCAAATACCATAACTTCATTGATGCATTAATTTATTTTTGTAAAATTTTTATTTCCTCATAAGATTATATAGTCTTGATCTGACAAAAGTTTATTTAAAATTGAGACCGTTTAATACGAGTGTGACTATCCCAGAGACAAAAAAACATAATTTTTACGTTTTTTTCAATCGCGTATTTGCTAAAAAATTAAGTTGTAATATTATCGGCAATTTTTAAATTTTTATTGAACTTGTATTAGTTGATGTATTATGACGAAACACAGGGAAAATGAAACAGGTTTGCTAAATGCATTTTTATTGTAACAAACCAAAATAAGGCAAGAAATAAATATTTCTGTGTTACCGTCATATAACTGTTTGTTGGCAAAAGGCATAAAATTGAGTTCAACTCAGTTTGATCAAAAAAGACAAAAATAAAATGTTGAAATTAATAATTTCATTTTGTGGCCAAACATTGCGCTATTGGGCTTGGGCACCGTGCTAAGCAAAGGGGCGTAACCCATGCGCATCACAGACGGGGTTTGGGGGTGGATAAACAGACAGACAGAATTAATTTACAGGCCAAGTTGCAGAAAACCAACTATATATGAATAATTAAAACAAAACAACAAAAAACAAATGCTGACAGATCAGGCCACTTTGTTTTCGATAATGCATATGTGGGATTTGAAATTAAGTTTGTAATCAAGGTTTATACCAAGATATTTTGAGGATTCATAACACTTAATCGGGTGTTCGTTATAAAACATACTAAGGTTTGTTGTTAGTGCAGTTAATTTAGAGGGAATCACAATTATTGCAGATTTTTCAGGGTTTATCTGAAGTTCGTGAGCACTAAACCGTATTTGCAGTTTATATATTTCTTAGTTACATTTATTTTCCAAAACAGTTAGTCAAGAGCTACTCACTAGAAGACAAGTATCAATAGCGAAGAGGCGAGGATTGCATGATACAAAATCTGAAATGTCATTTACATCACGACTTTCCAAACTTTTTTGCTCGTGACCCCCTTTAATCTTATAAAGATTTTTGTGACCCCTTTTCATCTTATAAAACTCTCGCGACTCTTCACGGTTAAAATAATAAGCACTATTAGTTGTGTATTTGTGGTAATTATTAAATAAAAAAATAATAATAACAAGGCACTGGTACCCAATGCGTACTAAACGCAAACACATTTGCAAACACCCGTTATGCATTTGACTTTACCGCTGCTTCAACATCATCTGCAGTAGGCATGTTACCGTTATCGTTCCAGTTTTTTTTAACCTACTATCGATTGGTTAGAATGTTACCAGTCGTAGTAATACGGTATTTATAGCTCTATTCAATTATATGATATTACGTTTCTCCTCCACTACCAAACTGCCGGTACTACAGCCAGGCGGGTAGCCAGAATTCTGCAGTGGGGGAGGGGGTGTTACGGGGGTCTAGGTGCGGAGCTCCCAGCGCTCAAAAATTACGTATTTTGGGGGGCAAAAATAACCACATTTTAGGCCTGTTTTGATAAAAATTAATGCTATTAAAACGTGGCATAGAAGTTAACGGTACAAAAACATTACTATAATACTAGCGTAAATGGGCTATGAGGGAGGTAGCTATTGCTAGAATGTCAGTTCCTTTTTACAAGCTGGTAAATCATAAAATTCTGGACCTGTAGTTCAATAAAACTCTCGAGGAGTAATCTATTTAGCCTATGTCTTATAGAGAAAGATATAATTAGAGGGGCTAACGGAAGTTTGAGAGAAGTGATTGATAATTAAGTATTACCGAGTAGTCGTCCCCCCCCCCCTATTCCTGAGCTTATATACACTACATTTTTGATGAATTACGTTAAGCATTTTTCAACATGCGATCAAATTTGAATACCGATTTTTGGCTGAGCAAAAGACAGTCTCAGAAGTGCTAAAACGTGGTATTTTTCTGATTCTGCATTTTGTTCGGCAGGCCAATGAAAGGGCTACAGCGCCCCCTGCCAACGCTTTTGAATTTATCGCTATACAAGCATTAAATCGGCATGGTTTTGTTCTATAATGTCATAAACTAAAGTGACAAAACAACGCAAGTTAGGCATCTAGCTGTGGTACATGATGCGAATAGGGAAAAATAATCTGCTGTCTTTTTATATAATACATTGTTCAACAATATATGACTATTAGCGCCTATTTAAGTAGAATCTACGGCTAACTTAAAAATGACATTTTGCAGAATTGCAGGAGTTTTTAACTACAGTCAGGGTTTGCTGAGAGTAGTAAAAATCGGTATACTCTTGGCGACCCCTTGAGGTCCTTACGCGACCCATTGGGGGGTCTTGACCCCCAGTGTGGTAAGCCCTGGTTTACATATATACAAAATAAAAGAGGCCTTAGTATGGATCCTTGAAGAACACCAAAATTAATTGGTTTTACAGAGGAGTAGTGGTTTTGCACGGATACAAATTGGTTTCGAAACGAGAGATAACTTTCAAGAAGTTTATGCAGTGCCATGAATTCCATAATGATACAATTTTTGAAGCAGAATATTATGGGAGACACTGTCAATTGCTAAACGAACGTCTATAAGTAGCAAGGCAGTTTGTTGTTTCCTTTGAATTGCATCTAAAGCAAATACGTTAACGTCAAGTAAAGTGTGTATCACATTATGTTTTTCCTGAAATCCATACCGAAATTCGTAAACCACTAGCTACTTGCCAAAAAAATTCATCAGTCTAGTTTTGATAAGTTTTTCAAGGATTGTAGATAAAGTCGGGAGAAGTAAAGTAGGACGATATTTTTTGACTATTTGTTTATTTCCAGATTTAAAAATTATCACTACTTTTGCTGCTTTGAAAATGGATGAAAAAATTCCCAATTCAAAAGCATGGCTAAAACAAACGGACAAGATAGGTGCTAGAATTTCCCATCCTATTTGTAAAAACAAAGAAGCAATATTATCGTATTCACATACTTTATTGATATTTAACGAGTTAATAGGAGCTCTCAGCTGCCGGGCAATTGCTTTTGTTTTTTTGGGGGGGGAAAAATTGTCATTTGAAAACCATTCGTATCAAGTTTCGTACCTTTTACAACCATTTGAAAAAATTAAATTGCAAAAACGTGAAGACCAGTTAAAGAATTGAATTGCCCAGCCGCTTCAAGCCCCTCCTTCCCCTTACTTAAAGGCCAAGTAAAAAAACGAGAGATACATAATTAAAATGTTTTATCAATGTATGGTAACTTTTTATTTTGTGGTAAAATGTAGTTAATATACGAGAAAGAATGTTCGGCCTCAAACTGAAATTATTAATTTCAAAATTTTATTTTTTTGTCTTTTTTTGACTGAACTGAGATGAAATCAATTTATGCCTTTGCCAATAAACAGTTGTTTTACGGTGAAATAAAAATATTCATTTCTTTGCTTATTTTGGTTTGACACAATAAAAATGCATGTAGCAAACCTGTTTCATTTTCGCTGTGTTTCGTCATAATACATCAACTAATACAAGTTCAATAAAAATTTAGAAATTGACGATAACATTACAACTTAATTTTTTAGCAAATACGCGATTGAAAAAAACGTTAAAATTATGGATGTTATTGCTTTGGGGGTGTCACAATCGCAATGAACGGTCTCAGTTTTAACTAAACTGACCGTCCGATCAAGACTATGTCGCACGGCAATATGTCGTACGGAATGTTATAACAAGAATAGAATTACCCAGCCGTGGAAAGATTACGGCCGTTAACCTTAATTTAAGTTTAAACAGTTGTTTTGTTTTTTCAAGAGTAAAAAGCACCTATAGCTTCACAGTGGCGTGTATAAGAGTGGGAGGGCATTTAGACCGGCAGCCCAGAAGGTTTATTTACCCCAAAAACGGCGGAAGTTTGATGCGCCTAAAATGCACGTCTTTACTCACCTTTTAAGAAAATGTTTTACTGGCAAGTCAAAAGTTCGGCTAAGACCCCCCAAATCCACAATTTATGGGGGATCAAAATGGCCTTTATTTACCCCAAAGACGACAAGGATAAAAATTGCGTAAAATCGTTCTCTGGGGTCCACTGAACAATGAAATGGCGAAGACAGTAACTTTAGGTTCGGCTAACCCCCCGACAGTAACGAATTTAGGGGGGTCAAAAATGGCCTTTATTTACCCCAAAGACGGCATGGATAAAAATTGCTCAAAAACGTCCGTTGGAGTCCACTGAACACAAAAATGGCAAAGACAGTAACTTTAGGTTCGGCTAACCCCTTGACAGTAACGAATTTAGGGGGGAGGCTCAAAAATTGCCTTTATTTCCCTGGAAGACGGCATGGATAAAAATTGCTCAAAAAACGTCCGTTGGGGTCTACTGAACGCAAAAATGACGAAGACAGCAACTTTAGGTTCGGCTAACCCCTTTACAGTAACGAATTTAGGGGGGGGAGGCACAAAAACTGACCTTTTCACCTGGAATAGGGCAACGGTAAAAATTGTTAAAAAATATTCTTGCAGTTAGTACGCTGAACACATAAATGGTTAAAACAGCTACTTTCGGTTCGGCTATCTTCCTGACAGTAACTAATTTAGAGGGAAGCTCGAAAAAATTGCTCTTATTTATTTGAAAACGGCAGGGGTAAAAACTGCCCAAAAATGTTTCTCGGGAGCCCACTGAAAACAAAAACAATGGCAATAAACTTTGGTATCCTCAAACTAATTTCTTACTCTTACTGCAAAAGTCATTGCACCACTAAATACGGCTTTACAGTACTGCTTTTGAAAAAAATCAGTTTAAGTCGATGGCGTCATCAATCATTAAGTAACGTAATAGTCGATTTGAGCAAAAATGACGTCATGTTGCAGTGACGTTGTCTTTACAAGCGATCTAGATTTTGTGTATCAGCTTGTCTTTTCAATGTGAGTCATATGATAGAAAATTGTTGATAGTCAATCTTCTGAAACAGTGCTCGATGATTTACCAAGTAAAATTAGAGCAACATACAACTATTAAATCACAGTAAAAGTTTACTAAAAAATTACAAAAAATTACGAAATAATTTTCTATATATTACTTTAAATAACGAAGTATATAGGCTTAGCACAGACTCAAAACAATCCAGAGCATTTCAAAAAAGATCTAAATTCTTAAACACTGTGATAAATTAATAAGTCTGCGTATTACCAATATTCAAAATGCTCTTTCCGTTATTAAGTCTTTCGTTAATTGCTTTGAGTCCTTCGTTCTATAAGTCTTTTACTAATGCGAATTCTGCGACTTTTATCAACTTCATTAATTTTAGAGTTTATCGTAATGAGTGCACCGTTGCAAAAATTTTAATAAAATTTTTTCTGCTTGCAAATAATTTCGGAACAGGTAAGCGCATAAAGCTTACTTGGAATGAAAGCATTATTCCGAAATGTCATATTGTAAAACCCATGGCATTTTTAAAAGAGAACTGAAGTAAATTCACTGGGGCTAGATAAACTTAGAGCAAACGTATTTGATTAGATGGGTGTTGACTCTATCCTCCTTCACCCAGCCGAGACAAAGATATTTTACTTCAAACATGACCTAGGGCATCTCTGGTCATTATTTTTATTGGCAGTCCTAGCTGACAATGATAACCTATCCGACGCCATTTTAGTTCTATCCTAAGGCAACGCCACAGTTAGACTAAACCACAAAAGCCTTTTAGCCTATATAGAGGTTAATATAGGCCTCTATGGGCTAGGCTACTGCATTGAAACGTCAGGGTTACCAATGAAATTTTAATTAGGAAGGTTCCTACGTAGGGTTTGAAGTAAACTATCTCTGGAACGGCTGGCTCAAGAAGGATGGATTCAATTACGCCAAATCTAATCTAATACGATTGTCTTAACTTTAGATACCCCATTGATTTTGCTTGCAGTCCTCTTTTATCATAAAAAGGCGCATGATAGCATCTAAACTGGAGGCAGATGCAAAAACGTAGCTAATGAACAAGATTGACGGGATTTCTGTAATCGCGCGCATTGAAATTATTCTAAAACTTTGAGACCATTATTCATATGATGTACTGCACAAAAAACTAACACTTGTTGAATTCAAGTTGCAGCAAGATCACATTATTCTAGCATTGATAACACGGATTTCGTTTAAAACCACGTTGTACACTGGCAATATTTTAAAAATTCTTGATTATTTTTAGTTTGAACTTCTCAATAGACACTATTAAGGATTAATAGCGTTTATTTTTGGTGTTATGAAGACACCAAGGACAATGAGGTGGTCTCGATCAAACAGATCAACGAAATTACCACATTAAATGATGACGTTAATAACGACAGCAATGTAAAAATTAGTCGTGCAATTTTGGCCCATTCTAGTACATTAGGCGTAAAATCGAGTGCGTAAGAGTGTGTTCTTATTTAATTTTAACCGACTGTTGTCTGTATTAAATAAACTAAAATGCGCTTATTTGCTCACAATTTTACACCCAGCGTAGACCGGGACCAACAGTTCATCAGATTCTTGGAAGGCAATATAAGGCGTTTTTCCATTAGTACGGACAGGTTTGGAATATACCATAATTGAAGCGCGTTTTGGCAAAAGTTGATAAGTCGCATTTCGCCGTTTCGAGAAAATCGCGTTTAAAATTTTAAACTTTCATTTAGCTCTGTTGATAAGTGAAAAATAATAAGACATTTATTATCAAAAATTAAGTGAAAATAAACATAATTTTCTTCTTAGGTAAAACATTTTTATCAAACAACTTGAAAAATACCAAAAACTCATTTTTTGAAAAATGCTGCTTATCAACTTTTGCCAAAACATGCTTCAATTATTGGCTACTGTATAATCCAACATTTGAAGATAAAGCTTACTGTATGTTTTTGCATTGACAAATGCTTGATAAAAGGGCATGTAGGATATAGGTCACATTTGGCTTTTCTGGTATTTTAAGACAAGAATCTTCCAAAAATTGTTTTGGTACCTAACTCTTCTAACATCTTCGTTTGATTGATTTTTATATTTGGGCTGATGGATCAGTATTTTTGGTCTTGCTACTGCAGCGATGCACCTTCTGTTGAACTAAAACAACCTCACTGCTTCTTGCTTTTTTTTTTGTAGAATAGAGCATTCATTTGGAAATGGTTTGAAATTTGTTCTCTCCCTTTCCTTACCTACATTCCATTATTCAATCATTGCTTTTTGGGAACGAATACTAAGTCCGGTAGTTGCTCTTTGGAAATTAAGTCTACTAGATTGTCTTTTGCTCACTTTGCCAATGTCCACAAAACTAGGCCCAATTGACGACTTTGCCACCTTTAGCTCCAAATTCTAAACTCATTTCTATCTCTATAATGGTTTTGTCACATTTTCAAAGACCCCGCATAATCTATTACATAAGTTCGTTCTAACTTACTGTATAACGTTTGCCTTGTTTTTCATTTTTAACTAGTCTATCGTTTTTCCGAGAGATGTAAGGTAAGATTTGCACTTTAGTCGGTAAAGATTTGATTTATAGCATTAGCTTCATTCGGTAAAGATTTAATAAATAGTTTTAATTTCGTTAGGTAAAAATTTTCCAGTTAAAATTTACTTGTTTTGACTAAATTTGACTGAATGATGGGTAAAGATTTATGTATTATAAACGTAATTGGTAAAAATTTATTCATTGATTGATAAATTGATAAAGATGCATGTTTGGAAGACTTTTATCACTCGTGATATTTGTCCTTTTGGCCTTGCTAGTCTTGCTGATGAGCCCTGAGATTGGGCAAAACAGCTGTCTAAGGCATGCTGTTGGAAATTATTTCGAATTGAACGATTAGAATTATCTTTTGTAAATATGTGATTACTTAATGTTTTTGGAAAAAAAAATTGTGTCATGATCTAATTAATTTGCGATTCTTTGCCTTTCTACGCTCATGTTCACACCTGTAGTCCTAGCTATACTGACGAGGAACAAAAAACGAATATCGATTCCGAAACAGTATGTCTTAGGCTGTTAATCAAAGGTTTGATTGTGCCTATAAGACTCTGTATACTGTCTATAGCTTATTAAAAATATACTTGTTCTGTTATAATTTTGGAGTATATTGAAGGTATAATGCGTCTTGACCTCTGTTCTTTAGCTAGTCAGCAATCACTGCAATACTTAGTTCCCTCGGTTCCTGTCTGGTTTCGGGTATCAAAATAACAGCAATAAATTTTTATTTAGAAGATTTTCAGCTTAGTTTTTCAAAATTAAAATCTAGCATATTTCTTTTGGATCTATCATTTTCTGATATATATTTTTATCTCTTTTTCGCATCTGGCATTTTTGTGAATTACGTACGGTTGAATAAATTCTCCAAACTTGAACATTTGACTTCAGTGCATTTATTGACTTTAGTGGCGGCCGTTTGTGCATTTATAGGATGTTTTTTTGCCTGCTGTAGTGAAAAGGTGGTGCACCCCTGCTTTACACATTAAGCTGAAAGTTTTGTAAAGATACGAGTACAGTAAACATGCACATTGATTGTTTCACGCACCAAAATAAAAATAGCTAGGGTTCTAGTGTAAATCGCATGTCAAAAAAATTTAGTGTTGAAAAGGGATTGAATTGCAATTAACCGGTGTTTTTTTTGTACTTTTTCCTTTTGTTGTAGCAACACGTCATCATTCTCGTACCTCACCTTTAGAAAAAAATGGATATTGTACCAATTCCGAAGTGAAGCTGAAAGTTTTACGAAAAAAATTTGAATGAGTCAAACTTTTTTTTGCTTCTTCATAAAATACTCTTCTTCAGAATGTCTGCAATGATTGCAACTTTGTTCTACTTCAACAAATTACTCCCTACAGAGCAGCACCTTGCAAGGTAAAACAGACCTGGGTGAAATTGTTGTAGTTTTTCTTCTCTTTGGGTGCTGTAGGCTGTACATTTTTAAAAACTCTCTTCATTCCCCGCTTTTCCGTGAGGGTTGCGAGGGCAGCAGCTCAAGATTACGTTGCCACTAGTCATGCACTTCCATCACCTACATCATTTTGCTTAGGTGAAGTCTTAAGCGAATCCATTCAAGATTCTTAATGTATGTCACTAAACTACGAGTAATTCTAAGTCGTCTAACTAATCTTTTTTCATTTGCTTTGGCAAGTATAAAACTTGTTTGGTAAGTCTTTTCTGACGCAATCTGGTTGCATGGCCAAACTATCTAAGCTGAAATCTTTCAATTCGTAGAAGTTTTGTCTTTGTGTAAAGAGATTTTTGAACCTCAAATCTACGCACCTTACCAAACATGTAACTTTTTGGATTCCTCGAAAATACTCATTTCGAACGCTTGCACTTGTGATCGCAAGTTTTCGGTCAATATCCTTATGGTTCATACCATATAGGTGAGAACGGACTCAAAACCTGCTTTGAAAATCGAGAGCTTCGTATTTTTTGACAATTGTCGTTTCATGACAACCGAATAGTGCAAAGCTCGTAGTACTGCGCTTGCCGTGCCAATTTAGGTATCTGAGTTTTTTGTCATGTATTCCGTCATTCGTAAATGCAACCCCAAGATATTTGAACTGTTTTATCTGATTCAGTTTTGCTCCATTCACTTGCAACAAGCTCTGATAAACATTTTTTGAAAGCTGAAATAACTCAATTTTGGCCGCGCTAATTTTCATTCTGGCGGTTTCTATTTTTCACAATTTTTCACAATTCTATTCTAATTTTACTATTGTAAGAATTTTGCGCTAAATTCGTACTGTATTACAAACCAATAAAACTCGGTTTTTGTACCAAAGAAATAGTGTCAATGAAATACTACAAACTGCTACGAAGTGTTTTGAAAAGAGCGAAGAAATTTACCATTAAAAGTTTTTGTGCCGGTTGCTCTGAAACATAAAATGATTAAAGCCTGTAAATACTATAAAGCTGAAAATACTTTATCAGCGATGATTGTGATTATAAACTCTAATTTTGTTAGATGACCGAGGTTTGTAGTATTCAAGAAAAGCAAAATTCTAATTACAATTTATAGACACACATTTTATGTCAATTTTCTGAGTAAAGCGTGAATGATCACACGGCCTACTAAATCACAACTATAATTACTAGTGCGCCATCACAATTATCTTCGGAAATCCGCACGACTTGAACAATGGTGTATTAAAAACTAACATATGCAAGAAATTGACTAGGGTGTTGCAGTCGCCCCCTAAAAATTTCAACTTGGTCCAACCACACCTACTTTTATAATTTTCCTGTGTTGATTTTGTGTCAAAACACCACAATTCAAAATTCAGATCATTTGGATCAAATTTACCTCTTGCTGGACAATATGATCATGTTAGATATCCACCCTGTCTAACCACGTGGTAGAAAACATACGTAAACATTCCAAATTACATGTGAGTTTGGTTGTAACTTGGTCAGAACATATCAGACTATAAATTACAAGCAATGTAAGTAAAAAGGATGCAATCTGGAACCTAAGAAGTTGACTATTTATCTTTCGGTCTAAATTTGATCTCACAAAAATCAGGTTTTGGCCATTTTTGACACCTAAATTGATTTAAGGATGTGATCTGTGATGCATGAACAGTTGAACACATATTCAAGAATTTAACAATCAAAGCAATAGATATAGTTTTTAGTGAATTAAGGAATAGTTACAGTATTATTTGCATACTGTTACATAACAGGTAAATATTAGTTCGAACGCCATCAATATTCTCATAAAATTATTGCCAAATTTTAATATCTTGTTAGTAACTTATTGTACATTTGCAGAATTTGGCATTTTTTTATTACAATTTCCCCAGGGTAACTGAGGACATAACCAAAGCTAGCTATTTCCCTTTGTAGTGCCGGAACTTGATTCATGTGTCGAAAGTTCGCTTAAAGACATATTGGCTCTTACCACGTTGTTTAGTACAATTAGGAAATCGGTAGCAAATATTTTCGTTTACTGCTCAAACGTTTTCTTGTCAAATTAATGTGACAAATAATTCTTGTTCGATGATTTCGTTACTGTCTCCAACCCTGTGAGTCGTGGAAGGTGGTGGTGCTACGGATTCTTTCTTGAGGAATACTGGATGGGGGAGCAGAGGAACTCCGTAGAGTCCCAACAGTCGGGCCACACCTCACGGTCTGGATCAAAGGTCGAAAATAGAAAGTGTAACGTATAGAGCCGAAGATAGATTTGCGTAGAGACTCTAAAGCAGTGAAGAAGGAGATGATGGAAATCTTGTGGATGTTGTCAACAGGCACTTCTGGAAGAATTCTTATGACTATTCTGCGTAAGTATGATAATAGCAAGAGGCTGCAACCATGGCAGCAAAAGTAGGAAAGCTCACCGCGTAAAAGGCGTGGTGGGACCAATTCCATTCAGCACTGGAGAACCTGGAGGAATTTTCCAATTAAGATGGGAGTGGAAAATGTGACGTTTTCATTTGTGGCACTAGGTGTAATATAAAAAATTGTGTCATGATCTGGTTAATTTGCGATTTCTTACCTTTCTACAGTCATGTTCATATCTGTAGTCCTAGGTATATACTGATAAGGAATAAAAGCCGAATGTCGAATCCGAAACAGTATGTCTTAGGCTGTTAATCAAAGGTTTGATTGTGCCTATAAGACTCTGGATACTGTTTATAGGTTATTATTAATTTTTTCTGTACATTGTTCTTAATAGGTGTAATGTGTTTCTGCAATGGTAAGGAAGAGAAAACAAGGAACCATTGCAGTGGCCACTGGGCAGGAAGGCTAAAGCTTTTGCAAGGGAATCAGCATGTTCATGATTTCTGGTGTACCAGCGTGATCAGTGCCCATTGAAATTTTAAAATGGTACTGCTGATCAGTGAGGGCACCAGATATTCTAGAGAGAGATTGGAAAGATATAAAGCCACCAAAAGTTAGGTGTAGGGTCGAAAAATGTGTTACGCCAAGGTGATTCAAATCCGTCAAAACGAAGTTCTTATCGTTTTTTAGGTTCTTTCAATTCTACTACGACTGAATTGCATTATTTTTTATTGAATCACTTGGACCGAATTGCAATATATCGCATTATTTACGTTTTATTTGGCTTAATCTCAAAAAACTAAATTATTGCACCATACTGTAAGTGAATTTTCCGAGAGCTTTAATGGCAGTGCAGCTACAGTATTATCTGTAGCCAACTAGCTACTAAGACTAGCTTAAAATTTGTTGATTACGAAGGTATTTTGGAGCTGAATAGGTCAGTAAATAGTAGCACTAATAGAGTACCTTGAAACATTTATTCTTCTTCAGCGTGTCAAATTTGAATTTATCACATTTAAATTTTGGGTCGTAAGATGTTTGAGGTTTTTTGGTCTAGTTCTTGGCTTGTCATTTTCAATCTACGTTTATAATCAATTGAGTAATCAATATGTATTTAAAAAGATTTTCCTATTTTAACAGATTGAAATTAGTTGAAATAGATAAATACTGCGTGTAATGAATAACATTATGAATATATTCCAAAAACATTGTCCAAATAGGACAAAATGAGGTGTTAATTGAAGTTAAAAAGAGTCTTTTAAAACAATTTTTTGATTTAATTGCATTTCTACTTCACTCATTACTTGTATTTTACAATGTACCTAACTGAAATTTAAGCAATTATTTAAATCAAATGTTTTCTAATCGTTTCTTTAAAGCTTTTAGACGCGAGGGCATTTTTAGAATCAAAAATGCCCATGTTGCCCTGCTAGAGGTAAACTTTATCAGATTTGCCTGAAAATTTTTTGAGGAGTTTTTACACAAAATCACCGCAGGAAAAAAAAGGTGAGCTGTTTTCACACACCTGGGGCACCTGCAACACTCTAGAGTAGACTCGGGAAACTCTAGTCTTGCAGTGGTATTTTGTTCAGTAAAAACACCAAATTCCTGGGTGTTGTGCAAAATATATCTTCTTCCTCTTGCTTTCCTTTCATCGGTTTAACAAAAATATCTACACAGTATTTTCAAAATTGCAAGTTGCTGTTTCATTTGGGTCAGGTCTGGCTGCAACTGCGCGACCACCTAAAGAAATAGTTTGAAATTAAACATCCATCACAATATAAAAGATTAAATCGAAATTTAATACAACCAAATTATTTGAAAACACGTAGTGTTAACTAAAATATTGCAAACATTTTTATCCGTATATGCGCAATTTTGTTGAACTTTGGTTGCGTTTAATTTCGATTTAATATTACATATTGTGATGAATGTTTAATTTCGATCAATTCAGTATTTCCAAGAAATGAGGGCAACGTAACAAATTAATGTTAATAGTTTGAGCGGCCAAAAGATACCAACCTTGTTACATGAGGTTTTGCAGCGGGACGTGTTCGTGAAAAAATTCAACACCATTTCATCATAAAATGTATAACAGTTGTTATGAAGACTTTTATAAGGCAATAATATTCGTGGCAATACAAGCTTTTGTGATACCATAACCAATATTTATGTCAAAATGATGTTGAAAATTTTCATTAACACCATTTCAAAACTTTATGTAAAAAGAAGGGGTAGTGTCATTAGTACTGAAAACAAGTAAAATTGAAAATAAAATTTAATTTAATTGTACAATATAATGCATAGGTCTAAAAATTCATCAAGAGTAGATTGGATCAGCGACAACAGAGAGGATCGTAAACATCTATTCTGTCAAACACGACACGGCATGCAGTAATCTACTCAGTCGCAAGTGGTAATTGGAGAAACACGCGATTTATAGGCTAGATACTCCACTATAAATACTGCAAACTGAGCATCACTATTAAGCCATCACAATTACAGCACAAGATTAGCAATTTTAGCATTAGGTTAGAAAAATTGAGTGATAGCGGTACCAGCAAAGCCCAATGCATAAATATTTTGTTGAGTCATCGAGCTCAGTCAATATCTTTACCAAATTACCACCAAACAAAACAGTCATGCGGAAAAATCAATTTTTTTGTTGTAATTTTGAATTTAGAGAGAACAACAACTCTGTATGCAACAATAATTTTTTTCCTCGCACGACTGCTTTGGTTGGTGGTGGTTCGGTTATGAAATTGACTGAGCTGTATATGACTTCAGTTGGAATTCTAATATCCAAGGTAAGTTTTGTACTTTTTTGACCATTGTAGGTAGAAGGTTTCAGTTTTCCCTAAATTCATTAAACTTGGGTTATCGGTGGCAAATAATTATTATTAAATATTTTTTTCCTTTTTATTTTGGTTTAGTTTTAATATTGATATCTTATAGATTTTACCCTTGACCCAGTTATTAACTGCTACCTCCGGTTTATCGTTTTGGTTTATATTGACGTTCTTTCAACGATGCTAACGTCAAAGTTTTTTTTATAGATTGATAATGACTTTAGTTTAAGTCGAAACGTCTCTAAAATAAAATAATTCATTTTATATTACCTCTGTTTATTTTTTGTTTTTTTTTTTGTCAAAAGTGTTATGCTTTGGACTCTGCTGGTACCGTTATCAATCAATTTTTTTAGCTTGATGCAGTTGTAGTTAATACAATTTATTAACCAATATTTATATTAAGTGAGGAAACCGTTCACTAAACATTGAAAAATCCAAGGATGGTTGAAAACAAATCGCAATGAAGCGAAACTGAGTAACTTTTTTTTTTTTAACTTTGTTGTGATTTACTAAACGTCACTACACTTTAGTGTAACTTAACTACAATGAAACAAATTCACTCAGCTGGTTTTACTACGAATAAACATTTTCATTCTTTACTTAAAAATCCAATGTTTTGTAGATTAAACAAAGTTAATTGCAGTTTTTATTATTTTTGTATCTTTGCGTAGCGTTTATACATATCCTATTATCAAGTCTGTTTTTTTAGTTCAGGTGTTTGCTTGTTGTTGAATAATGCCCAAAAATTTCAAAATACGAAAGAACCTGTCAATAAAAGTGTCTATATGTAACCAAAAGAACATTGGCAGCATATAACTCTTTGATTGGCGTGTTACTTTTGTAATTTGGCGCTTTCTTCTTGCCACGAGCCAGCAATCGTACGTACATCATCCATCAGCGCCCCATTCTTGGATATTAAAGAAACAAAGATTTATCAGACCTCAGCGACGTATTGTAAAATTGAATAACAATTGATTTATCAGACTTGAAATCAATGATTAAAAATATTTTCAACAGAAAAAAGCCCTGTGACTTATTAGTAATTACTGCTTTGTTAGTTCCTAACGTCTACAATGAAAATATAATTTTCAAGCTGTTTTGTTTTCAACAAAAATCGGTTCATATCCTTCATTTGAGAAATGCTGAAATACCTAACTAAAATACTTACAATTTGAGCCAAAGTATAGCTTCATTAAGATGATGACTAATTTTTTATATTTTTTATTCAGATTGCGTGTAATTTAATTTTGTTACAATATTTGTGTAAAATTGGTTATGACTTGTAGCCCACAAAAGCCAATATAGTCAAAATTTTTTCAGGGCGTTGTTACATCCTCAAACGTATTCTAATATTGGTTTTGGGGGCTCAGAAGTCTGTTTTGATAAATTTTATAGTTCAAAATAAACTCAAATTTTTGAATAAGGTCAATAATTGTCAAAATTGTCTTATTATCAAAAATTCTCAAACAAAAGCGAATAAATTACTTTTTTTCTTGATTTTTCTCAATTTTTGAGAACCTATCATAATCTTATATTCACAGTTTTAATTATGCTTCAATGAAGTTTTGCGATTCAAGCTTTAAAACTTTTGTAAATAGCAACACCATCGTCACAATAGCTTACAAATGAGCTTGTTAATTAACACAAAATGTGCGCCGTACAGTTTCTAGTTTTTTTTATCGTATGTAGCATTCTGTTGTGGCATTAGCCACAAGACTGCTAATCGAGATTTCTGTTGATAAAAAGTGAAGTAAACTTCAGTTTTCATACTTACTGTATGTAAATTGCCTCAATAAAGAAATTAATATAGAAATAAACACGTCTCAATAGCGCGTAAAGGGCATGGTGGGACCAATTCCATTCAGCACTGGAGAACCTGGAGGAATTTTCCAATTAAGATGGGAGTGGAAAATGTGACGTTTCTATTTGTGGCACTAGGTGTAATATAAAAAATTGTGTCATGATCTGGTTAATTTGCGATTTCTTACCTTTCTACAGTCATGTTCATACCTGTAGTCCTAGCTATATACTGATAAGGAATAAAAGCCGAATGTCGAATCCGAAACAGTATGTCTTAGGCTGTTAATCAAAGGTTTGATTGTGCCTATAAGACTCTGGATACTGTTTATAGGTTATTATTATTTTTTTCTGTGCATTGTTCTTAATAGGTGTAATGTGTTTCTGCAATGGTAGGGAAAAGAAAACAAGGAACCATTGCAGTGGCCACTGGGCAGGAAGGCTAAAGCTTTTGCAAGGGAATCAGCATGCTCATGATTTCTGGTGTACCAGCGTGATCAGTGCCCATTGAAATTTTAAAATGGTACTGCTGATCAGTGAGGGCACCAGATATTCTAGAGAGAGATTGGAAAGATATAAAGCCACCAAAAGTTAGGTGTAGGGTCGAAAAATGTGTTACGCCAAGGTGATTCAAATCCGTCAAAACGAAGTTCTTATCGTTTTTTAGGTTCTTTCAATTCTACTATGACTGAATTGCATTATTTTTTATTGAATCACTTGGACCGAATTGCAATATATCGCATTATTTACGTTTTATTTGGCTTAATCTCAAAAAACTAAATTATTGCATCATAAGTGTATTTTCCGAGAGCTTTAATGGCAGTGCAGCTACAGTATTATCTGTAGCCAACTAGCTGCTAAGACTAGCTTAAAATTTGTTGATTACGAAGGTATTTTGGAGCTGAATAGGTCAGTAAATAGTAGCACTAATAGAGTACCTTGAAACATTTATTCTTCTTCAGCGTGTCAAATTTGAATTTATCACATTTAAATTTTGGGTCGTAAGATGTTTGAGGTTTTCTGGTCTAGTTCTTGGCTTGTCATTTTCAATCTACGTTTATAATCAATTGAGTAATCAATATGTATTTAAAAAGATTTTCCTATTTTAACAGGTTGAAATTAGTTGAAATAGATAAATACTGCGTGTAATGAATAACATTATGAATATATTCCAAAAACATTGTCCAAATAGGACAAAATGAGGTGTTAATTGAAGTTAAAAAGAGTCTTTTAAAACAATTTTTTGATTTAATTGCATTTCTACTTCACTCATTACTTGTATTTTGCAATGTACCTAACTGAAATTTAAGCAATTATTTAAATCAAATGTTTTCTAATCGTTTCTTTAAAGCTTTTAGACGCGAGGGCATTTTTAGAATCAAAAATGCCCATGTTGCCCTGCTAGAGGTAAACTTTATCAGATTTGCCTGAAAATTTTTTGAGGAGTTTTTACACAAAATCACCGCAGGAAAAAAAAGGTGAGCTGTTTTCACACACCTGGGGCACCTGCAACACTCTAGAGTAGACTCGGGAAACTCTAGTCTTGCAGTGGTATTTTGTTCAGTAAAAACACCAAATTCCTGGGTGTTGTGCAAAATATATCTTCTTCCTCTTGCTTTCCTTTCATCGGTTTAGCAAAAATATCTACACAGTATTTTCAAAATTGCAAGTTGCTGTTTCATTTGGGTCAGGTCTGGCTGCAACTGCGCGACCACCTAAAGAAATAGTTTGAAATTAAACATCCATCACAATATAAAAGATTAAATCGAAATTTGATAAAACCAAATTATTTCAAAACACTTAGTGTTAACTAAAATATTGCAAACATTTTTATCCGTATATGCGCAATTTTGTTGAACTTTGGTTGCGTTTAATTTCGATTTAATATTACATATTGTGATGAATGTTTAATTTCGATCAATTCAGTATTTCCAAGAAATGAGGGCAACATAACAAATTAATGTTAATAGTTTGAGCGGCCAAAAGATACCAACCTTGTTACATGAGGTTTTGCAGAGGGATGTGTTCGTGAAAAAATTCAACACCATTTCATCATAAAATGTATAACAGTTGTTATGAAGACTTTTATAAGGCAATAATATTCGTGGCCATGCAAGCTTTTGTGATACCATAACCAATATTTATGTCAAAATGATGTTGAAAATTTTCATTAACACCATTTCAAAATTTTATGTAAAAAGGTAGGGGTAGTGTCATTAGTACTGAAAACAAGTAAAATTGAAAATAAAATTTAATTTAATTGTACAATATAATGCATAGGTCTAAAAATTCATCAAGAATAGATGGGATCAGCGACAACAGAGAGGATCGTAAACATCTATTCTGTCAAAAACGACACAGCATGCAGTAATCTACTCAGTCGCAAGTGTTAATTGGAGAAACACACGATTTATAGGCTAGATACTCCACTATAAATACTGCAAACTGAGCATCACTATTAAGCCATCACAATTACAGCACAAGATTAGCAATTTTAACTTTAGGTTAGAAAAATTGAGTGATAGCGGTACCAGCAAAGCCCAATGCATAAATATTTTGTTGAGTCATCAAGCTCAGTCAATATCTTTACCAAATTACCAGCAAACAAAACAGTCATGCGGAAAAATCAATTTTTTTGTTGTAATTTTGAATTTAGAGAGTACAACAACTCTGTATGCAACAATAATTTTTTTCCTCGCATGACTGTTTTGGTTGGTGGTGGTTCGGTTATGAAATTGACTGAGCTGTATATGACTTCAGTTGGAATTCTAATATCCAAGGTAAGTTTTGTACTTTTTTGACCATTGTAGGTAGAAGGTTTCAGTTTTCCCTAAATTCATTAAACTTGGGTTATCGGTGGCAAATAATTATTATTAAATATTTTTTTCCTTTTTTTTTTGGTTTAGTTTTAATATTGATATCTTATAGATTTTACCCTTGACCCAGTTATTAACTGCTACCTCCGGTTTATCGTTTTGGTTTATATTGACGTTCTTTCAACGATGTTAACGTCAAAGTTTTTTTTATAGACTGATAATGACTTTAGTTTAAGTCGAAACGTCTCTGAAATAAAATAATTCATTTTATATTACCTCTGTTTATTTTTTGTTTTTTTTTTTGTCAAAAGTGTTATGCTTTGGACTCTGCTGGTACCGTTATCAATCAATTTTTTTAGCTTGATGCAGTTGTAGTTAATACAATTCATTAACCAATATTTATATTAAGTGAGGAAACCGTTCATTAAATATTGAAAGATCCAAGGATGGTTGAAAAAAAATCGCAATGAAGCGAAACTGAGTAACTTTTTTTTTTAAACTTTGTTGTGATTTACTAAACGTCACTACACTTTAGTGTAACTTAACTACAATGAAACAAATTCACTCAGCTGGTTTTACTACGAATAAACATTTTCATTCTTTACTTGGAAATCAAATGTTTTGTAGATTAAACAAAGTTAATTGCAGTTTTTATTATTTTTGTATCTTTGCGTAGCGTTTATACATATCCTATTATCAGGTCTGTTTTTTTAGTTCAGGTGTTTGCTTGTTGTTGAATAATGCCCAAAAATTTCAAAATACGAAAGAACCTGTCAATAAAAGTGTCTATATGTAACCAAAAGAACATTGGCAGCATATAACTCTTTGATTGGCGTGTTACTTTAGTAATTTGGCGCTTTCTTCTTGCCACGAGCCAGCAATCGTACGTACATCATCCATCAGCGCCCCATTCTTGGATATTAAAGAAACAAAGATTTATCAGACCTCAGCGACGTATTTTAAAATTGAATAACAATTGATTTATCAGACTTGAAATCAATCATTGAAAATATTTTCAACAAAAAAAAGCCCTGTGACTTATTAGTAATTACTGCTTTGTTAGTTCTTAACGACTACAATGAATATTTAATTTTCAAGCTGTTTTGTTTTCAACAAAAATCAGTTCATATCCTTCATTTGAGAAATGTTGAAATACCTAACTAAAACACTTACAATTTGAGCCAAAGTATAGCTTCATTAAGATGATGACTAATTTTTTATATTTTTTATTCAGATTGCGTGTAATTTAATTTTGTAACAATATTTGTGTAAAATTGGTTATGACTTGTAGCCCACAAAAGCCAATATAGTCAAAATTTTTTCAGGGCGTTGTTACATCCTCAAACGTATTCTAATATTGGTTTTGGGGGCTCAGAAGTCTGTTTTGATAAATTTTATAGTTCAAAATAAACTCAAATTTTTGAATAAGGTCAATAATTGCCAAAATTGTCTTATTATCAAAAATTCTCAAACAAAAGCGAATAAATTACTTTTTTTCTTGATTTTTCTCAATTTTTGAGAACCTATCATAATCTTATATTCACAGTTTTAATTATGCTTCAATGAAGTTTTGCGATTCAAGCTTTAAAACTTTTGTAAATAGCAACACCATCGTCACAATAGCTTACAAATGAGCTTGTTAATTAACATAAAATGTGCGCTGTACAGTTTCTAGTTTTTTTATCGTATGTAGCATTCTGTTGTGGCATTAGCCACAAGACTGCTAATCGAGATTTCTGTTGATAAAAAGTGAAGTAAACTTCAGTTTTCATACTTATGTAAATTGCCAATCATAAAACAGACATTACACGTCTAAATATAGAAATTAAGGTTTAAAATCCAAGAGGTTGTTTCATCTGTATTTTGGATTTTCAGGAGTGTTTGCCAAACGTAATAGCAAAATTTAAAATCAGGAACTAAAAATCAATATAACGTTTAAAATATGAAAGATCGTTCCGGTGTCGCGATCATGATCAACTCATAGGTGGCCTAATTAATGAATGAGATGGGACTTTGAGTCGATCCCGTTGGGCCTTTCCATGTTTCTTCTTGGGCCACATTTGAGTCTATCATGGCCCCGGTGCTGAAATGACTTTTCATATTTTGCACTTACTTTAAATTTATTTTTCTGATTTTATATTTTGTTGTTACTTTCGACCCTCACTTCCGATAATCCCAAACACAGACAAAACAATCGGTATAGTTTTAAATGTTAATCTTTTAGCCTCTGCTATAGCGAAAGTAGCGTAGCCAGGGAGAAGCGAGGGGGGCTACAGTCCCCCCCATATCGACCTGAAAAGTATGCAAAATACCACGTTTTTAGTGCTTTTGAGGCCGATTTTTGCTCCAAAAATAAAAATAGCCCCCCCAATGGGATATGCGAGCAGAAGTTGTGATGGACTTGCTGTTATTTGGACCAAAAAAGTGTTTTTTTTCTGGACTTCACGTGAAGTTGGTCAAAAAAACTGACTGAATTTTGGTGAAGACCTTGTTTTTTGCAGATTAACTGATTTTGACAACCCCCTCCCCAATCTGATTCAAGACTGACGAAAATTTTGGTTTAAGTTTGTTTACTGTTGTTTCCAACTTCCAGAAAAGCCCCCTCCCTCTTTGCGAATTCCTGGCTACACGCCTGTTTAGCGCACTGTTTTGAATCAGTTATATTCAACTCTACTTTGTAAATTGCGAAATATGAAACAGTTTTAACCAAAATTTTCACACCAATTATTATAAGTCCATAACAATTTAAGTCAAGCTAAACTCAAAATTTAACTAAAATGAAATGAAAAGCAGATTTTTAGGTCAAAATGAAAATGGCCCCAAAATGGCTTAACCAATAAGCAAAATTTTTTTGTTGATATGTGTAACACAATTCTGTCTCTAGTTCTTCTATATTTGATAAAAGCAATTAAAAACTACTTTTCACTAAATGGTTAGACGATAAGCTGCGTGACACGATTTGAAATTCGATTTTCGATCTATAATTCCAAGCCTGATAAATTAAGGTCAGCAGCATGGCCGAGCGGAACTGAGCGCTGGTTATTGCGTAAGCAATACTGCGTCCCAAGTTCGATTACGGCTGCAGGCCGCCTGCTTCGACACATACGCGGGTAGCTGGAGACTCTAAGAGCGCGAGCTCACTTCCCACTCACCCTCATCTCTCCGTTCTTATTAAGTTCGTTGAGTTGTAAATCCTCAGTTGATTTATTTATTTGTTTTGTTCAAGTTTATATCATTGGGGTCCGATAACTTTTATTTTAAGTTCCGTTTTTAACAAAATATGTAGAGAGTATTGAATTACTGTAACTATTGAAAACATTGAATTCAGAGTCTCAACGTTAGAAATTAACTGACTTTCAAAAACATGGGTATTATTAGGAATCTCAATTACTGTTCCATCATAACTTTTCCAAATATAGAGATCATTTGCATATGAATTGGCGGCTCCAACTCGTAAACCCCACGTAGGCATATCATAATCTATGTCATCAGCAGGAGAACGTGTACTGTAAATAAAATTAAAACATGTACTGTAAACTTAAAACGTGCAATCAACCTTAAATCAAATCTAAAAGCAGGAGAACGTGCAATCAAGTTTAAAACATATCATGTTCTTTAAACTTAGCAATCTATTAATTTACCGATGTAGGCCGATTCTGACTGGCTGTAATGTGACGCTAAATTTGAAATTTTTGAAAAGAAATTTTTGCAATTTACTGTACATTGCAGTTATATTTGTATTAGATAGTAAACTTAGTTCCTTCTTAACAACAAGAAAGTTTTATTTTGGGACACTAAGAGAACGTTCTAAAAATTTTGAAAATGTTTTTTCTGCTAAAATTCGATTTTTGTTCTGAACAGCAATATTGAAAACCTACTTACACATAAAGACCAATGCAGCCATGAAAGTTGCTTTCTCTATATGATCTATCTAAATTAATGATTTAATTTGGCCAAAGCTTCATAGCTTAAAACGTGTATAGTAAAGCTAGTATTACAAACATTTCTAGCGTATAAAAATGTATGTGTACAAATAAAGCTATGTATTAAATAGCTTTACGTTAAAACGCAAACTTTGTTACGAAGTGAAAAGTAAAGGTTGAACTTGCTGTAAAGCATTTAAAAATACTCCAACATTCCAACAAGGTTAATCCTATTATGATATTCTTTTTAAATCAAAAAGCTTTTCCAATTCAATGTCAAGCTTGTACATACCTTTCTACTGTAAATAAACAAATAGTCAAAGATTTCAGCTAGTTGGATACCCCGGAGTAATTCTCAAATATTTTACTGAGCTGTATCAAAAAAGAGGCCAACGCATAGCCATGCTGAAGAAAGTTACAAAAAATTAAAAACAAAAACAAAAAAAAAAAAACAAAGAGAAGAAACCCACCGTGGCATTTTTTGTAAAAATTTGGGTTTTCTTTTGAAATTATAATTTTTTTT
This sequence comes from Trididemnum nubilum, assembly GCA_963965965.1. Taxonomy (NCBI): domain Eukaryota; kingdom Metazoa; phylum Chordata; class Ascidiacea; order Aplousobranchia; family Didemnidae; genus Trididemnum; species Trididemnum nubilum. Next base: position 29,781,876 of record OZ014490.1, read on the forward strand.
CATTTTTGATGGTGCACCAGCAGAACAATGACGTTTTTCTGCAAAAAAAATCAATAAATAGCAATAAAAATAACATAAGGTAAACTGCAAGTCAGAGCTTTTGTTTTAAGGCCGTTAGGGCTGTTGGGGCCGTTAAGAAAGAGATAAGTGGTTATAACGTTGTCGGGCCAGTGCAATTTTGGGGGAGCCCGCCCAGGTTTAGAGGTCCAGATTTGAATGTTAATCTGAGAAAGTGAGGAGCTTCGATACAAGTCAATTTAGGGTTTTATCCCTTTTTTTTTGGTTTTGCCAATAAATCTGTGGAGAAAAAAAGATCCAAATCTGTCGAAGACCTTTCTTTGTTTTTATTTTCGGAATTAGAAATAAAGTTTCGGTAGAGAGTTTATTTTCAGTAACCACATTGCAGCACCATTCAGAAACATTACTCCATTGATCATGTTACCAGACTATTTTGAGCTAGGCTAACTTCATATTTATTTAAACGTTACTGGTATTTTTACTTTTTTAGTTTTCTGATGAGGGCGGTGTGTAACACGCCTACAACGTTCGAATAAACATAAAGTTACCCAACCTCAAAATAGCTTAGTAATATGATCAGTTGGGTGATTTTTTTGAGTTGTATTGCAATGTAATTAAAAACAGCTGTTCGGCCGTAAAAAAATTATCTTCGTCTTTATTTTGTACCCAGAAATTTCCCTCAACGGCTCTGACTTATTTTTACGTTGATGTAGAAAAATCAACCCCAAAAAATGATTTTTAGTTGTAAACACAGAACAACTAAAAAAGTTTTCGCATCCTCCCAGTAGTTAAACTTTTGATTATATTTTGGAAAAAAGAACAATAGAAAAAAGAAACGAATTTAAAACCCTTGCTAGTATTATTACACTCATTTTCTTCTCAATTTTTTTCAGGACTGCATCATACGGTAGCTTCTAATGAGATATAAGATTGCTATCACAATGGAAAGCGTTAGAAATTGCAGAGTTTTGTTTGACCAAACTTTTTTTCTATTAATGGATTTCATTCTTACGATATACGCAGTAGCAGTAAATAGCCTACCTTTAAATTTTTTCATTGCATTGGATCCATCATTACGATTTTTTTGCTCGGCATCACGTTTGGTTTTGTTCTGAATTTCTTCAGATTCAGAATCATCGGCATTTCTATCAGATCTGGAATTTTTTGTTACATTATTAGTAAATGTTTTTAAGTCTTGCGACGGTTCAGCAACGTTTTTTTTTCTTCTTGGAGAACCAGATTTTGCTGAGAAACATGATACGTTGATTTGTTTTTTAGACCAAGTGCTTCCCATTTTCCCAATTTGCTAGATGTCATGCAAATTTCAATCTTTGCCAGTAATCAATAAAAGTTTGAATATCTTTTTTAACAAAAAAAAAAGCCTAAACTTATTTCTAAACTCTGCAGTATTTAAAAAAGACTCACCAGCCTTATTGAACGGAACACAATCTTCAGAACCTAGAATATTATTATTAAAAAAATATTAACTAAACCAAAGTCCAAATTCACGTCGTATTGTTTTTACGCGTCTTTCCTTCAAAACAAAGATTTTTATTTCAAATCAACTTGGCTTTGAATCAAATTTCATCACAAGGAAGTTTCTCAATTAACGGAAGTTTCCCAATTTTAAAAGGTTTCCTAAAATGACATCATAAGACGTTTTTCAAAGTCTTGGCGATTGATGTAAAAGTCGAGAAAATCGTAGTAAAATTCTAGCATTCTGAGTTTAACGTAACCATAGACGAAAAACCCAATTTGTATTGGTAAGTCCAAGACAATTTTTTTCTTAAAGTGTTCAATTTCGTATAAATTCTCAGAAATTGGACTTAGTTTGTGAAACAGAGGATCGTTGATTAGTTCAGACACAGCTTCGCTATCACAATACCTAATGTTTCTGTGTTTTTCTTTGTTACAAATTGTTTTTCCATAGCTGGAATTTCCCCAAAGTTTGAATGTTTGAGCCAGTACTGCCTTATTTGGATCAGAATCACCACTTCTTCGTGACTCAGAGACTTGAAGGCCAAAATCTTCAAAACATTTAACAGGTAAGTATTGGACAACTTCGTAAATTTTCGTCACTTCCAGGCCATGATTTATGTTCCATTTTAATTGTGGAGTGATGAGAAGAATTTTGTCAGCAAAATAGCTTCCAATTAGCATTGTCTGGGGTTTTGGCAGTAAGTTGTTGTTTACAGCAAACTTCTCCATAAGATTACCGATGTCTTCTCTCCCTACTTCAACGTTTTTAAAGATGGGACAAATTTCAGAAAAATAAGATTTTAAATGGTTAGGAGTTTTGATATTGCATAAGACCATTCCAAAGATTTTGTCGTTTTGGATGGCAGAAAGCAGAATTTGTTCATTCATGCCATAAATTGGTTTCAAAAAGTTGAAGTTTTGTAAGAAGGCTTTTACTTTAGGATCTGAAGACTTCATCTTCCTCCATTGGCATTCATAGATTTCGGTCACCTTGTACCCCAGATTTTTTAAGTATTCTGTGTTCTTTCTTGTTTCGGCTTGAAGCTCTGACATAGTTTTTCCGTTTGACGGGTTTTCGACCTTGAAATTTCCTTTCTCGTCTCGATTCAGGTGGCACAAATGTCCATGCCAGTAACAACCATGCAGCTGGTAGACTGTCTTGGTCTACTGGCAAAAGCCATCAACAGGAAGCTGTCGTGGACCGAGTCGCTTTTCTTTGCCATTGAACATGTGTTTAATGCTGATGTTTTCGGAAAAACTTAGCCATTCCAGCCACTCTCTTGCCAAATGCCCATATTAGTGAGAAACAACTGGCTTGAAATTGTTGGTTTCTTTGTATCGAATAAAGTAAGAAGTTGGCATGTCTTGCATAATTGCCCACAAATAAAGAGCATTGGCATCATTTCCTTGAATTGATTTACAAATTTTTGCTTCATGGCCATATTCAAGTTCACGTAATTTGGTAACATTTGCTTCTTGATACCGACAGAAAAGGATTGACGGTCCACCAGTAATGTTATTCTTTATTAGCCGATGCAGGTCTTGATTTTGAGAGTCGATGACAGTGAAATGAATGCCAGGATTTACGGTTGAGAAGAGATACTTGAGAGTCAAACCGGGTACAGTCATTCCATCTTTGAATAAATCGAGCTTTTTGGACTTGTAGAACAAAAATTGCTTTTCGATCGCCTCCAGAAATGGCACTACATCGCAGTTGTCGTAATAGACCAGCATGTCTCTTGCAGATTTCCAATTTTTTTCTTGCCATGTTGCAACCGCAAAACCAAATTCCTCATCTGTAATGTTCGCTTGTTTGAGTGAACTGTAGAAACTTCCATACGGCGGGACGTCAGGATAATCCAATTTATCTGGAGAATCAAGCCATTCATAGGGAAAAAAGAATTTTTTTTCTTTTACTCCAAAAGCTTTGATAAAATTTTGGTAAGAAAATCCAGGAGCAATGTAGTTGACCATATCAAGAAATTTTAGATTTGAAGACTTGATGCAGACATAATTGTTGTTCTTTTTTACTGTAAACTCAATGTTTGGGTGGAACAACGTCAAAAATGGCTCTTTAATCAAACATAAATCATATCTTCCAGAATTGAATCCGACTACAGGCAATTCTTTCAAGTAAGACCGAAAAGCTTCCAAAAGATACTCGTTTTCGGACTTTTCCAAAAGAGAGAAAACGTAACAAAACTTCTGAGAAAGAAATTTATAGGAATGATGAGAAATTTCTTCCAAGTATTTCAACATTTTTTGCAGCATTTCTTCCACTCCCATTTCATTGATAATGCACAAAGGCTTTAAAAATCCAGGAACATTGCTGGCTATACTTACACTCAAAGGAACATGCTATGCATTCCACTGCAACAAATCTGTTCCCTCAGGAAGATTTCTCTTTGAAAAATAGGCTTCAAAGTCAAAAGTAGCTCTGAAGGGGAAATAACAATCTTCCTCTGGAACATGGATTCCAACTTCATCCAATCTTTCAAAAATAGTTAGTGGAGTATGATAAACCCCACCAACATACTTGTGTTTCACTTGGAATTCGCAGGTGCGAATGTGGCAATGGTAATGGCAATTTTTAGTCGAAATTTTGGAGCATCGCGTGCAAACATAACGCCCAGTGTACAACTGTATGCTTTTTATGTAGCTAAAATGGTTTTCATAAAGATTGAGATTTATTGTGCTGGGAAAAAGATGTCGACTTCGTTGAAGAATCTTGGCCACTGCTTGTTCTTTCCATTCCAAGGCATCAACATTAACATTGAGTGAAAAACAGTTTTCAATTTGAACTAAATTATGCAAAGTAACCCCTTGAAAATTGCTAGGGTCAACAATAGCAAATTTGCAATAACACAAAAACAATTCTTTGGTTTTAGATTTTAAGTTCTGCAAAGTGCAACCACTATGAAGAGCAAGGCACCAAAACAAGCACAAATTGTCAGAATACAATTTACCAGTCTTCTTATTTTTCTGCAATGCATGTTATCCCGTATTGTTTACAATAAAATCAGGTAAGTTTATCTTGCAACCAATTGGGTGTTCTTTTAGCTTATTTATAAAAAAAGCAATATTGGAAACAACTTCAACAACCCAAGAACTGTTTGGACGAGAAAGACGTGCTTTTTCAAGCATATCCTGCTCAAACACTTTGTTCAAAAACTTTTCAAAATCAAAAAAATTACTGATAAGTTGAGGATGATCTAAAATACGATCAACACCATTAGACGCATGCCAATATCGAAAACTATTATCACTACGATTGCGCAAAATAAACCCAAAGCTAAAATTTATTTTAAATCGACATGTTTGCTTGTAAAACACGTCCAGAAATTCACTTTTTAAAGAAAAAAGTTCATCGGTAATATAAAAATTAAAGATGTCTCGCACACATCCTAGCTTTGAAAAAGTTTTTATACTTTTCCAATGACGATCAGTCATGCTTTCAAAACTGTGAAGAGTGTCTGCTTCATCATCCCGAGCAAGCATTTCCTTGTCTGCAGCATGTTCTTTGATGGCTTGTTTAAACTTTTTGCCAGCTTGGGCATCTTTTTCTGATTCTTCAAATTGCTTTAAAGCGATGATTCTTCAAATTGCTTAAGACGCTTTAAAGCAATTTGAAGAATCTTTTGTCATCTCCAACCCACAATTTGTTTCTCGTTCCTCAACAGCTTTGGATTGGCTAGTTACAGTTGTTTTTCTTCTTTGCTTTGGAGGTGGTCCGGTTTCTTCTAGCTGTTTTTGTTCCATTTCATCCTTTTTTAAAACACATTTGTGACGTGTAAGATTAACCTTTCTTGTAAAATGTTTGCCACAAGTTTCACAGACATATCTGTTTCCTGAATGAGCGATTCGTTTATGACGTAGCAAGTTAGATCTATCCGTACATTTCTTTGCACAGCGATCACAAGCATAACTCATATTTTCTTCATGAGAGTAACAACTGTCTTTTACGCAACGTCATCCAAGATCAAATGAAACACGACTGTGGAAATTTCCAAGTACTTATATCGGTTGTTTTAATCTGATTGGTCAGTTTAGTGGGCGTGTTGGTCTGGGTTCTCGTAAAAAGTTGAGTACTGATGGCGCAAAATGTCAGCAGTGATATCGCTGACTCCAACTTTACCATACCAAGGTCACTAAGACTACTATCCAAGCGTTTATGTATTAACGTATTGTAGAATTAATGATGTAGCTCGCTGACGTTTTGACAGATTATATTAAAGTTAAATAATGTTTAATTTGTGGTACTTTATGTAACATTATATGAGGTAACAAAGCGTTTGTGCTTCTGTGATACCACAAGTCTAAGCTAATATGTGAGACTAAAGAGAGAAGGATTTCAAAGCAGTATCTAACTAATACAAATACCCAACTGTTAAGATTGAACTAGCAAATAGATACTAACACCTGAAATTCAAGTTTGAACTAACATGTCGTATCACAGTAAAAATTAAAAATGAATTGCGAGCAATGCTTATTGGTGAAAATCTAACATTGCCTATTTTAGCTTTGATCAGTCACAACGATTCAAATAAAATTAAAAGTTATTTTGACAAGAAGCATTTAATATTTTGAATTTTATGAGCATTTAAGTTAGGAAACTAAAACCCTTACATGGTCGGTAAATAAAAAGTTTATACTCAAAGTAAATTAGGTAATATGACCGGAGTATTCAATAGTATACATGGCTTTAAAACAATATGTTATATGCATGGCTTTGAAACAATATGTCTTACACATAAAATGTAAAACCACGATATAGACTAAAGAGAGGACGACTTAAAAGCATTACTTAATCGATAGAAATACTCAACTATTAAGTTTGAACTAACCCTCGAAATGATGAGATCACAACATAAATAGAAAATGAATCAAGAGCACCACGTAGCGATGAGAAATAAAATCTTGACCTTGCTTGTGTTTGCATAATTCGAAAAATAAACAACAAACTTAAAATAGAATGATAATAAACTCAAATTCCAAAACACATTACAGACCAGAGAGAAAGCAAATGAGTCCAAAGCACTACGTAATAAATACATTTTACCTCACGCTTTTGTCTGAAGTAACATTTTAAGTCGAAATATAGAAAAAATGAATTAAGAGCACTATTTAGTGGTAGGAGGTAAAATTCTAAACCTTGTTTCTTTTAGCTTCAACCAATCAAGACAATTCGAATAACAATAAAGTATTGAGAAACGGTTTGGTTACATGCTTTTGATTTCTGATATTATTGAGCATATGACGTCATATCTTTAACGTCAGTAAGGTCCATTTTTGTGTTCACTTTGTGTCCATCTTTTGTGTCCTCTTTTGGGGCTCAACAGATCCCTTATATACTACTGACAGCAAATATTGCATATTAACAATACAAAGTATGTTTTTAAATTTACGGATTTAAATTTAAATATTCTTATTGTGATATTTAGTTAAGCAATAGCACTGGAAAAAATTATAAGTCATTGTTATTATTCTCACTTGCTAGATAATTACCAAAAAAATGACATAATGCAATGGCGGGTAATTCCCACAAAAAAAAAATAGCGGTAAGTTTGCTTCTGCTATCACGTTTTCAATTTCCGAAAAAATAAGATTATTCAAGCACATTTCATACCGAAAAGATTAAAGCAACAAAAAGTATTATGCGTAAGCCAGCACTAGCTATAAAATTTAAGTTCCTGATTATTTGTTTTACTACTTAAAAAAATCAAAAAGCATCTGATGAACAAATTAAAATCGACTATTAAAATTTTGCTGAGATAAGATAAGCTGAGAAACTAAGAAAGTATATCGTGATTGTTAATTGCTGCAGAGTAATTACCGCAATATTGAAGGTTTCAAACAGAAAGAGACTATTTATTGAAAGTCTAAACTTTTATCTACGTGTTTATTAATCCTGACCTAAATCTAACCAAAGTCAATCCTTACTCTAGAAATAAGCTCAAGCCTAATTCTAATCCAAACCTTAATGAAACCCTAATCTTTTAATCCTTAAAAAAAGCAAATGAAAAATGTGCGGATCAATATTTTCTCATTTTTGTTTTATTCTGCTTAACTTGAAGTTTTTGGGTGAAATAGTAACCACCTTTTTTATAACAGGCTTAGTAAGCATACTGTAATATGCATCACGTGAGAGACTGCGTATGGACAGAATAGAAAGAATGTACAAATATTTCAAATGGTTAACTTTTTTCCGAAAATTGGGCAATAAAACAAAAGCAAAAACAACCAATGGCAGTGGCAGGTTAATAGATTATAAAAGATTTGTATCTTGGGCAACAACCAAGTACATATTTTTGCCGTACAGTTGGGTATAGCCACTTTGCAGACATGCCGAAAATGGATCGTTTTGCGAACACCTTATATTTTCAATAATTAATTAATCTAGATTTATTTTGCGACAAAATCCCTTTGTGAGAGAGTCACTGGCAATTCTATACGACATGCTGAAACTTTAAATATCGCATTCAAAATCTAGATTAATTAATTGCTGAAAAAATATAATGTGTTTACAAAAATAGTTCATTTTCGGAATGTTTGCAAAGTATACTTAGGCCGTGTTTGAATTACGAACGTCTTTCAAGTCAAACATTCCGGTTTTTTGGGCCATAAAACTGATAAAGTCACGTGACACATTGCCTAGAAATTTGCCACAAACAATTAGCTTATTTTGTGCTCCAATTTTATGTAGCGAGGCTACACCTAACCGTTCAGATCTCGGGTTTACATATATAATAAATAATAAATAAACCAAAGTCCAAATTCACCTCGTATTTTTTTTACGCGTCTTTTCTTCAAAACAAAGATTTTTATTTCAAATCAACTTGGCTTTGAATCAAATCTCATCACAAGGAAGTTTCTCAATTAACAGAAGTTTCCCAATTTTTAAAGGTTTCCTAAAATGACATCATAAGAAGTTTTTGTGACGTAACTATTTTGACTTAGGCATTGTATAATTCAGTGTTAAGAAAAAATTTATGTGCAAATATTTTAATCGCCTGTGACGTTTTTGAAAAAATGACATCGTTTTTGAAAATATAGCTGTGGCGTCACAATAATGACGTCAACAACTCAACACCAATTATTCTGAAAAATTCTACCAACCCGCATGCCAAATTGGTGTTCAAATGTTTTTTGGTTTTTCACCCTCTTTTCAAGTAAAATGCGTTGGTCAAATACCCCGTGTAAAATACGGTTAATAATTTTCTAGGTTCTGAAGATTGTGTTCCGTTCAATAAGGCTGGTGAGTCTTTTTTAAATACTGCAGAGTTTAGAAATAAGTTTAGGCTTTTTTTTTTGTTAAAAAAGATATTCAAACTTTTATTGATTACTGGCAAAGATTGAAATTTGCATGACATCTAGCAAATTGGGAAAATGGGAAGCACTTGGTCTAAAAAACAAATCAACGTATCATGTTTCTCAGCAAAATCTGGTTCTCCAAGAAGAAAAAAAAACGTTGCTGAACCGTCGCAAGACTTAAAAACATTTACTAATAATGTAACAAAAAATTCCAGATCTGATAGAAATGCCGATGATTCTGAATCTGAAGAAATTCAGAACAAAACCAAACGTGATGCCGAGCAAAAAAATCGTAATGATGGATCCAATGCAATGAAAAAATTTAAAGGTAGGCTATTTACTGCTACTGCGTATATCGTAAGAATGAAATCCATTAATAGAAAAAAAGTTTGGTCAAACAAAACTCTGCAATTTCTAACGCTTTCCATTGTGATAGCAATCTTATATCTCATTAGAAGCTACCGTATGATGCAGTCCTGAAAAAAATTGAGAAGAAAATGAGTGTAATAATACTAGCAAGGGTTTTAAATTCGTTTCTTTTTTCTATTGTTCTTTTTTCCAAAATATAATCAAAAGTTTAACTACTGGGAGGATGCGAAAACTTTTTTAGTTGTTCTGTGTTTACAACTAAAAATCATTTTTTGGGGTTGATTTTTCTACATCAACGTAAAAATAAGTCAGAGCCGTTGAGGGAAATTTCTGGGTACAAAATAAAGACGAAGATAATTTTTTTACGGCCGAACAGCTGTTTTTAATTACATTGCAATACAACTCAAAAAAATCACCCAACTGATCATATTACTAAGCTATTTTGAGGTTGGGTAACTTTATGTTTATTCGAACGTTGTAGGCGTGTTACACACCGCCCTCATCAGAAAACTAAAAAAGTAAAAATACCAGTAACGTTTAAATAAATATGAAGTTAGCCTAGCTCAAAATAGTCTGGTAACATGATCAATGGAGTAATGTTTCTGAATGGTGCTGCAATGTGGTTACTGAAAATAAACTCTCTACCGAAACTTTATTTCTAATTCCGAAAATAAAAACAAAGAAAGGTCTTCGACAGATTTGGATCTTTTTTTCTCCACAGATTTATTGGCAAAACCAAAAAAAAAGGGATAAAACCCTAAATTGACTTGTATCGAAGCTCCTCACTTTCTCAGATTAACATTCAAATCTGGACCTCTAAACCTGGGCGGGCTCCCCCAAAATTGCACTGGCCCGACAACGTTATAACCACTTATCTCTTTCTTAACGGCCCCAACAGCCCTAACGGCCTTAAAACAAAAGCTCTGACTTGCAGTTTACCTTATGTTATTTTTATTGCTATTTATTGATTTTTTTTGCAGAAAAACGTCATTGTTCTGCTGGTGCACCATCAAAAATGAAAAAAAATTATAATTTCAAAAGAAAACCCAAATTTTTACAAAAAATGCCACGGTGGGTTTCTTCTCTTTGTTTTTTTTTTTTTTTTTTTGTTTTTAATTTTTTGTAACTTTCTTCAGCATGGCTATGCGTTGGCCTCTTTTTTGATACAGCTCAGTAAAATATTTGAGAATTACTCCGGGGTATCCAACTAGCTGAAATCTTTGACTATTTGTTTATTTACAGTAGAAAGGTATGTACAAGCTTGACATTGAATTGGAAAAGCTTTTTGATTTAAAAAGAATATCATAATAGGATTAACCTTGTTGGAATGTTGGAGTATTTTTAAATGCTTTACAGCAAGTTCAACCTTTACTTTTCACTTCGTAACAAAGTTTGCGTTTTAACGTAAAGCTATTTAATACATAGCTTTATTTGTACACATACATTTTTATACGCTAGAAATGTTTGTAATACTAGCTTTACTATACACGTTTTAAGCTATGAAGCTTTGGCCAAATTAAATCATTAATTTAGATAGATCATATAGAGAAAGCAACTTTCATGGCTGCATTGGTCTTTATGTGTAAGTAGGTTTTCAATATTGCTGTTCAGAACAAAAATCGAATTTTAGCAGAAAAAACATTTTCAAAATTTTTAGAACGTTCTCTTAGTGTCCCAAAATAAAACTTTCTTGTTGTTAAGAAGGAACTAAGTTTACTATCTAATACAAATATAACTGCAATGTACAGTAAATTGCAAAAATTTCTTTTCAAAAATTTCAAATTTAGCGTCACATTACAGCCAGTCAGAATCGGCCTACATCGGTAAATTAATAGATTGCTAAGTTTAAAGAACATGACATGTTTTAAACTTGATTGCACGTTCTCCTGCTTTTAGATTTGATTTAAGGTTGATTGCACGTTTTAAGTTTACAGTACATGTTTTAATTTTATTTACAGTACACGTTCTCCTGCTGATGACATAGATTATGATATGCCTACGTGGGGTTTACGAGTTGGAGCCGCCAATTCATATGCAAATGATCTCTATATTTGGAAAAGTTATGATGGAACAGTAATTGAGATTCCTAATAATACCCATGTTTTTGAAAGTCAGTTAATTTCTAACGTTGAGACTCTGAATTCAATGTTTTCAATAGTTACAGTAATTCAATACTCTCTACATATTTTGTTAAAAACGGAACTTAAAATAAAAGTTATCGGACCCCAATGATATAAACTTGAACAAAACAAATAAATAAATCAACTGAGGATTTACAACTCAACGAACTTAATAAGAACGGAGAGATGAGGGTGAGTGGGAAGTGAGCTCGCGCTCTTAGAGTCTCCAGCTACCCGCGTATGTGTCGAAGCAGGCGGCCTGCAGCCGTAATCGAACTTGGGACGCAGTATTGCTTACGCAATAACCAGCGCTCAGTTCCGCTCGGCCATGCTGCTGACCTTAATTTATCAGGCTTGGAATTATAGATCGAAAATCGAATTTCAAATCGTGTCACGCAGCTTATCGTCTAACCATTTAGTGAAAAGTAGTTTTTAATTGCTTTTATCAAATATAGAAGAACTAGAGACAGAATTGTGTTACACATATCAACAAAAAAATTTTGCTTATTGGTTAAGCCATTTTGGGGCCATTTTCATTTTGACCTAAAAATCTGCTTTTCATTTCATTTTAGTTAAATTTTGAGTTTAGCTTGACTTAAATTGTTATGGACTTATAATAATTGGTGTGAAAATTTTGGTTAAAACTGTTTCATATTTCGCAATTTACAAAGTAGAGTTGAATATAACTGATTCAAAACAGTGCGCTAAACAGGCGTGTAGCCAGGAATTCGCAAAGAGGGAGGGGGCTTTTCTGGAAGTTGGAAACAACAGTAAACAAACTTAAACCAAAATTTTCGTCAGTCTTGAATCAGATTGGGGAGGGGGTTGTCAAAATCAGTTAATCTGCAAAAAACAAGGTCTTCACCAAAATTCAGTCAGTTTTTTTGACCAACTTCACGTGAAGTCCAGAAAAAAAACACTTTTTTGGTCCAAATAACAGCAAGTCCATCACAACTTCTGCTCGCATATCCCATTGGGGGGGCTATTTTTATTTTTGGAGCAAAAATCGGCCTCAAAAGCACTAAAAACGTGGTATTTTGCATACTTTTCAGGTCGATATGGGGGGACTGTAGCCCCCCTCGCTTCTCCCTGGCTACGCTACTTTCGCTATAGCAGAGGCTAAAAGATTAACATTTAAAACTATACCGATTGTTTTGTCTGTGTTTGGGATTATCGGAAGTGAGGGTCGAAAGTAACAACAAAATATAAAATCAGAAAAATAAATTTAAAGTAAGTGCAAAATATGAAAAGTCATTTCAGCACCGGGGCCATGATAGACTCAAATGTGGCCCAAGAAGAAACATGGAAAGGCCCAACGGGATCGACTCAAAGTCCCATCTCATTCATTAATTAGGCCACCTATGAGTTGATCATGATCGCGACACCGGAACGATCTTTCATATTTTAAACGTTATATTGATTTTTAGTTCCTGATTTTAAATTTTGCTATTACGTTTGGCAAACACTCCTGAAAATCCAAAATACAGATGAAACAACCTCTTGGATTTTAAACCTTAATTTCTATATTTAGACGTGTAATGTCTGTTTTATGATTGGCAATTTACATAAGTATGAAAACTGAAGTTTACTTCACTTTTTATCAACAGAAATCTCGATTAGCAGTCTTGTGGCTAATGCCACAACAGAATGCTACATACGATAAAAAAACTAGAAACTGTACAGCGCACATTTTATGTTAATTAACAAGCTCATTTGTAAGCTATTGTGACGATGGTGTTGCTATTTACAAAAGTTTTAAAGCTTGAATCGCAAAACTTCATTGAAGCATAATTAAAACTGTGAATATAAGATTATGATAGGTTCTCAAAAATTGAGAAAAATCAAGAAAAAAAGTAATTTATTCGCTTTTGTTTGAGAATTTTTGATAATAAGACAATTTTGGCAATTATTGACCTTATTCAAAAATTTGAGTTTATTTTGAACTATAAAATTTATCAAAACAGACTTCTGAGCCCCCAAAACCAATATTAGAATACGTTTGAGGATGTAACAACGCCCTGAAAAAATTTTGACTATATTGGCTTTTGTGGGCTACAAGTCATAACCAATTTTACACAAATATTGTTACAAAATTAAATTACACGCAATCTGAATAAAAAATATAAAAAATTAGTCATCATCTTAATGAAGCTATACTTTGGCTCAAATTGTAAGTGTTTTAGTTAGGTATTTCAACATTTCTCAAATGAAGGATATGAACTGATTTTTGTTGAAAACAAAACAGCTTGAAAATTAAATATTCATTGTAGTCGTTAAGAACTAACAAAGCAGTAATTACTAATAAGTCACAGGGCTTTTTTTTGTTGAAAATATTTTCAATGATTGATTTCAAGTCTGATAAATCAATTGTTATTCAATTTTAAAATACGTCGCTGAGGTCTGATAAATCTTTGTTTCTTTAATATCCAAGAATGGGGCGCTGATGGATGATGTACGTACGATTGCTGGCTCGTGGCAAGAAGAAAGCGCCAAATTACTAAAGTAACACGCCAATCAAAGAGTTATATGCTGCCAATGTTCTTTTGGTTACATATAGACACTTTTATTGACAGGTTCTTTCGTATTTTGAAATTTTTGGGCATTATTCAACAACAAGCAAACACCTGAACTAAAAAAACAGACCTGATAATAGGATATGTATAAACGCTACGCAAAGATACAAAAATAATAAAAACTGCAATTAACTTTGTTTAATCTACAAAACATTTGATTTCCAAGTAAAGAATGAAAATGTTTATTCGTAGTAAAACCAGCTGAGTGAATTTGTTTCATTGTAGTTAAGTTACACTAAAGTGTAGTGACGTTTAGTAAATCACAACAAAGTTTAAAAAAAAAAGTTACTCAGTTTCGCTTCATTGCGATTTTTTTTCAACCATCCTTGGATCTTTCAATATTTAATGAACGGTTTCCTCACTTAATATAAATATTGGTTAATGAATTGTATTAACTACAACTGCATCAAGCTAAAAAAATTGATTGATAACGGTACCAGCAGAGTCCAAAGCATAACACTTTTGACAAAAAAAAAAACAAAAAATAAACAGAGGTAATATAAAATGAATTATTTTATTTCAGAGACGTTTCGACTTAAACTAAAGTCATTATCAGTCTATAAAAAAAACTTTGACGTTAACATCGTTGAAAGAACGTCAATATAAACCAAAACGATAAACCGGAGGTAGCAGTTAATAACTGGGTCAAGGGTAAAATCTATAAGATATCAATATTAAAACTAAACCAAAAAAAAAAAGGAAAAAAATATTTAATAATAATTATTTGCCACCGATAACCCAAGTTTAATGAATTTAGGGAAAACTGAGACCTTCTACCTACAATGGTCAAAAAAGTACAAAACTTACCTTGGATATTAGAATTCCAACTGAAGTCATATACAGCTCAGTCAATTTCATAACCGAACCACCACCAACCAAAACAGTCATGCGAGGAAAAAAATTATTGTTGCATACAGAGTTGTTGTACTCTCTAAATTCAAAATTACAACAAAAAAATTGATTTTTCCGCATGACTGTTTTGTTTGCTGGTAATTTGGTAAAGATATTGACTGAGCTTGATGACTCAACAAAATATTTATGCATTGGGCTTTGCTGGTACCGCTATCACTCAATTTTTCTAACCTAAAGTTAAAATTGCTAATCTTGTGCTGTAATTGTGATGGCTTAATAGTGATGCTCAGTTTGCAGTATTTATAGTGGAGTATCTAGCCTATAAATCGTGTGTTTCTCCAATTAACACTTGCGACTGAGTAGATTACTGCATGCTGTGTCGTTTTTGACAGAATAGATGTTTACGATCCTCTCTGTTGTCGCTGATCCCATCTATTCTTGATGAATTTTTAGACCTATGCATTATATTGTACAATTAAATTAAATTTTATTTTCAATTTTACTTGTTTTCAGTACTAATGACACTACCCCTACCTTTTTACATAAAATTTTGAAATGGTGTTAATGAAAATTTTCAACATCATTTTGACATAAATATTGGTTATGGTATCACAAAAGCTTGCATGGCCACGAATATTATTGCCTTATAAAAGTCTTCATAACAACTGTTATACATTTTATGATGAAATGGTGTTGAATTTTTTCACGAACACATCCCTCTGCAAAACCTCATGTAACAAGGTTGGTATCTTTTGGCCGCTCAAACTATTAACATTAATTTGTTATGTTGCCCTCATTTCTTGGAAATACTGAATTGATCGAAATTAAACATTCATCACAATATGTAATATTAAATCGAAATTAAACGCAACCAAAGTTCAACAAAATTGCGCATATACGGATAAAAATGTTTGCAATATTTTAGTTAACACTAAGTGTTTTGAAATAATTTGGTTTTATCAAATTTCGATTTAATCTTTTATATTGTGATGGATGTTTAATTTCAAACTATTTCTTTAGGTGGTCGCGCAGTTGCAGCCAGACCTGACCCAAATGAAACAGCAACTTGCAATTTTGAAAATACTGTGTAGATATTTTTGCTAAACCGATGAAAGGAAAGCAAGAGGAAGAAGATATATTTTGCACAACACCCAGGAATTTGGTGTTTTTACTGAACAAAATACCACTGCAAGACTAGAGTTTCCCGAGTCTACTCTAGAGTGTTGCAGGTGCCCCAGGTGTGTGAAAACAGCTCACCTTTTTTTTCCTGCGGTGATTTTGTGTAAAAACTCCTCAAAAAATTTTCAGGCAAATCTGATAAAGTTTACCTCTAGCAGGGCAACATGGGCATTTTTGATTCTAAAAATGCCCTCGCGTCTAAAAGCTTTAAAGAAACGATTAGAAAACATTTGATTTAAATAATTGCTTAAATTTCAGTTAGGTACATTGCAAAATACAAGTAATGAGTGAAGTAGAAATGCAATTAAATCAAAAAATTGTTTTAAAAGACTCTTTTTAACTTCAATTAACACCTCATTTTGTCCTATTTGGACAATGTTTTTGGAATATATTCATAATGTTATTCATTACACGCAGTATTTATCTATTTCAACTAATTTCAACCTGTTAAAATAGGAAAATCTTTTTAAATACATATTGATTACTCAATTGATTATAAACGTAGATAGAAAATGACAAGCCAAGAACTAGACCAGAAAACCTCAAACATCTTACGACCCAAAATTTAAATGTGATAAATTCAAATTTGACACGCTGAAGAAGAATAAATGTTTCAAGGTACTCTATTAGTGCTACTATTTACTGACCTATTCAGCTCCAAAATACCTTCGTAATCAACAAATTTTAAGCTAGTCTTAGCAGCTAGTTGGCTACAGATAATACTGTAGCTGCACTGCCATTAAAGCTCTCGGAAAATACACTTATGATGCAATAATTTAGTTTTTTGAGATTAAGCCAAATAAAACGTAAATAATGCGATATATTGCAATTCGGTCCAAGTGATTCAATAAAAAATAATGCAATTCAGTCATAGTAGAATTGAAAGAACCTAAAAAACGATAAGAACTTCGTTTTGACGGATTTGAATCACCTTGGCGTAACACATTTTTCGACCCTACACCTAACTTTTGGGGCTTTATATCTTTCCAATCTCTCTCTAGAATATCTGGTGCCCTCACTGATCAGCAGTACCATTTTAAAATTTCAATGGGCACTGATCACGCTGGTACACCAGAAATCATGAGCATGCTGATTCCCTTGCAAAAGCTTTAGCCTTCCTGCCCAGTGGCCACTGCAATGGTTCCTTGTTTTCTTTTCCCTACCATTGCAGAAACACATTACACCTATTAAGAACAATGCACAGAAAAAAATAATAATAACCTATAAACAGTATCCAGAGTCTTATAGGCACAATCAAACCTTTGATTAACAGCCTAAGACATACTGTTTCGGATTCGACATTCGGCTTTTATTCCTTATCAGTATATAGCTAGGACTACAGATATGAACATGACTGTAGAAAGGTAAGAAATCGCAAATTAACCAGATCATGACACAATTTTTTATATTACACCTAGTGCCACAAATAGAAACGTCACATTTTCCACTCCCATCTTAATTGGAAAATTCCTCCAGGTTCTCCAGTGCTGAATGGAATTGGTCCCACCATGCCCTTTACGCGCTGAGCTTTCCTACTTTTGCTGCCATGGTTGCAGCCTCTTGCTATTATCATACTTACGCAGAATAGTCATAAGAATTCTTCCAGAAGTGCCTGTTGACAACATCCACAAGATTTCCATCATCTCCTTCTTCACTGCTTCAGAGTCTCTACGCAAATGTATCTTCGGCTCTATAGGCTACACTTTCTATTTTCGACCTTTGATCCAGACCGTGAGGTGTGGCCCGACTGGTGGGACTCTACGGAGTTCCTCTGCTCCCCCATCCAGTATTCCTCAAGAAAGAATCCGTAACACCACCACCTTCCACAACCCACAGGGTTGGAGACAGTAACGAAACCATCGAAGTAGAATTATTTGTCACATTAATTTGACAAGAAAACGTTTGGCAGTAAACGAAAATATTCGCTACCGATTTCCTAATCGTACTAAACAACGTGGTAAGAGCCAATATGTCTTTAAGCGAACTTTCGACACATGAATCAAGTTCCGGCACTACAAAGGGAAATAGCTAGCTTTGGTTATGTCCTCAGTTACCCTGGGGAAATTGTAATAAAAAAATGCCAAATTCTGCAAATGTACAATAAGTTACTTACAAGATATTAAAATTTGGCAATAATTTTATGAGAATATTGGTGGCGTTCGAACTAATATTTACCTAGTATGTAACAGTATGCAAATAATAACTATTCCTTAATTTACTAAAAACTATATCTATTGCTTTGATTGTTAAATTCTTGAATATGTGTTCAACTGTTCATGCATCACAGATCACATCCTCAAATCAATTTAAGTGTCAAAAATGGCCAAAACCTGATTTTTGCGAGATCAAATTTAGACCGAAAGATAAATAGTCAACTTCTTAGGTTCCAGATTGCATCCTTTTTACTTACATTGCTTGTAATTTATAGTCTGATATGTTCTGACCAAGTTACAACCAAACTCACATGTAATTTGGAATGTTTACGTATGTTTTCTACCACGTGGTTAGACAGGGTGGATATCTAACATGATCATATTGTCCAGCAAGAGGTAAATTTGATCCAAATGATCTGAAATTTGAATTGTGGTGTTTTAACACAAAATCAACGCAGGAAAATTATAAAAATAGGTGTGGTTGGACAAAGTTGAATTTTTTAGGGGGAGCTTGCAACACCCTAGTCAATTTCTTGCATATGTTAGTTTTTAATACACCATTGTTCAAGTCGTGCGGATTTCCGAAGATAATTGTAATAGCGCACTATTAATTATAGTTGTGATTTAGTAGGCCGTGTGATCATTCACGCTTAACTCAGAAAATTGACATAAAATGTGTGTCTATAAATTGTAATTAGAATTTTGCTTTTCTTGAATACTACAAACCTCGGTCATCTAACAAAATTCAGAGCTTATAAAATTACAATCATCGCTGATAAAGTATTTTCAGCTTTATAGCATTTATAGCTTTATAGCTTTAATCATTTTATGTTTCAGAGCAACCGGCACATAAACTTTTAATGGTAAATTTCTTCGCTCTTTTCAAAACACTTCGTAGCAGTTTGTAGTATTTCATTGACACTATTTTTTTGGTACAAAAACTGAGTTTTATTGGTTTGTAATATAATACGAATTTAGCGCAAAATTCTTACAATAGTAAAATTAGAATAGAATTGTGAAAAATTGTGAAAAATAGAAACCGCCAGAATGAAAATTAGCGCGGCCAAAACTGAGTTATTTCAGCTTTCAAAAAATGCTTATCAGAGCTTGTTGCAAGTGAATGGAGCAAAACTGAATCAGATAAAACAGTTCAAATATCTTGGGGTTGCATTTACGAATGACGGAATACATGACAAAGAACTCAGATACCTAAATTGACACGGCTAGCGCAGTACTACGAGCTTTGCACTATTCGGTTGTCATGAAACGAGAATTGTCAAAAAAGAAGCTCTCGATTTTCAAAGCAGGTTTTGAGTCCGTTCTCACCTATATGGTATGAACCTTATGGATATTGACCGAAAACTTGCGATCACAAGTGCAAGCGTTCGAAATGAGTATTTTCGAGGAATCCAAAAAGTTACATGTTTGGCAAGGTGCGTAGGTTTGAGGTTCAAAAATCTCTTTACACAAAGACAAAACTTCTACAAATTGAAAGATTTCAGCTTAGATAGTTTGGCCATGCAACCAGATTGCGTCAGAAAAGACTTACCAAACAAGCTTTATACTTGCCAAAGCAAATGATAAAAGATTAGTTAGACGACTTAGAATTACTCGTAGTTTAGTGACATACATTGAGATTCTTGAATGGATTCGCTTGAGACTTCACCCAAGCAAAATGATGTAGGTGATGGAAGTGCATGACTAGTGGCAACTTAATCTTGAGCTGCTGCCCTCGGATCCCTCACGGAAAAGCGGGGATTGAAGAGAGTTTTTAAAAATGTACAGCCTACAAGTACCCAAAGAGAAGAAAAACTACAACAATTTCACCCAGGTCTGTTTTACGTTGAGAGATGTAACGTAAGATTTGTACTTTAGTTGATAAAGATTTGATTTATAGCAATAGTTTCATTCGGTAAAGATTTAATATTGGCTTTAGTTTAATTGGGTAAAGATTTTTCAGTTAAGATTAACTTACATTTTAGCTAGTCTATCGTTTTTCCGAGAGATGTAAGATAAGATTTGCACTTTAGTTGGTAAAGATTTGATTTATAGCAATAGCTTCATTCGGTAAAGATTTAATAAATAGTTTTAATTTCGTTAGGTAAAAATTTTCCAGTTAAAATTTACTTGTTTTGACTAAATTTGACTGAATGATGATGGGTAAAGATTTATGTATTATAAACGTAATCGGTAAAAATTTATTCGTTGATTAATAAATTGGTAAAGATGCATGTTTGGAAGACTTTTATCACTCGTGATATTTGTCCTTTTGGCCTTGCTGATGAGCCCTGAGATTGGGCAAAACAGCTGTCTAAGGCATGCTGTTGGAAATTATTTCGAATTGAACTATTAGAATTATCTTTTGTAAATATGTGATTGCTTAATGTTTTTGGAAAAAAAAAATTGTGTCATGATCTAATTAATTTGCGATTCTTTGCCTTTCCACGCTCATGTTCATACCTGTAGTCCTAGCTATACTGACGAGGAATAAAAGACGAATATCGATTCCGAAACAGTATGTCTTAGGCTGTTAATCAAAGGTTTGATTGTGCCTATAAGACTCTGTATACTGTCTATAGTTTATTATTAATTTTCTCAATACATTATTCCTAATTATATTTTTATTACGTAACTTAACATTAGCTGAATCCTAAGCGGCGTAATGCGCTAAAACGTCTCATGCAATGTAACAGCGATTTCACGTCAAAACTTATTCTCACTTCAATTGCCTTAGACAAGAATAGTCACGTAGTTTATAGGCAAAAGGAACAATGCTGAAAACTCGAAGAAAAACTGACTTGTGCGTAAAAATTACACCATTGTGACGTCACAATCACAAATTTGAACACGGCATTAAAGTAGCGTAATTATTTAGTAACAAACTTGAAGTTTCGGGAAACTATTTAAAATATCTTGACATCAAAAAGTTACGCAACTATCAAATAGGGACTTTCTAAGGATTGACTAGGCCAACTGCAAGCGGTAAATAGTTACGTATTAGCAAATAAACTGCACTGGCATATTATCGTCTTAATCATCTGTACACTAATGTGCAGTTAACAAATCGTAACTGTTGCCAACAGTAATTTCTTAACAATTACGTAGCATAACTTCTTAACTAATGCATGATCGCCACAACGTGCATTTTGAAGTAGCATGCGGTCGTACGGCTGTAGGTTGTGCACCCCTGGTGTAAAGTGTCCTTAAGTACAGATGCTGGTGTAACGATAATTCTTTGAAAAAAATTTTAATGTTCTAAGGCAAACCGTTTTGTTGATTATTTTTTGCAGCGGCAGCCTTAAAAACTTAACTTGGTTTTCTTTTAGCATTTTCTGCCGTGACTTTAAATTTGATTTTATATGTTTTTTCGTTTTATAATTTAGGCGAAGAGGTGGATTTGCAATATTATATTAAAGCAATAAGCAGCAATTTTGCTGGATTCAACATTTTTATTAAAAGCAAAACATATCGAACGTTTTTAACTTAACAATATCAAGCCCTCATGATGATATATTATAGTTTGCAACACATTCTAGATTAATCGCTACTTTCAGCTGAAAACAAAAACACCGCATACTCTCTGCCCCAATGTAGTGTACCAGTTTCGATGTTCGAGTGATACGAACCTTGCCTACATAGGCATGACTACCAGATTCGGCTAAAAGAGCTTGCGAACTTTTGGTTTAAGCTGGGCCGCATAAGAGTACTATAAAGACCACATACGCCCATGTGCCACTTGCCTTGATGAAAAGAACACCGTAAACTCTTTCCATGATTTAAAAAGGTGTCATAAAGAGTATGAAACTAAAATCTAACAAGCAATTTTGATTGAAAAGCTAAATTCTAAGTTAAATAAGCAACTTTATGCAAAAGGTGCCTCTTTTTGCTTAGTATTTTCTAAGTCGCCAAATTTTCTGTTACGTAATAATATCATAAAGTTAGTTCTTATCTTGATTTGACTTGATTTTTTTTTATTTTACTTAACCTTGACTAACCCATTAATAGTTATTTTAACTGAATTGGTTTATTTCACGCAAAAAAGATTATTCTGTTGCTTGTTTGCTGGACTGTAATTTTAGTATAATTGCTTTGCTCCAAAACTGTCAAGGCATTTTTATTTTGTTAGATAATAATTTGATTGATTGATTGATTGATTGGTGCATCTTTATCCTCCTATCACGAGAAAGCGACGGTGCGCTATATTTTGGACGAATCCGCACCCGCTTAGGAGTTGACCATTTTCCAAGTTTTCCTGTTGACGTTTTGACTTCTTCCCACGTAAATTTGCTGCTTGTTCGAAGCCACCAAGCAGAGATAATTATCGTAAAGCGTCTTATCCAAGGACGCAACAACGTGACCAGGGTGCGGGTTGAACTCATGATCCTGCGATCAGAGTCGTCGTAAAAACGACGCCTTTACCCATTCGGCCACGCTGCCGACAAAAACATTTAAAGTATTTTCTTACGTAATGTGCGTTATTAGTCAGCTATACGTAATTTATGTTGCCGTAATCCTTGTATTTTTTTTGCAGATGTTTCGGTGTTATTGTTTATAACATCCTGATGAGGGTTAAATTGTTTTAAGCCGAAAAAGTTCGATATGTTTTGCTTTTAATAAAAATGTTAAATTCAGCAAAGCTGCTGCTTATTGCTTTAATACTTTTGCATTTTATTCTGTAAATTTTAGCAAAAGTGGTATTTATATTATTTTTTACCACTGGCTTTTTCCTTGCCTGTTTTGGGTGAAGAATCATCAGTAAATTCTTTTGAGGCAAGATTGACTTTAAATTTGATTTTCTTTCCTTTGGCATCAGCTGTTTGAAGCTTGTTTCCAGAATTGTTAGGTTCGGAATCATTAGCCCTTTTCGTACCAAGACTGGGTGTGCTCTCATCATTAACAAATTCTTTTGAATGATCCAATTTGTTTTTTCTTTTTCGAGAATCCGATTTTGTTGAGAAACATGAACGTTGTACACCAAGTATTTCCCATTTTTTAAAGCGTAATTGTTTTCATGCAAACTTCAATTTGAAAGGGCATTCAGGTCGGAAATTTTTTGCTCGCTTTTTTCTCGAAAAGTTTTACAGATCTGAAAACAAACTTCACTGAATTTAAGCTTTCTACGACCTTCCGCTCTTAAGATATAACAGATTAGATTTCCTTCCAGAGAGGTGTTTTTCCCTTAAAAATTGTAACAGGGTTGACAATTAGAAACAAACTGTTAAAAATTGACTGTATATTCTTAATTCTCCATAAATATTTTGCGGCAGAGTTACTGTAAAACAAAGTACAGGTTTAGAACGGTAAAAGTAGGTGCTTTTCAATTAATGTAAGCCAGCTATCCCAAAGTTAATCTTCTGTCACAATTTGATAAAATAAAACAATAAAGTGAGTGGAAAACCGCTAATTTTGAACTACAATATCTTGAAAACGGGAAAGCGTAGAAACTTCAAATTTGGTGAGAATGCATTGTAGGCAATTAGGCATATCCCAAAATTTTGGTCAACAGTGAAAAACTTGACTTAAATGCCCTTCTAGACTATGAAAACTTGAATATTTTACGGCACTACAAAAGAAAAAAATAGCCCAAATTATTTTTGTCGTCTTTTTTTTTATGTTCAAAACGTAACAATACTGAACACCGCAACTGTTGTTTGTATATCGTATTAAATTGGCTCACTTTTCAATTTTTTTAATGTTTTTTTTGAAATTTAGTTTTTTTGGAAAATTTAGTTTTTTGTTGAAATTAAAAAATGTATTCAATCTTGGAGAAACGTCACCATGCAAAAATGCACTTTAACATTGTCATCTTTTGCTGCTACAAGTTACCGAAAAGTGATATAACAAATTTCGAAACTTTTGAAAGCACTGAAAAAAAATTTAATAGCTTTAAAAGTTTTGTCATTTTCTTTTTGCAACGTACAGTACAAAATCAGTACATCCACTAGTGCCATTCAAAGGCTTCGGGAACCGGTTCTTTTAGAATCCAGCGGACACAAAACGTCTAAAACGAAAATTGGTCTAATTATTGTCTATTTTGCGAAATGCACAATTCGCACATAGTTAAATAGACGTCTTTACAAAGGCGTCGAATATACGCAAACTCAACCATGTGATAAGGTCCATGAGTAACGTATATTTGGCTTCCTAGTAAAAACATCGTTTCAACTATATGCATTTTTGCAAAATGGACAACATTTAGACAAACATTAAACCACCTAAATTACGTCTTCTGCATAAATCTAGACCAAGATTAAACGTTTATTTGACTAATTTAGTGCCCACGTAAAACGTTTAAAAAAGTTGCCAGTTTTCCGTTGAAAAAGTCTTGTTTGTAAAGGTAGGCAGTTTGAGCCAGTTTTTTTGTCCAAAATGAGGTGATCTACAAAAAAAAAAAAGTTTCTCTCACCAACTTTAGGCGAGATCCAAAAAAAAACTTCAGCTTTGTGGTTTAAATCACCGCAAGTCCCTTACAACTTCTGATCGCCAATTCCATTGGGGGAAGGGGATTATTTTCATTTTTGGGGCAAAAATCGGCCTCAAAGCACTAAAAA
The DNA here is from genome assembly GCA_963965965.1 of Trididemnum nubilum. Lineage (NCBI taxonomy): Eukaryota > Metazoa > Chordata > Ascidiacea > Aplousobranchia > Didemnidae > Trididemnum > Trididemnum nubilum. Next base: position 29,806,481 of record OZ014490.1, read on the forward strand.
AGTGGAATTTTGCATACTTTTCGGGCCAATGGAAAAGGCTCGAGCCCCCCCCCCGATCTCCCCTGACTACGCTAGTGACTAGATTTAGTAGGCGTAAAAGGCATAGCCTAGTCTGCTAGTAGACATATATATTTTAGTAGCGAACCGGCTAAATGACTCCATTGCACATATTTACAATTTTGACACCTACCCAATTAAAAAATCGATTAAAAAGATCAATGACCAATTTATGAACGTATTTTTTAGAAGCTTTAATTTTCTAGAAGGCTAAATATGACAGTTTCCAAATAGCGCTCAAATTTTTCTTTATAAAATTTTTCTGAGTCTGCTGGAAGCGTTTTTATCTTTACCAAAAAATAAAAGATTAAAAAAAGTTCAAGAAAGGGCACTACAATGTTGCGGTTCTAATGATGCTTTATTATTTTACGGACTGTAGTATTTAAAAATAAGTATGCAAATATTTTTATGAACATAAGGGTCAGACTGTATTATCATCACCCGAAAGAATAAAGAAAACTAACCTTCCTCGCAAACCATTAGAAACCAATATTACAATATTCACTCAAACACGATATAAAGGCGTGAGTGAAATCACAAAGACTATACCAAATCGTTTGTTGTAAGTTGCCATAAAACAATGACTTCGATTGGCATAAAGTTTTTGGGAGCAATATAAAATAAACCAGTATATAACGTCTCACACAGTAATGTTTGAAGTTGAAAAATAAAAATAAATATAATAAAATGACAGTGGTTGATATCAGAGTTTCAACAAGTGCTTGATAACTAATGACCAGACCCATGGGCGGCTCGTCTGTATGTGCTGAGATGCTGCAACACCTCCAACCAAAAAAATAAACGTTTTGTTTCCAAAGTTAGATTAAAAAAGTAAAAATGTAAAAATTTCATACCCATTTTGTCCTATTGTTGACAAAAAAACACAAAAAATCCAAAAATACAAACAAAAACGGATTATGCAGTTCATTCCATTAACGCGGCAACACTGCTAACTAGCTGTGCTGCTGCTTTCGCAGCTCTACCTGCTGATCAAAATAAACACAAAAAGCATTCAAGCTTGGGGATTTTGAATTTGTACTTAGCAAGGCAGTATATGCAAAAATGCAACATTGAATCCTTCAAATCGGAACTGAGGAACTGAGGAACGCGATTCTCGCCGTTAACCCTCCATGCAATGATAGCGCTGTTTCGATGAATTATTCTTGATGAATTTTTAGACCTATCCACTAATTGGTTTGATTTTTGGAGTTGGTTGTTGAGAATCGCCTGCTGGCCTGATTCCCTGTTATTCTCCTTTCAGCTATTGGCTGTTAATTTTTGTTTGGCCTTGGTACCTTGCAAAGTTTTTCATTTTTTAAGCACAATTTTGCTTCCAAAATAATGTTTTTAGTTCAAAACTCATGGCCAATTTCAACGGCTAATTTACATGATTTTTTGATCGGTTCATTAAAACTCGCAGCCAATTTCAACGCTTCATTTGCATTTTGATCGCTGGCGAAACGATAATTTTGACTTCGGAGCTTATTGTTGGTTTTGCCGATTTTTTGCTCTTTTGCTTCGGCCTTCTATATTTTTTTGGCTTGGCCTGTTTTCAGCGACTAGAATTTCTATAAATAGTGAGAAAAATTGTTGTTTTTACTCATTTCGATTCATGCCAGCTCAGCTGACGAGGTTTGGTATTGACCGAAATAACGCTATCCTGAGCATTGCATGGAGGGTTATTTTACTCTCAAATTTCTTTTTGCTACAGAGAAGATTTTTTTTTCGCACGAGTGTTTTGCTTGGTGGTAGTTCGATCAAGAAATTGACTGAGCTCTATGACTTAACAAAATTGTTATGCTTTGGACTTCGCCGGTACCGATTATCCACCAAAAGTTTTTCCTAGCCTATGCGAATCTTGTAATTATGATGGCTTAATAGTGATCCTCGGTTAGCAGTAATGCGACTGAGCAGATTACTGCCACCCAGGTCTTTTCGACGGAATTGATGTTTGTGATCCCCTATTTTGTAGCTAATCCCATCTTTTCTTGATGAATTTTTAGACCTATCCACTAATGAAAATAATAGTTTGTTTGTTTTTATTATCCTTATTTGCAACACCCCCAAATTTTCATGTCACGAGCCGCCACTGATCAGACCAAGTATCACAGCAGATTGCTGAGATGCCAAAGTTTATTTCCCAATGGGCGCAAAATGTCTAAAAGACGTCTAAAGCGAAAATTGGTTTAAATCTTGTCTATTTTGCTAAATGCACAAAGTTAAATAGACGTCTTAACAAAAACGTCGCATATCCACAAAATCAAACAACGTGTCAAAGTCTATGAGCTACGTATATTCGACTTCTTTGTAAAGACATCTTTTCAACATTATGCATTTCTGCAAAATAGACAACATTTAGACAAAAAATTAACCATCTAGATTACGTTTAAGCATAAATCTAAACCATGTTTAAACGTTCATTTGACTAACTTTGTGCCTACGGGGATGTTTTTAATTTTTTAATGTTTTTGTTAATATGGTAATCTGTTATAGTAAAATGACGATAACATCAAAGCGTTTCAAAAGTCGGACACCAGGTTTATAATTATTTTTTTTCAGACGTATTCTTTTATGTTTAGATTTAATTCATAGTGATGAGTAGTGTTGTATGGGCCATTTCGTGTGATTTATGATTGCGGAGCAAGTGAGGATTGCGGAGCACACAGGATTGCGGAGCACAGAGGATTGCGGAGCGCAGAGTGCGGATTGCGGCGCACGGAGTGCGGTGTGATTGCGGCGAAATTGCTGATTGATTGCGGCGTGAATGCGGCGAAACCCCAGCCCTAACCCTAGCCCTAACCCTAAAGTTTGAATTTATAAGACTTGCCTGAGAATCACCGATTTTACAAATGTAAAATTTATAAGGCTTACCTGAGAATCACCGAAGGTGATTTTACAAATGTAAAATTTATAAGGCTTACCTGAGAATCACCGAAGGTGATTTTACAAATGTAAAATTTCTAAGACTTACCTGAGAATCAACGCAGGTGATTTTGCTAGTCTAAAATTAAACAGTAATTATTTAACTTATTGTTTAAGTGCCGCACCACCGTTTTACAAATGTAAATTCAGTGTATGACTCACCTGAGAACCGAACTGGTAAACCCTGATTTCAAGTCTAAAATTACACAGTAATTATTTAACTCATTGTTAAAGTGCCGCACCACCGTTTTACAAATGTAAATTTACTGTATGACTCACCTGAGAACCGAACTGGTAAACCCTGATTTCAAGTCTAAAATTAAAAAGTAATTATTTAATTTATTGGAGTGCCGAACCACCGTTTTACAAATATAAATTCAGTGTATGACTCACCTGAGAACCGAATTGGTAACCCCCTCATTTCAAGTCTAAAATTAAAAGGAAGTTATTTAACTTATTGTTTGAGTGTCGAACTAAGACAGTTGAAACTTTTCAAGTTTACTGTTTGGAGATTTGGTTTGTCTTTGAGTCAAATTAACTTGAAACCTTTCAAGTTTACTTTATCAAGGTTTGGAATTAAGCTTTAAACGGTTTGTTAAGCATATGCTTGCTTGTAACACGACACGTGCCATTTTCCTGTCGTGATGTTCGAGAAATGCCGTCTATTTTGAACGCAATACTATGATGTCACTATTTTAAACGCAAGTTTTAATAAGAGCAATGACGTACCGTATAAAGACTGAATTTTTGGATAATTGGCGTAATTTTAAGATGGAACTATTTGAAACCTAATTTTAGTACAACCAATGACACATCTGGACTTGTCGAAAAAAGGTTTTGTTTTTGACTTGTCTTAAAAGCCGTACACAGATGTCTGTTTTGAATTGTCAAATTTCGAACCCAGATGTTCTTAAAATTTCGTCTTGCTTATGATTCAAACCCAGTGTCAAATCTCTTTTATTTAAAACCCAAGTGTCATTTTTTGCCTTGTCTAAGATTCGATATTCTCAAAGAGAACCCAGATGTTAATTACCAAAGCAATAGTAAGACTCATCTAAAAGTCGAAGCAAACGGTTTTCAAAGCCACTTGTATTTCAATGTTTGCCTACGATTCAAAGCCAGATGTCCTTTTTTTGTCTTGCTTAAGATTCAAACGCATCGTCAAATCTTTTTCGTGTGAAACCAAAATGTCTTTTAACCTTGTTTAGGATTCGAAATTCTCAAACAGGTTTATCTCACACAATAGTGATTAGTTTTCGTATAGTTTCCTGTATTTGAAGTTGCCTGTAATTTGATCATGTGCAAGCTAAGAGACCTGGCTTCTGTTAATTTCTCAAAGTTTTTTTTTGAGACTGATTTTCAGTGAAAAATTTTTGTCTTGAAGTTTGACGGGCTATTGAAATATGAAACACGAGCGAAATTACGCGTTTCTTTGACGCCTGTATAACGTAAAACACCGTATTGATAGTGTAAATCGCTTGTTTGTACCTTACCTTACGGGTTTGTACCTTAAACAGCATACCTAACATTCTAAATTTCAAGCGATTTTCTTTCATTCATAGGAATATTTGATCAGAAGCCATTTCAAATCTTGCAATAATTTTAAAACATCACACAATTTCTGAAACTTTAGTAACTATATTTTATTTGATAAGAATAACTTCAATAAAGCATTTTGAAACCTTACAATTTCTTTGTCTTGAGTGAAATTGCAACAAAAAATAACCCAAACACTCACCTGAAATTTGAAATTTTTATAAACTTCGTCTTAATGTCAGAGTGATTTGATCAAAATACTGAAAATCGTCTGTTGCTTTATTCTGAATGCTGCTTTTACCTTAAAAGTTTCAGAAATTTTCTTGTTTTTGGAGAAAAGATGTGATTAAAGACATTCAAAGCCTTACAATTTTAACTTAAAAATCAAAAATCTTGTAAAACTATTGCCTCTATTAAAATTTAAGGACTTTTTTTGAAGTGGTATAAATTCATGTCGATCAAATTTCTGTAAAAAACAATCTTAAGGTTTTTTGTTTTTTTTTCTGGTACAATGAAAAACACTTGCGGCGGTGCAAATTTCCAATTTCGGGTAAAAAGATTAACTTCGAAGAAAAATTGAAGGTGTCTGCAATGCGTTAAGTCGTGTAAAACTGAAGACATCTGCGGATATGAAAGTTTTTATCCTTGATAAATTTACCCTTTCGGGGTAAAATGATAGACGCCTGAAATGATGTAAGTTTTTAACCTCGGTCAAATATAGCTTTACTTCTTCGAAGTGAAATCAAAAACGTCTGAGGCGCAATAAGACTAGTAAAATTCAAGTTAATTTACGGCGATGCAAGTTTTAACCTAAGTCAAATCAATTTAGGCCCTTCGCGTTGAAATGGTGGATGCTTGCAAAAATCTAAGCTTTTAAATCTTGGCCAATAAATTTAACTCCCTTCGGTATGAAAGACACCTCCAGCGATTTACACTATCAATACGGTGTTTTACGTTATACAGGCGTCAAAGAAACGCGTAATTTCGCTCGTGTTTCATATTTCAATAGCCCGTCAAACTTCAAGACAAAAATTTTTCACTGAAAATCAGTCTCAAAAAAAAACTTTGAGAAATTAACAGACGCCAGGTCTCTTAGCTTGCACATGATCAAATTACAGGCAACTTCAAATACAGGAAACTATACGAAAACTAATCACTATTGTGTGAGATAAACCTGTTTGAGAATTTCGAATCCTAAACAAGGTTAAAAGACATTTTGGTTTCACACGAAAAAGATTTGACGATGCGTTTGAATCTTAAGCAAGACAAAAAAAGGACATCTGGCTTTGAATCGTAGGCAAACATTGAAATACAAGTGGCTTTGAAAACCGTTTGCTTCGACGTTCAGATGAGTCTTACTATTGCTTTGGTAATTAACATCTGGGTTCTCTTTGAGAATATCGAATCTTAGACAAGGCAAAAAATGACACTTGGGTTTTAAATAAAAGAGATTTGACACTGGGTTTGAATCATAAGCAAGACGAAATTTTAAGAACATCAGGGTTCGAAATTTGACAATTCAAAACAGACATCTGTGTACGGCTTTTAAGACAAGTCAAAAACAAAACCTTTTTTCGACAAGTCCAGATGTATCATAGGTTGTACTAAAATTAGGTTTCAAATAGTTCCATCTTAAAATTACGCCAATTATCCAAAAATTCAGTCTTTATACGGTACGTCATTGCTCTTATTAAAACTTGCGTTTAAAATAGTGACATCATAGTATTGCGTTCAAAATAGACGGCATTTCTCGAACATCACGACAGGAAAATGGCACGTGTCGTGTACAAGCAAGCATATGCTTAACAAACCGTTTAAAGCTTAATTCCAAACCTTGATAAAGTAAACTTGAAAGGTTTCAAGTTAATTTGACTCAAAGACAAACCAAATCTCCAAACAGTAAACTTGAAAAGTTTCAACTGTCTTAGTTCGACACTCAAACAATAAGTTAAATAACTTCCTTTTAATTTTAGACTTGAAATGAGGGGGTTACCAATTCGGTTCTCAGGTGAGTCATACACTGAATTTATATTTGTAAAACGGTGGTTCGGCACTCCAATAAATTAAATAATTACTTTTTAATTTTAGACTTGAAATCAGGGTTTACCAGTTCGGTTCTCAGGTGAGTCATACAGTAAATTTACATTTGTAAAACGGTGGTGCGGCACTTTAACAATGAGTTAAATAATTACTGTTTAATTTTAGACTAGCAAAATCACCTTCGGTGATTCTCAGGTAAGTCTTAGAAATTTTACATTTGTAAAATCGGTGATTCTCAGGCAAGTCTTAGAAACTTTACATTTGCAAAATCACCTTCGGTGATTCTCAGGTAAGTCTTAGAAATTTTACATTTGTAAAATCACCTTCGGTGATTCGATTCTCAGGCAAGCCTTACAAATTTTACACTTAAAACATCACCTACGGTGATTCTCAGGTAAGCCCTAGAAATTTTACACTTAAAACATTACCTACGGTAATTCTTAGGTAAGTCTTAGAAATTTTACATTTGTAAAATCACCTTCGGTGATTTTCAGGAAGTCTTAGAAATTTTACAATTGTAAAATCGGTGATTCTCAGGCAAGTCTTATAAATTCAAACTTTAGGGTTAGGGCTAGGGTTAGGGTTACAGCTAGAGTTACGGCTAGGGTTTCGCCGCAATCACGAATCAATCAATCAGCAATTTCGCCGCAATCACGCCGCAATCAATCAGCAATTTCGCCGCAATCACGCCGCACTCCGTGCGCCGCAATCTGCAATCACACGAAATGGCCCATACAACACTACTGTGATGCACTTTTATAAAAATCTAGATAGTTGGTGGCTTTTGAAACACTCCGTATAAACTGAGGCGCAATGACATGGAAAAGGGCTGCAAATTTGTTACTCGTTTAGGCGTAACTCAGCGTGTTCAGTAAAAATTGGGTTTAAGTTTAATTCGCTGTTTGGAAGTCGGCTAGAGCTACTCATTTATTTGCCAATAGGTGAACCCACCGATTATTGTCTTAATAGTTTACGACGTCACCGCATCTACCTTGGAGAATTGCCAGAAATGATGTGTTTGATGGAGTAGGCTACCATATGCGGAAATCGAAAATCTCGAGGTCACTTATTATAGTGCGTTTAAAAAATACTATGCAATCGTGCTGTTCAAATATGACTTTTTAGCAATAAACAGAAATCTTCTTATAAAGTATTTATTGCAATTGTAATGAACATCTTTATTCAACAAGTTGGATGCTTTGAAACAGCACATTAAACGATCAGCTTTTCAAGCCATTAAATGGAGTCAGTGTTTGATTAAAACTCCATCTTCAAGTTCAAGCATGGGGTTGGCAAGCAACAAAGTCGGCATATTCTCCTGTTTGGACTAACTTGCTGAAAGCTTCAAAAGTTTGTCATATCCGACTTAAATGCTGGTGCAAGAAATATGCAAGTGTGTAACAAACGAAATTGCATGCACAGAAGTGTGCGCTTGCTTGGTAAACTGTACAGTAAATGCTAGCAAAAACAATAAAGAAGGCAACCATATCAAAGTATTTTGAAAAAACTGTGCGTGCCTTACGTTCAGTCATCACCCCGTAAGCATCGGTAATACAGTTAAGTGTCATCTCATGGAGCTCTGTTTATATCATTGATTGTCTTAACTGGGGTCGAACGCACATTTACAATTCTTGTTTTTCCAACGAATTAAAAAAGCGTTAGTCTGCAGCTTGTTCAAACTTACTTAGCCTCGTTTTGCACAACTTTAGATAATTACTTTCTCACTTTTTTGCACGGCTGCCATCCACTTTATTCAGCACCGTATCACGAGTTCTTTTTTGCTTCTGATTTTGACTGTCTTGTGGTCGGACTATTTTAACAAGCAAAGAATTTGCGGTGTTTCTGTTGGATTTTTTTTCTAGAAAACTTTTGGGTAAGATTTGCCGCGTCGATTTTATTCAACTTCTCAATGAATTTTGATTCCGTTGTTTTTGTTGCGAAAATAGTATGCAGTCGGAGCGATAAAAACCTGGACGTTCCTTCCGGGACAAAATCAACATCGAGTTACAGGTCATTCTGTAACACACAACATTACATTCAAATACATTGTTTACCCTATTATCGAGAGGTGCAACCAGAATTTTGTTAAGGAGTCTTACTATCAGCATCAAAGAACAGTTAAAAAAATGACTCACAACGAACAAAATAGCTATCATTTTTGACGTCAGATTTGGCAATGACGTCATAATTCTTTTAGAAAACATGACGTCATAATTACGTCTCAAAGTGACGTAAATTAAGCTACACAAGATGCTTACGTAATAATTAAAACAATTAACAGAGTTTATTATCAATGAGGTACTCCACCAATCTAAGCGATATTTTTCTGGGCATCATACAATATTGGCAAAAATGACGTCATATCTACGTCGTCTGTGATGTCATAGCATGCCAAAATATTCTAGGTTACAAAAACAATAAAATAAAAGCATAAAACCATCAGTTGGTTTTGTTTACAACAACGAAAGTTTCTTTAACCACTAGGTAGAGCTGGAGCACAAATTTAGGGGCTTTTTGTAGGAGTTGCCTAAACCCGATTTTTGGCACTCTTTTGGAAATTGCTAAACTCACCCTGGGAAAGATTTGTGCCGCATTTCACACTTTATTTCAGAAGTGAACGATTTTCGACTTGTAGCTCCTTAAATAATGGAATTGACGAGCAAGAAGTAACTTAAAGACGAAAACAGTCCAAAGTGTTCTTTTATCAATAAATTAAATTCTTGTATTAACACTGAAAACCTAACTGCCTCGTGCCTGATAGACGATTGTTCTAATTTCCCAGTCAACAGTATTATTTTTTAATCAAAACGGTTATTATTTTTAAAGTTTTTTCTCGGACACTCGTCAAGAAAAATTGCTTTCCACCTACAGTATTTAGTCTGCTGCTCTTGATGCCAACACTTTCATTGAAATTTCTAACGCTATATCTCTTCCCGCAAAAAATATTTTTTATGCTTAATTTTAAAAAATTTTGCACTAACTTGCAACGTTCTTATCAGTCTTTTTTTCCAGCCAATCATGGCTTAACTTTCTCCCTATAAAAGTCTTTGTTCCTATATTCTTTTTCTGCGCTCTTTTTCTGGACAAGTCTTTTTGACAGGTAAGGGATAAAAATCTTCAAAGGCAATGTTTAAACCAAAAACCCTTTCAAATTCTACATCACCATGCATCTTTTTGCTGTACATTCATTGCTTTAAATAAATTAAATTCCGTTCTGCAAAATTCTGGTCATTGTACATCATTTTTTTACTTATGTCGCCATTTAGCACGTTTAGGCACTTACTAAATTTAGCACTTGACCAATTAAGCATTTTTTAAATTTGATTAAAGCCTCTAACATTAGGAAAAATAAGCTTAGATCTTCTCTATCGATTGCTTTTGTAGGTCTAGTGTCTTTGAGACTTTTAGAATTAATTCTTACACAAATGAGGTCTATCTCTTGTACCTTTTTTTAAGGTATTCGGTTTTAAAATCTCACAATCTTCCACTTATTTTAGGTTGAAAAAGTTTTAAAGTGTGGTGATAATTTTGCATTGTATTGTATTGTAGTTGGGCGCAATAAAAAGTGTTATGGTTTGTAGGCGTAGCGAGAATTTTTGATTGGAAAAGCCCAAATCACTACAAATGACATAAAACGACGTCATCAAAACTTTTCGGAAGAGGAACTTTTGTAGAGCAAAGATTTTGTAGAATGGAAGATCAGAAGCCGTGGCCTAGTCTGGCACTTAACCAGGAGCTTGCTAAAAACAGAGAGCTTAAAGCCAAATTCAAAAAGTAAAAATGTCTAAACCGAGAGACGTGTTGAGTTAACTATTCTAACTCAAACTTGTCACTAACGGGGGTCTGGGGGCGAAGCCTTTTGTATTTTTTTTTTTTCGGAAAAAAAACTTTTTTAATGCCATTGGATCACATTTCGCACGTGTTTAGAGTCACTTGAAACAACTAGATTTTTAATTTTTGAAAGCCAATTGAAAATATTAAATTGTTCAATCTTCTTTTTACTTACAATTAAAGTCCAAAACACGTTTAAAATCTTGCTTGTGGGGTTAAACGTTGGGAGGGAATTGGCCAAGGTAGGGGAAAGTAAGGTACATCGTCTCCTGCAACATTTTAGCACTAAATAGAAATCCACTCTAACATTTTTCTTAGAGATTTTTGTTTTGTCATGAAAATAACCTGCCGTAAAAGTACATGTACGGCCAGGGAGCTCAGGCCCCCCAAATTCAAATTCAATAATTTGTTCGATGAGCATTTCCCCAAGCTAATGTTTTTTAAGTACTTTGTCGCGTAAAAGCCGGCGAGGTGAAGATGAAATGTTATTGAAAAATGTTAAATAGGTGGTTATGCCTACTAACCATGTTATTGCCCGGAACGAATTTACATTGCGCGGGGTCCCTGGACTTAGGAGATTTGCGCAACATCTTCCTGCCAAATATAGATGAAGACCAAAAAAGTCTAATCATGTAAGCGCGACGCCCCTGGCAGTGTGCCATATGATAAATCCGGCCCTGGTAATTGCATTACGTTCATAAAAAGTTTAGGTGAGGGCCTGATGTAGTAATTTTTAAAACAAAAACACTTAATTTTACCCGGGTTATACGTTTAAATTGGTTGGAAACAATTGAGTTGAGGGGGCCTCCTGTATCAATGTCATTGTTAATTACCATTGTACACGTGTATGTTGTATGCGAAAATACTAAACGCAACTGAAGCCGAAGAAACAACAGGATTTTTTGCAACCGAAAAGTTTGACGTCCATCGTTGTCGACTCCTGGGAAATCACAGCGGTCTCGTATTTGTCATAAGTGGCATTTTAATTTGTAGAGGAGGCGAGCCTTTTGTCTCCGTCCTGGCTCCGCCTATGCTATGGTTTAAATTACTACCAAAAACGTTACACAAATAGATCCAAAGTAACAGCATTTTGTCTCAAGGCACGCAAGTTTACCATACACAGCGGTTAGCTTTTGGAGTGATGTTTTTATAGAATTAAGCCACCACAAATGGGAACAGCTAATTGGGCCAAAATTGTAAAAACATGTAAAGTTTTTTACCCAAGAACACAATGTTTTGTAGTGCATCACAGCGGGAGTTAACTATTCAAGCAATCTATTGATTTCCATCACAATTTTGCTATGCTACCGTGGACTTGTTTATTTATTGTGCTCGATTTAAGTCAATGAAAATTCTAAATAATACTTGTAAATTTGTTCTCACCACGCCCACTGCTGTTAATCTCGCAAGCGGTAATCCAGCTCTCAGAGAAAAAAGCCTGGGTTGGAGTATCAGAACTAATAAAATATACGCCGATTTTTCTGGCAAAATAAATCTTGCTTTGTATTTTTTAAAAGACTTATTTTGTGGATCTCTAATTAAACAACTTTCTAATTGCGGATTATAGTGGATTTAAAGTACCCTTACGGCAATTTTCCAAATTAAGCAGTACAATCGAACACCAAACTAAATAATTGATAATCTGTGTTACCTTCCACTTCCATTTGTTGTTTTTGCCTTTGTTTTATCACCCAATTTTCCGAAAAAAAATCAATTATTTAAAATATACATTCTTTCTATTAGCCCACACATAATTCGCACTTGATGCATGTTGCAATAATGCTTATATTGAGCCTGGTATACAAAAGGGAGTTACCATTTCACCAAAAAGTTTCAAGTTAGGGTGCGTTTAGATTGGACGCGAAGCAACCAAAATTTGACGTCATCGACAGCTCCCGAAAGGTTGTGACCCGGTTTCAACCTTTCGCGAGCTGTCGATGACGTCAAATTTTGGTTGCTTCGCGTTGCTTCGCGTCCAGTCTAAACGCACCCTTAAGGAGAATAAAACGAAAATAAAGAAATATTAATCCACGCATTTTACTGTATATTTTATTTTTTAAGGGTTAAAATTAGGTATTAAGATAGGGATAGATTTGGAGTTAGTTTTAGAGTAAGAGTTTAAGTTTGGCTTGCATTTAAGTCAGAATGAATGGAAAAGTAGATAAAAATTTCAGATGAAATAGTTTCTTTCTATTCAAAGTCTTTTTTATTATGGCAGCAATATTGCTCTGCAGCCATTAGAAATTGCCATGTCTTTTCCTAGCAGCTATCTTAACTTTGCAAAATTTTAATTGTCGATTCCAATTTGTTCATCTGATTTTTTTGTTGCTGTTCTAGTTTTGAAACAAACAACCAGCAGCTAAGATTTCTTGGCTAGAACTTACAAATGAACACTTAACCTTTAATATAAAATGTGCTTGAATATTCATATTCTTTCGGAAATTGAAAAAGTAATTTTTATTTGGGAATTACCCGCAATTGCATTACGTCATTTGTGGTAATTATCTAGCAAGTGGAAATACCGTGTTTTCCCGAAAATAAGACAGGGTCTTATATTAATTTTCTTTTGAAAAATAACACCAGGGCTTATTTTAGGAGGATATCATTTATTTTCATTCATCAAAAACAAAATTGCAAAATAGAAAGTTACGAGATTTTCAAATACACAAAATATGAAAACCGATATCCATTTACTTATAAACAACACATTTTTATTTAAAACCTTTACAAATAACGCATTTTATTTAAAAAAGTCGAGTGATCTTCATGTTATCTCAGGTCATTAAACTTTTTCCTCTCCCACACCTTTTGAATTAATGATAAGAATATGATCATTATTCAGTTAATATATGCATTAACTAGCACTACTTTTTATCCTAAATTCCCTAAATAACTTTTTAAGCAGTAAAAACACATTCGAGGATAAAAAAATTTCGCTCGATCGCTTAGGTCTTATTTTTGGGGTGGGCTTCTATTAAAATCATTGTTAAATTCGGGTTAGGTCTTATTTTGGGTTAGGTCTTATTTTCGGGGAAACACGATATCAACAATGACTCATATAATTCTTCCAGTGCTATAGCTTAACTAAATATCACCATAACAATATTTAACTCCATAAATTTAAAAGCATACTTTGTGTTGTTAATATGCGAAATAAGCTGTCATGTCTGCAACTACCAATGTGTACTTTGTGATTAAATGATTTAAAGACATTTGGAGCATAATGACTGGAATTTTAAGTAATCTCAATATGAAGCAAAGAGCCAGAACGTGAGCAAGCGTTTTTTTACCGAACGTTTCAAGACATTACCAGTAAGTCTTATGACTAGTTCGGGCGAAATGAAATGATGAGGGCAACAGCAACTTGTCACAAGCTAAAGCACAGAAAAAAAGGCAAAGCGGCGACAGACAAAAAGCGAGCGTAAAATTAAAAGCAATTATTGTTTCACACGTTAAAGAAATACAAAGAACTTGAAACTTTGTCGGAATTTAGATCTGGATTTCTTTGCTGAATCATTATAAGGGTTCTTTGATTGATAATTTCGCCAATGGTCAGACCTAGCCAAGATGATAGGGTTTTTGAAACAAACTATGTGATTAGGGTTATCGGTCAAATGCCACGTGACATCCGTATTCTGCGGCGTTTTAGAAGCCGCTTTCCTTTTTTTCCTGTGCTGTAACTCGTGACAAGCTGCTGTTGCCTCAATTATTTATCTGCTCATGATGAGATGAATGTCTTAAAACGTCTGGAAATAAACTCAGGTTCTGGCTTTATGTTTTATATTGAGACTTTTTTCACAAGGTGATCAAAAAAGAAAAAAAGAAAAAAAAAGAACTAACAATAATTATTTGAACGAAAATTTTAATTATAAGTTATTTTTATTTTTCTGCCGGCTGTGGTAATAGATTTAGTGCATGAAGTATTGCTACAATATTTTTCCAACCATGTCTTTGGCCAACCAAAGCGAAGGCATTTGCGTGGAAGCCTTTTGCAGTGTACAACCTGCTTGCAAATGTGTGAGGGTTTTTAGGAGTCTTAAAATTGTATTTTTTGTTACGATTAGATTTCTTAGTGCGTTTGTGCTGTAAAAATGGTGACGTAAGGACAATGCAAAAAAAATAAAGTACGGTTTAATAATATCTGACTCTTGCTAAATTACTATCATCAAAACATGTTTAACAAAAATTTTATAAACCTATCTATAGAACAGTGAGATTTGATCTACATTGGACCAATTAACAGGTCTGCAACCTGGGTTTTACTGAAGGATGGGTTAAAAAGCATTCAAGTCGGAAATTTGTTTGTTTGGTCATTTTTCTCAAAACATTTTGACAGATTGGAAGGCTAACTTAACGAAATTTGAGCTTGAACTTTCAACATCTGTTTTGCGAAATTGCAACTGTGCATTGTCACAATAACAGACATGATTCAAAAAGCATCTATTTTCGACCAAGAGTGAAGAAATTTATTACTCAACATATATTGGCCTTTAGAGGGTCAAAACTTTAGACAGACATTAACCAAACAAAGAATTTAGTACTGCTACCTTCAAAAAACAAAACAAAAAATTTCCAATTAGCAAATACAATACCGACTTCGGCTACAAAATTATTTAATTTTTCAATTTATTTAATACTTGATACGTGTAGTTCAGTTTTTCAACTAATGTTGTGGTTTGGTTTTTTCTCATGTTAAAGATTACTGGTTTACATTGCACAGCATATCATTTTATTAAATCATTGAGCCCATTTTATTTTATTTTCCAATTGTGAACTATCTAGGAAGCACTAAAGTGTGAACTACCTGGGAAACAACAAAAAACTTTCCAGTTTTTTGGTGTTTCCCAGCCTATGCTTCTTAAAATTATAGTTTTTTGAATGTATTTTAAAAGTTACTGTTATTGATACAGTAACATCATTAAAATTAATTTTTTTAGTTGATGATTGTGTATGCGTTTTCTCTTTTTCTCGGTGTATTTGGCGAACATAAACTTGATTTGATTTCTACGATTTTCCGTTCCTAAGATATAACAGATTAGATTTCTTCTTAGAAAATTTTTTTCCTCTCAGAAATTTTGCCAGAGTTGACAATGACAAACAAAATTTTTATATAGAAACTACATTCTCAAAGAAATCATATTCTTCTATTCCTTATACAATTTTGGGCTCCACCAAGTTCAAGTTCAAGTTCGATTTATTATTTGTCGCTTAGGTGCAATAAAAGACACACTATACATAAAAATAATTTGCAAAAGCAAAACAAAAACAACTTTTTTCACGACCGGAGACTGGAAGGGACCTGTTACGGTCATCTAGTCAAACAGCCCCCGATTATGCACCTTTTTGCTCATAAGAGCTTTAGGCCTACGAGTATTTGAAGTTGTTGTTATGAGAGAGATATGATGAGACAATTTTAGTAAAAATTCTAGTTAAATGTTGTTAAGAAGAACTGCTTAGAATCAGATTTAAACTTAGAGAAGGAGGAATTTTTGATGTTGTGGGGAATAGAATTCCGGGTTTTAACACCCTGGTATAAGAAAGATTGTTGCAATTTTGTAGTTTTCAGTAAACATGAGAGAAGAGGAACAGCGGGTAGGGCGGGAATGTCTGACATTGGACTTTGAGAAGTGTTGGTTTAGGTTATATGGATGTTGTTTGTGGTATACATTATACATTATTTTACCAACTTCATAATGGTAAAGTTTGTTCAGTTTTAAGACCTTTAGAGTTGTATATGAAGAGTTTGCACTGGAATTCCATTTTATTTGGGTAACAATTTTAACAGCTTTGTTTTGGAGAATAGAAATTTTGTGTAGATAAGATTTATAGGTAGAACCCCATATGGGAATCGCATGGAGAAGGTGAGGATAAATTAATGCATGATAGAGTTGCAATAAAATTTCTTTGGGAAAATAGCATTTAAGTTTATTAAGTATACCTACTGCGCAGGCAATTTTACGCTCAACAAATTTAAGATGAATGTCAAATTTAAGGTTTTCGTCAATCCATAGTCCCAAGTACTTGACATTGCTATTTACAGCTATTGGAAGACCATCTCATAATATTTTTGGTTTTTGTGTGGCAGTCTTAGCTCCTGGAGCTATAACTAAAGCACTAGATTTTGTAGCATTAATTGTTAGCTTACTAGCTGACATCCAACGATTAGCTATTTCGACTTGGCGATTTATTAAGGTTTCTAAATCTTTTCCTTTTGAAGCTTGAACATATAGACAAGCGTCATCAGCGTATAGCACTGGAGAAAAGTCAAAAATGTTGAATATATCGTTGACATAAATAGAGAAAAGTATAGGCCCGAGATTTGATCCCTGAGGAACACCAAATTGTATTGTTTTAGTTGTGGAATAGCTCCCATTAATATACACAAATTGTTTACGTTCAGTGAGGTAAGATTTGAGCAGGTTATATACTACACCACGAACACCATAATGATGTAATTTTTTTAAGAGTATATCATGCAAAACCGCATCAAACGCCTTTCTTAAATCCAAAAACATTAATCCAGTAAATTTTTTTTTATTCATATGGTTATTTATTTTGCTCATTATATCCAGGATAGCATGTGTAGAAGATAAGTTTTGTTGAAAGCCATATTGGTTAGGGTGAATGATATTAGTTTTCTCAAAAAATTTTGAAAGACGGGTATAGATGAGTTTTTCTAGAATTTTTGAAAAGTTTGATAGCAATGATATAGGTCGGTAGTTATTAACATCAGTTTTAGGTCCAGCTGTAAAGATTGAGATTATTTTGGCTGTTTTTAGACAGTCAGGAAAGATACCGAATTCAAAAGATAAATGAAAAAGATAGGTTAGATATGGTGTAAGTACATCACATGCTATGCGAATAAAGTATGAGTCAATATTGTCGTGCCCTGAAGATTTGCGAAGACGCAGAGAGTGTATGATATTGAACACTTCGCTGTGCCTAGGTGGTTGAAGAAACATTGATGAGGCCACTTTTTGGTTCAGATATTTTGAAAACGAGTTGTTATCATTAGTTGGAATTTTGTCGGCCAGGTTTTTACCGACTGATACGAAATGTTCATTGAGTTTTTCAGCAATTGAGAAACTTTCGTTTATATCTTGACCATCAATTTTTAAGAGATCTATTTTCGATTTGTTAGTTGGGATTGGTTTGTAGGTAGCGCAGATCTAATTAGTTCCCAGGTTTTGCGAGGATTGTTCAGATTTCTACCAAATTCTTGTCTGTAGTAAATTTTCTTAGATGCGGTTTTTACTTTAGTTAGTGTGTTTAAGTACTTCTTGTAAAACCTTTTCTGGATCTCGGTGCCCGCTAAAAAATGGCTCTTGTACAATTTACGTTTGTGACAAACAGAAATTAAAATGCCTTTTGTAATCCAAGGCTTTGACTGTAATTTTTGCTGTTTACGTGACAGCTTTTTAAGAGGCGTGCGGATTTCAATTGTGTTTTCAATCAACGCGACGAATTCTGCAATCAGCTGATTAAAATTGTCAATCAACGCGACGAATTCTGCAATCAGCTGATTAAAATTGTCAGGTGTAGCGCTGTAGATTTGCGGATTAAAACCTTGCAAGTTTAATTCTAGTTGGCGACAGAACTCCTCAGAGTTGAATTTGCTTTTATCTCTGCGGTAGATTTTTATGTTATTTTTCAGGGGTTGGTTGAAATTCATAGTAAAGGAATATATGACAAAATGGTCGTTTATATCCGTTTGGATTATGCCTGGCAATATAATATTTCAGTCATTAGTTATAATGTTATCTATAATGGTTTTCGAGTTCTCTGTTACGCGCGTGGGAATTGTTATTGTGGGAAATGCGCTATTACCTAATATCATATTCAAGAAATCATTTGCAGAAGTGTTGGAAGATTCTGGGGAAATGTTAACTTTGAAATCTCCGCAAAGGTAAAAAGTTTGATTGGTTTTTGTGATCTTCATAATGCTTTCGTTTAGGGCCTAAATAAAGTTTTCGTGTTTTGGAGTGGGGTGTCGATAAACTACACCTACGATATTTTTCGCATTGGTTCTTACATGAGATAATTTTATCCATAGGTTTTCGCAATCGTCACAGTCTATATTAAATATATCAGTAATTTGAAACTGATAAATGGTGGAAACATACATTGCAACCCCGCCAGCTCTCTTTTTAGTAGGGTAATAAATAAATTCATAACCAGGTAAAGATACATTAGTAATAGGTTGATGTGTGATCCAGGTCTTGGAAATGCAAATTATATCTGGGTGGTTGGGAAGTGATTGAATTAAGTCATAAAAAGAGGGAAAGTTCTTATTTATAGAGCGTATGTTAATGTGAAGAATGAAGAGTTTTGTTCATGTAAAAAAGAATGCAATAAAGTGGTAAATTCTTTAGGATTCTTAACTGATAGGTTCACATTGCACCAATCACGATTTAAAGAAAACTACTGTAATTATATCGCCAATGTATTGGTGTTGGAATGTCACTACCGGGAAGGCTCTACTGACGTTTGACTCTACCCTTAGGCAAGTGACGACGACAGCATCGCAAGAAGCTGGACATTGGTACAATTTTGCCTTTCTAATTTAAAGCTTGCGGAGAAAAGGAGGCTCAGCGTTTCGACCACCGTTGTGTTCCTCCGCTCTCTCATTTACGGAAACGTGTCATATCAGGCCAAGTCTGAAACCAAACAGTAATTTGAAAACAGTCACTTCTATACTTTCATTTTTTTGTATTATCATAAGCCCACGATCATTAGAGCGCAAAATTTTAATAGAATCCAGCGATACAATTAAATTGCGAATTCAAATAAGAAAGGAATGCAACCTAGACACAGACTCATAAAGCCCCTAAAAATTAGCAAAATGTCTCAAATCTTATAGAGAACATGCAATGCAGAGAAGTATTAGCAGGTGAAAAAAACAGCCACGAAACTTGAAAGTTTGAGTAAAATGACTCTTTTTGCGTAAAATTTTTGGAGGGGATCTCTTAAAACAAATGACAGCATCAGTTACGTCTTGCAATGCGTAGATGGTTGCAAAATCAACCTGTCAAGCTCAAAGACGATTAAAAAAGTCAGCTGCACAAACAAATACATGTAAAAAAGGTTATTAAAATCAGCGAAAGCCCAGTATTTAAAAAACAAAAAGTTGATTTTTTTAAAAAATTTAGAGCAATATGCTCCAAAATTTTTGTGGAGAGTTTTTCTTTCAGCTTTATTATTAGAGGGGATGAGAGCAAGTTTTTGAGAAAAAGTTCTTTTGAACTGCTCTAATATCCATAAACACATCATGGCCAGCCAATTGCGGTCCTGTTGTTGCGTTAGACTGCATTATGGGAGAGCTAGATTTCTGTCAACCTTTATTTTCCTTTTATCTTTTAATAAGAGATATCCTACTAAACAGCAAAACAATTTCATCACTAATTCGAAAAAACGTTGCCAAATTGAAGGAAATTGGACGAATTTATTGCATTTTTCTAAAAAGGTTTCTGTTTAAAGACAAGTTAGCAGAATCTTCTGGCTTGAACTTAAAGTCTTCTACAGCTTCTCGAATCTCGACTAGGCCTAATCAATCTATTCTATAACTAATACACCAGCAATGCAAAAAAGTTGTCTTGCCATAGGATTCAAACCTGCAGCCTTTGAATTACCGGTCCACTGTTCTACCACTTGAGCTAGAGAAGACGTCTCCTCGCATTTTTATTTTTGGCCATTTAAACCTCGCAACTTGCTTACATCATGATGTTAATAATAATTAAATTTCAGTGTTTTGACGCGTGAGGGTCAAAGTTTTGATGTATTAAATCACTTATGTGCTGTCTGCCTTTGGGTCTACCAGGGCGGAAGTATAGAAACTCTTCCGATCCTCTAGGCCAGATAGCACATAAACGATTAAACATCAAAACTCTGGCCCGGCAAACGTCAAAACATTACAATTAAACTATTATTAATATCTTAGTTTAAGCAATTTGCTTCCTTAAAATAGCCAAAATCAAGCATGCCAAGAGACGTCTTCTTTAGCTCAAGTGCTGTAGAGCAGTGGATTGGAAATCCAAAGGCTGCAGGTTTGAAGTCTTTAAGTTGTTTCAGTTCTGGTGGCTCTTCCCCAGGCTTCCACCCTGGTAGCTTTTAGGCCAGAGAGCATCTAAACGATTAAACATTAAAACTCTGGTCCTGCAAACGTCAAAACATAACAATTGAACTATTATGGACAATAATTACCTGAAATTAATGATTTGTCAAGTAAAGTACCATAAGCGGTAATTAAGTATTTTGCGAACACTTATTGATAATATATTTAAACAAAACTATGCACTCGTGCTGTTCAAATGTGACTTCTGAGCAATAAACAAGAAGCGACACTTAGGGCATTATATTGCAATTGTAATATACATCTTGAATCTCCAAGTTACCTTGGCCAGGAGACAGCGAAGGGAATTTTCTATCTTTGAATTAAACTGCCGCCTGCTCAGCTGTCTTCCACACTCAATGGAGTTTTTGTTGCTTAACGTCAAATAGAGAAGCTGTGAACTCCAATTCTTAATAGTCTTTGGTTTGACCCAAGGGGAATCGAACCTGAGTTTACCGTTTCTATAGTAAACGCTCTATCGACTCTAACACTCATTTATAACTTCATGAAACCAGATTCTTTAAATTCTTAACTTCTGCCACCACGATTCTTTAAATTCTGCCACCAATTTTTGTAGCCGCTACTTCTCCAAATTGAAAGATCTCAGCTTAGATGGTTTGGCAATGTAAGCAGAATGCCTCACAAAAAATTCTCCAAACAAGCTTTACTTGCCAAAGCAAAAGGGTGAAAAAACAGTTAGACAACCTAGAACTTCTGTAGTTGAATCAATATTACATTGAGGATCTTGGGTGGAATTGCTTGGGACTTCACCCAAGCGAAATGATGAGGGTGATGGAAGACCGTGAAGTGTGGTAGCTTAATCTCAAGCTGCTGCCCCCGCAACTCTCACGGAAAAGAGGGCAATGAAGAGAGAGAGAGAGAGATTTTTCCTTGAAGTTTTCAAGGGTTTTGTTTGCTTTTCTATTATTTGTTCTGTTAAAGTTGCATTTCTACAAATTTTTCATTTCATCTACCAGCTTCTTTACTTCCTGAATTATTTTTAATTGACGAATTGTAGGAATTCCAGCTTCGTGGTGGGTAAAAGATGTGCTTTTGATAGTATTGTCATCAGGTCTAGAAATAGTTCCTGGCAGCCAACTGCAAGAATTTGCAAATCTAGTAATGGTATATTGCTAGTAGATTTACAAACGTTCATGTTTTATAGAACTTGTGCTAAATAGATTGCACTTGAAGTGAGTTCGTAAACGAGTCTCAATATTTTTCGTTATTTTATTGCATGAATCCTGCTGGCAAAGCCAGCAGGCTGTTCGAGCCAAAGCAAAGCATGTTAAGAAACAATCGCGTGGCCCAGAGGAGCTCTAAGGCCTTCACCGGTTTGGTCTGCTTGCAAAAATAACCAGAGAACTTTTCAACTAAAATATGAGATTGTATTTAACAGAAATAAAAACAGACTTCCACACGGCATAAAAAAATAACTGAAGTTTGGTACGTTGAATCAAATTAGAAAACTAAAAATTGCCATGTGTTGACAGTACGCTTGAAAATTAGGAATGAAACTAAAACCAGGTGTCGGGTCAGTCATTTCTTTCTTTAGAGATTGCCATCAGCAAAAACTAAAAATCACAGTAACGTAAACAAAGAATGATCAAATTATATGCAAATAAGGTGTAATTTTGCGACGCAGCAAGCTGAAATTTCCTGCTGCTCGCAACAACGCATGAAGGTGAAAATTCGAGTCTTGGTGAAAAAATAATCCTGTAACGAAACACAACAAAGATATAGGTTCGATTCCAGGTAACTACAAGTAAAAAAGGACTGTGCTGAAACATCGCGGCCCCTTGGAACCGACAATAATTATGAGGTTACAATAAACAATTAGTGAAAGCACTGTCTATAACATAACGGTATCTTCAAATCAGGTGACAAAAAATCTAAGACAAAAATATATATATATATAAATGTGCAACACACAGTTCTGTAAATTAATTTACGATTGAATGCTAACGACAATCAAAGGTTCCTGACCCAACATAGATAAAAGATTAGGCGAATTCTTATAACAGCGACCAGTATCAGTATATTTAGCACAGGATCCAGCGGAGGACAGGCAGAAATACAAAAGCACGAGATCACAAAACAGGATTATGGTAAACATATTTACGAATACATTACACCTTTTTAATATTCGAGCAAACGAAAAACTACAACACAAACAAAGTCAAACAGGAGCTATCTTTGATATATCCCGCAAGATATATTCAATCGGACAAGAGTCTGCTGCTGCTGTGCTCTTGCCAATTACTGCCACCGTTGCACGGCGAACAATTTCGGACCCTTTGCGGACCTGAGGGTGTAAACAATGTATTCGGCCCAGCCGGTAAGCCCCTTTATGACGGAGGTCCTCACTATCGCCCACCAGAACAAGTTGCCCAGGGACAAGATTAGTTTTTAAAGTTCTCCATTTATTACGACCTTGAAGGGAAGGAATGTATGATCTCATCCAGCTAGGGTTGTAATCCCGGGAAATCCCGATCCCGAATTCCCGGGATTTGGGGTATTTTTTCCAATCCCAATCCCGGGATTATATGTCTAGAAATCCCGGGACTTATTAAATGTAGTATACCCCTGATTGACCGTTTAATGTCAGCCTACGGAAGTGAGCATCATGTAATGTTACAATTCTAAAGTACAGAATTAAGTTTTGCGTACCCTAGCTCAGCGTTTCTCAAATGGTGCACCGCAAGGGTTAGCTAGATGCGCCAAACTTGTATTTCTTAAATTTACGACCTGTTATTTGCACTATTCTTTATTTTCGGAATTTATAAAATTGGATACGATGACCATCTTGAAGTTGTAAGATATCCGACATTGCAATTATTACAGTCATATTCTTGGCGCAAAACCCTTTTCCTGGCATGCTGCTCTACATGAGTGGAGTCAGAGTCTCAGAGACTAAATGAAGTTACTATTTTCTACACTCGATAAAGTTGCTGATGGAAACAGTATGATGTGCTCTAATACTTATAGCAGCTAACTGATAGCTCAGCTTCTGCCCAGAGAATGAGTGCAAGACACGAGCGCACACAGTGTAAAGAAGTCTGTACTGTGTAGTTAACTAGCAGTATAAATTGTGATGTCATACAGCATTGTTCGTGGCCCACATTTTTAATGAAATTGGAACAATTGTGTTCCCTTGCGCAATGCTTTGCGGAATTGAGCATAGGAAAGCATAGACACTTACTTACAGTTACAGTAGTTTAGTTGGTCACTGGCAAATTAAGAGTTATGTGCTTTCAGGTATATGAATGAAGTAACCGCAAAGAAAAAACAAGCAATAGTAGCATATTTGTTAAGAAAGCACATCTAAAGATTCATTTAAGCAAATGGGTAGAAAAGAAAGTGTTGTGTAACGTATTAGGATGGAAACTATGATAGGAAACCTAAGGAAAAAGAACCTTTTTGTTCTTTCCATACTACTTTTTTTAATTATTTGCTCAATCCCGAATAATCCCGGGATTATAAGTCTAAAATACCGGGAAATCCCGATCCCGGGATTGTATAAACTGGTCCCAAATTTACAACCCTACATCCAGCTAAGCCAAAAACGATGAGCCAGAGAAGAGTTGTACAAAAAATCTTTTCGAAGGTCTCCTTTGTCATGGTACTCGCAAAGAGGGGTGTTAGGCGACAAATGTTGGCCCAAAAAGGACGACGGTGTAATAGGGGACAAGTCATTAGGATGGTCGCTCACTGTGGTGAGAGGTCTATCGTTAACAATGCGCACAGCGTCCGCAACAAACGTTTGTAATTCGATTAAAGAAGGTAAGCGGCGAGTATTTCCAATGGTTTTGTTAAGTGCGCCTTTAAACAACTTGACCATTATCTCCCGACTTCCACCTTGGCTCGGGGCGTAAGGTGGAATGCGAACCCAATTAATGTTACATTTACGTAACGAATTATGAAATTCTGTAGATTTAAGCAAGTCCGGTAAACGATCGGCCGCAGCGCAAAAAGTGGAGCCATTATCCGAGTATATGGTATCCACTGCTCCGCGCAAGTTTGTAAAACGCGAAAAAGCAAGGAGGAAGGTATTCAAATCGAGACTAGTGACTACCTCCACATGCAGGCAGCGGGTGGATAAGCATGTAAAGAGTAGGCCCCAAGCCTTGCAAGAGCTACGTCCAACTCGAAAGTGAAAAGGTCCTAGATAATCCAAGCCGCAAAACTTAAACGGTTTATTGCACAAGGCAACTCGACACTCTGGAAGATCCGCCATGAGCTGTCGAATCGGCTTGGCTTTACGTAAGCAGCAATGTCCGCAATCAGCGATGAAATGTTTCACATTTACTATGCCATGAATTATCCAGTAACGCTGGCGCGTCTTCAATAACGTGTAAGAAGGGCCAGCATGTCCGCAATTTACATGTTCAAAAAGAATTATTAAACGTGTCAAACGGTGCCTTCCCGGTAAAATGAGAGGGTGTTTGGTGTCGGTAGGAAGCTCTGCATTCTCTAGCCGACCATCGACACGTAATAGCATATCATTTCCGACGCAGGGGCGCAGGTTTCTCAAAGTTTTCAATTCATTTACTTGCCTTTTTTCATCGGGGCTGTTTACGTTATTTACTCTCCGTTTAAGGAAAGTTTCAAAATCGTCCGGCGAACCTTTGCTTAAGACGTCAATGGCGGCCCCGAAGTTCTGAGACTGAACGTATTTTACCGCTTTAATGAGGGCGCGATCCAAAAAATCAGCATTAAGGTCCGGTTTTTTAAACGTTGTTCCTCGAAATTTAGCAGTGACATATTCTGCAAAGGCTACGAGATAAGCCAAGCGCTTTTTTAAGGTGTACAGGTCACTAGCAGTAATAATGATTTGATCTAGGCCATTTTCGCTTTCATCAAGTGATTTCTTTTCGAGTAGGGCCATGCAAACAACAGGCACACACTTCGACCCATCAACACTCACCGGCTCCTGCCGAAGGAAGACAGGCCCCCCCAGCCACAAATCAATACACTCAGGGTTCTTACCAATAACATCGCGGGTACCGACGTCAGCAGGATTCTGTGACGTATCAACGTACTTCCAAACATTACCAGGAGCAACCTGAAGTATTCTCTCTACTCGACGCTTAACAAAGCGAGAGCGGTTCAAGTCCGGGTTTGTCAGCCACCCAAGAACAACTTGGGAGTCTGTCCAACAATGCAAACTACAATTCAGATCTTTCAAAGAGTCTTTAGCCTGTAACAACAACTCGCTACACAATTTGGCGGCCTCAAGTTCTTTACGTGAAATGATCCAGTTAGTCTGATGCGACAAAACTAATTTAGATTTACCAAGAATAAATTTTACCTCCGGTTTACAATCAGCCAAACTCCACAAATAGACGACACAACAAAGAGCCGAATTCGACGCATCACAGAAACCATGTAGTTGATATTTGACTTCAGCATTATCACACGAATATTCAGGCAAAATATTACGAGAGATAAAGAACTTTCGAAGCAAAGTTGAAATCTCTAACCACCTTTTCCAACTATGCTGAATGTCGACAGGAACCAAATCATCCCAGCCAGCGCTCACAGCGGTAGCTTTTTCCAAAATTAACTTACCCCCGAGAATGTAAGGTCCAATCATGCCTAAGGGATCAAATTGACTAGCCAGTTGGCTGGTCATCTCGCGCCTCGTAGTAGCATGAGAAAACTCTTTAACATTAATCCGAAAATTATCATTTTGAGGGTCCCACGTTAATCCGAGGGTTTTCGAATTAGGAAGGGGATCTGAACAAAGGTCAACTTCTTTAAAACAGGTAGCAAGATCAGAAGGAGAAACAAGGTTCAAAATTTCCTTGGCATGACAATTCGCTACCCACTTACTCAACTTAAAACCCCGGCTGTTAAATAAGGCAATTCCTTCCTCAGCAACAACTTGGAGATCTTTAAGCGAGCAAGCAGCCAACAACAAGTCATCCATATAACGATTATTAGTCACAGCATTTAAAGTCAATTGACATGCATTGGTAGGATTTTCCTCAGCTAAACGCTTCATAGCTAAAAGAGCTTTAAAGGGACTAGAATATACCCCCCAAACATGGCGGGTAAAGCGATAAATTTGAGTATCAGTTGTAACGTCGCTTATGTTTTCTTGTTTATACCTGGTTTCGAACACTCGCTCTACTGCATTTAGCTTTTCGTGTATATTTGGCTGCTAAGGATTTCCAATGATGTAATGCTACACAACGCACGTGATGTCAGCGATTAAGCGTTTTACCGCGCCTTTTCTACTGTATGCAAATTATCTATTGCGCAACTTTTTGAAACTGTTTTCTTGAATTTTCGCGCTATAACTCCTTTGTTCTGGGTCAGTCAAATTTGGTTGTAGTCGAGGAAGGACGTTAAATTTTTACACTCAGAATTACCAAGAATCTTAAATTTGAAATTATTAAGTATCGGATTGTTTCAGAAATTTAGCAAGCTTTGGAGTTTCAGAATTGTAGTCCTTCCTCGAGGTCTTAAACTTGTCCTGGGTGGGTTCCATCTTATTTATATTTGGACCTTTTGTCCCCTGAGCTGTTGCTCAAGTTTGATAATAAGTATTTTACTGGACTATTGTCCTCTCTTATCAAGTGTTTCTGTACCGTTTCCCGGGGGCCCACTTCAGAGACTGCGTTCTTTGAAGACTTCGATTGGAGGTAAAGCTTACTATCTGCCTGAAGACGAAACCATCGGTGAGTTTGGTTTTTTATTGCAATTATTCTAATCAGTATTCTCAGTCTGATTCTTAAATCGTAATTATACCGTAGTTGTTACTTTTTGTTTGGATATTTGGCGTATTGTATGTGTTCAAATTGTGGGAGTTATTTGCAGAGCTGGGCAAGTCCGCGAGTTAGTCCGCAAGTCCGCAAATCCGCAATTGCGGACTAACGAAAAAAGTTGCGGACATGCGGACTTGCGGACTTTGGCAGTTTAAATTGCGGACTTGCGGTTGCGGACTATTTTTAATTTTAGTCCGCAATTCCGCAAGTTTTATACAAATATTGAAATTTCTTACTATTTTCGTAAAATATTCATGTTTTTACCCAGTCAAACATGAGAAATCAATTTAATTTTTTTGAGTTCAAGTTCCGCAAAAATATCAAGTTATTCGAGTTCAGGCTGACATAATTACTAGGTCTGCTTTCCTACTTAATCGCTTTCTTTTTGTTGACATGCTGTTTGGTAACTTGAGAAACGAATACATGCCGCGTTCTCATCTTTTATGCAAATAGTTGGTTGATTTTTTAGAACATTTTAGAACCCCCTTTTGTGCTTGTTTTAAGAATCTTCTAGAACTGTCATTGTGGTAATTTTAACTGTATTGTCTTTAGACCTTTCATCTCATAATCTTTAAGTCTGCAACTAGTGCTCAAATTAGATAGTCTTCGACAGTACGAGTGATATGGTGTCTCAAATTTTCGTAGTTTAGTGTATCAAGTTAGATGTGTAGCTAGTTGGTTGCTGATGTTTCTATTTCTACAGTGAGACCTCGAAGCAGTTTTTTAGTAATATAGTCTAGTAAAGTCTAGCATAGTGTTAGTATAATCAATAGCGTAAATTTTGGTCTAGTAAATTTTAGTTACTTGATATTGATTTGGCTAGCTGATAATTGACTTCTTGTTTTGCCGTGCTTCTTTGGATAAATCAAATTTTTGGTTTTCCGTGAGGAATAACATTGTTATATTTATATCCAAAGTGTGGTATGACTGCAGAAATATGAAGGATACGGCGCGCGGCGAGACAGGCTATTACAAGCGGGTCTAACTTGATTCAAATTGGAGTCAACACTGTTTTCTCGAGTTCGACAAAACAACCGAATTTTTTTGGGTTTAAGTTTGACTTTGCAGCCCCGGTTCAAACTATGGCTTTGTTGTTTTTTACCGTAAGTTTACAAAATTTGCCAATGAGATATCATTTTTTGTACTGGTAGCCAGTGCCGTCGCTACGGTGAGGCAAGGGGCGCCGTCCCCCAAACGACTGCTTGTGCCCCCCCATTTTAGTTCATTCAGAATGCTTTTTTGGAGCATCGCGTAACGACAAGACAACAGGCAATAATGGACAAAAGAATAATAATTTTCAAACATGATTATCGTTTGAAGTTTTCTCGATTGTTTGCAAAATTGCTGGCCACCAACTGCTGCACATAAATGTGACCCAATAATCCATCTTATTAACACGCCTTTACGGATGTGTCGCGGAATAGGGATGTATGCCTACAGAAGCGTTACCGGTATTTCGTTAGTGATAATAACCTGAAACAATACGTAAACACATTTCTTTAAAAGACCTGCTGTTTTTTTTTAGAGCACATTCAAGATTTATTTTAGTTCGCAGTCAGTGGCGCAATTCGGGGGAAGAGGATAAGGGATCATTAACCCTCTTTGACCAAGTCATTTAGAAAATATAACAAAAAAAAAAAAAAAATAAGCGTTTAAACGTGTTTTGGACTTGACCTAATGTATATGGGGACTCAAGAGGCTAAACAATTTAAGTCGTTTAATGACTTCTGAATTTTAGCAACTTACTGTAATTATTGATATGGTTTTAAAACGTGCGAAATGTGATTCAAATGGCGTTAAAATTGCTATTTTTGCCGCAAAATCGCGAAAATCACCCACTAGCTGAGCCCACTCTGTAACACGCTTGAGTAGCAACGGTTTGTTCAGCATGGGACCTAAATTAGACAATTTTTGTGCAAAAAACATTTACTTTTGGTTCAAGCACCCTCTCTCTTACTTAACAAAACCCTGGTTGCGCTTCTGGTTGCATTCACTCCAGCAGACAGATTTTTCAAGCGATTATACCGGCCGCATGCGAAACGAGCTAATAAACGTTGCTGGGCTTATATGTATCTTTTTTCAAAGTGAATACAAATTTGTAGCTTTAAAATATCAGTTTTTATGTGCAAAAGTTCAGTCCATTTTCGGCTAGGACCCTCTCACTTCGTTTGGTCTGGCGATGGCACTGCTGGTTGCGTGTGCTTATCTCATTCCTAGAGTATTTATTGAAACTAGGGACTAAAAATTTAGTAATACGATTAGTGATATGAATGTTTTTTGCCTTCTACTGCCTTTGCCTTTTCCTGCCTCGAAAAAAATTGTTTTCTTAGAATATATTGTTGCAAGCGGAAATGCGGATTGTGCTTTGCTATTTGATGGCTTCTCACTGTAATTCAATGGCTTTCAATCTCCAAATCCCTAGCTTCATTGTCGCATTTTTGAGGGTTCGCCGGAGGGTTGTGCATTATACTTCCACGCAGTTTAGCCATTTACTGTATAAGCAGAAGCGCAACCAGGAGGGCTGGGGGTTAAAAACCCTTAGCCAAGTCACTTAAAAACTTTAACCAAAATTACAAGCGTTTGAATCTGTTTTGAGTTGGACCTGAAAGTAAGAGGGGCTGGGCTATTCAATTCTTAAGTTTGCCATTCGAAAAAGCAGCTCAATAACAAGTCATGCTTCGGTACCTTTACCACAATCAACAATTGTGAGTAATTTCTTCTATTGCATGGAATGTATTCACCATACGTTTGCTATACTTCCCACAAGTCACAACTTTTGACTTGTTTTTACCAATCAACTCTGAGCTGTTCACTTCGGGACGTGGTTGATTGCAAAACTTTTTCACTCGGTTCATAAAAAGTTGCGGACTTGCGGTGCGGACTTCAAATATTACGAAGTTGCGGACTTGCGGTTGCGGATTCAAGAATCTCGAAAACTCGTTGCGGACTTGCGGTTGCGGACTAAGCTTTTAAACGTCCAATTGCGGACTTGCGGTTGCGGATTAAGAAAATTGAAATTCGGTTGCGGATTTGCGGACTGCGGACTTAAAAAAAAACTTGTGGTGCCCAGCACTGGTTATTTGGTGCTACGCAGTATAATATTTACGTTCGTTTTTGATTCCAAAATTGCTAATTGGCGTACTTTCTACAGAAACCGTTGACAATATAAGAAGATAAGTTAACGCGTGTAGAGGCGTCAGATACGGCAGACAGAAGAGATTTCGCGTCGTCTACATTTTTTTTATTGCAATTATTCTAATCAGTATTATCAAGATCATTATCTTTAAACCACACCAAGCGAAATAAATCCCGCTGATCGGTGGGAATTTTAATCTGGAAAAAGCATCTACTCAAGTCTGTAACACAAGCATATTTACCCATGCGAAACCGAGTCAACACTTCCGCTAATCCATTCAACAAGTTTTCATCAGCCAACACCAATTGGTTCAAACACAACCATTAGCAGTAGCTGCACCGTCATAAACCACACGGGGTTTAACCGATTTGGTCACGAAAAAAGGTAAGTGCCAAGTAGGTTTTTTGTTAACTGAACACTCAACGGGTTCAATCCATTTTTGAGATATCAATTCATCAAAAGTATTAGTGAGAGTTTGCCTCATTTGAGGATTACGCAAGGCGGTCTTACGCAATGACAGCGTGCGATTTAGTGCAATATCATAGTTGTCGGGCAAGATTTCAAGTTTTTTTGATTTGAGAGGGACGGGGATTTCGTACCTGCCCTCATCTACCACTTTGATATTGGGTACAGTCAGTTCATGAGCAAGTTCTTCATTTCTTGATGGTTGAACCATCTCGTCCTGAAGTTCCAGTTCAGACAAAGCCTTTTTTAGGGCAGCGTTTTCCTCTTTTAACTTCGTGCAGTCACAAGGGGCTGCGTTTACAGGGGCTTTAGATTGAATGTTAACCCTTAAAGTAGATAATGAATTTGAAGAGCTCGTATTAGCATTTATTTTCCCTCCACTTGCAATGGGCCCCAGACGCGTGAGCACATAATTCGGCTCCTCCGGATCCGTGCCCTCGCGCTCCTCAAGGACGGCCAACAACGACTTGTCGGCCTGACCAATCAAAACGTCGACGTGCGCCCTGCCCGGAGCAACAGGAATGTGAACTCCTTGAAAATGTTTTAGCGTCGTGGTGTCCACCGCATGCGGAAGAGTATTGACATCATCAGAAAATTTGGGGACCACAAGGGCATCCCTAACCATGAATTCTTCGCCACTGTGAAGAGATTCCAATTTAAAGTTAGTGCGGCCCCTGCTCGCGACGGGGAGATCTGCAAGAGTCCGAAGACTTACCGCAGGGTCAGGTGTTACTTTTAGACCAAGCTCAGATTTTAAATCGTCCGAAATAAGTGTCGCTTGAGATGCCGTGTCATGTTGAGCATACGCGAGGGTTGATTTTCCCGTCAAGGGATTTGCAATTTTTACGGCACTAGTGCGAAGCAGGATTATGCTATTTTCATGAGCGCCAATTTTGTGCACATTTAAGCTCTGTTTGTCATTCTTTTCATTTTCAACAGGGGTAGAATAGGGACCGGTTTTTACGCTTTCTCCGGCCTTCGATCCTTCCACGTAGTAGTCGTGTTGCGCGCCTGAATGTTTATTTTGACAATTAGGACTACATTTGCGACACTTAGAGGGGTGAGGACAGTCGCGAACAAAGTGTTCTAATGACAAACAATTTAAGCAACGTTTGGCGTCCATCACAGTTTGCCTTTTAACTTTATCAGAATAGGATTTGAAAACTTCGCAATCCGCCAGAAAATGTTTTAATTCAGGTCGCATGCACACAAAGCATGTCGGTGCAGGTTTATCTTTAGCACGTTTATAGTCAGAGGTCTTAACATTAGCCGCGTTGTTTTCATGCTAAGCAGGACGAACAGAATCAGAAGATGTTGACGATCTATCACTTTTAGTACGCTTTTCCGGTCCGACGGTCGTTTGACGAACTCTATAGGTCTTAGAACCAAAAGACTGTGCATGTTCTTTATCGTCAGATTAAAAAAAATGCCTGTGCGTATTCAGATGTCATCATGTCAATTTCATGCGCTACAAAGTCTCGCAGAGAATAGAAGCCAGGACGACTCATATTTAACCCTTTTTTATCGAGATAATCAAGGTAGCGCCGCTTTAACAAATTAGGCAAACGACTTGCGGTGTCAATAAGTAATTGTCCGGAAAGTTTATCCACCTCGTCATGAGCAAACGCATAGACCTCAAGCGTATTGAGATCCTCATTGTACATTTTCATTGAGCTAGCATTAAAAGCCACTTTAGAGCCATTACGTATAGCAATTATTTTTGGTTCTGAGGTCAAGCCCCCCAAAACGCCATATCTTTGCCTCAGGCGTCCGAGCGCTTTTTCGATACGTTGGGAGGTAGTTATACTTTTCATGGGGGCACAGAAAAGGTTCACCATCTCGCGCGGTTGACCAATGCAGGACGCCCTCAGAACTTCGAGCCTCCGTTCATCATAAGGGCTCTCGTTCATGAGCCGGCGAATCTGGTTTTCATAGAAGATAAACGCGATATTCTGGCCATCATAACCGATTTGAGACGCGAGATTAATGTACTCATTGCGTCCTTGTCTCTGAAGGTATTCATGCAAAGCCGTTTCATTATTTGAAGGTGCGCTAGAACGTCGTTGATCAAAACGCATTTTAATTTCGTCATCAGGTGCTGAGTTAATTCCCGCTCTCGTGTCACGATCACGAGGACGAGCATCAGTACAGGTATCAAAATTCATATTGCAAGCGAAATGCGGTTTAGTTTCGACGCTTTCATTTTGCCAATTTAAAGAGGGATTCTCAAAATTTTTTTAACATCTGTTTTTTGTTGGATGCAACTTTTGCAGTAACGAAAGGATTCTGCTGTACAGTGTCAGTTAAATTAATCGCTGGTTTTGCGATTTTGATTTTGGGCTCAATTTTACCGCAGTTTTTTTGAACTTTAGAACTACTTTCGCCAGGCCAACGTGAACGCGTAAATGGTTTTGATACGCTTCCGATTTTAGAGCCTCGCTCAGAGCAAGCAAGCATTTTTTCCTCGGCTTCAGGATTCGCAGTTTCTAAACGTAACTTTATCGAAGCTTCTTCGGCCTCAAGCTGGGCCTTTCGCGCTTCCGCCTCAAATTGGGCCTTACGCGCATTAAGTTTATTAAGTTGCTCAAGACTTTGTAATTCAGCCTTTTTACGCTCTAATTCGATACGTTTAAGGACAGAAGAAGTATTAGAAGTCCCACTAGCATTTGTAGTGGTCTGAGAGATGCTATCCGCAGGATCAACGTCATCCTCATCGGAATCATTAAGCAACGATTGGTTCGAGGATTTGTGGCAAAAAAGCAACTCACTGCGTTTATAGATTTTAGCGCATTTATCGAAATAATCTGCCATATGTTCCGACAGTTGATGGAGCACGGTGGCATCATTTATATTTTTTAACCCATTGCAGAAATTATCGTACGCATCTTGAATCAGCGCAAATTGAAGCGCATCAGTAGCAAAATTGCCTCCTGATGTTCGATCTGGGGCTTTCACAAAATCTTTCATTTTAACCATAAGTTTACGTCGCATTGCAAGTAGTTTTCGAAAAGGGTCTCCAGGGCCCATATCCGCATAAGATTTTGATGCTCCCTTGGGCATACACAACTCGTTACTTGCAGTAGGTGGGTCAGGATAATTTTGCCCACTAAAAAATCTATTATCTAAGCAATCGGCAGACTCAGCAGCAGTAGACTCTGCATTCACTGCAGGATTACTGAACAAAGCGTTCGGAGCGTTAGTTAAGCCTTTTCCAAGTGATAGGGCAGTACCTACACATTCATTAGGCGAAGCTTGATCACCACCAGCATGGTCGGTATTTTCCATAACCAAAGTAAACAGTAAGTCT
Organism: Trididemnum nubilum; assembly: GCA_963965965.1. Lineage (NCBI taxonomy): Eukaryota > Metazoa > Chordata > Ascidiacea > Aplousobranchia > Didemnidae > Trididemnum > Trididemnum nubilum. The sequence goes on from OZ014490.1 coordinate 29,840,656, forward strand.
CGATATTAACGGTACTATAACAAGCACAAAAACAAAATACTGTAAAGCAGTACCTTAAAGAGAGATAGAGTTCGTCAGCCGACAAATTCCAGATTGCCACAGTCTAGGATGGAGACGGTTAACGATGTTCCTTGAATGCAATAGACGAAACGTCGACGAGAAATTTGGAGAACAGAACCAAGAGAGCACAATTTGTACGACGAAGTAGGTTACGGTCTCCAACAGCAGGTGAAGTGCCTGGAATTGGCCACTTCCGAGGAAAGCGATGACGCACGCCCAGTCCAAAGGAAACAATCGTGAAGAGCCGTGCAGCAAACTCGAATTGTCCGACAAACACAAGCAAAGGTGGCGCTTCTCCAACAGCAAATCAAAGACTATCCGCAAAATTCCCAGTTTCCAAGTTCTTGCCAGCTTCCAACAGATATTACCATATGCAGTTATTTTTTTCTTTTATGTTAAGAAACAATCGCGTGGCCCAGAGGAGCTCTAAGGCCTTCACCGGTTTGGTCTGCTTGCAAAAATAACCAGAGAACTTTTCAACTAAAATATGAGATTGTATTTAACAGAAATAAAAACAGACTTCCACACGGCATAAAAAAATAACTGAAGTTTGGTACGTTGAATCAAATTAGAAAACTAAAAATTGCCATGTGTTGACAGTACGCTTGAAAATTAGGAATGAAACTAAAACCAGGTGTCGGGTCAGTCATTTCTTTCTTTAGAGATTGCCATCAGCAAAAACTAAAAATCGCAGTAACGTAAACAAAGAATGATCAAATTATATGCAAATAAGGTGTAATTTTGCGACGCAGCAAGCTGAAATTTCCTGCTGCTCGCAACAACGCATGAAGGTGAAAATTCGAGTCTTGGTGAAAAAATAATCCTGTAACGAAACACAACAAAGATATAGGTTCGATTCCAGGTAACTACAAGTAAAAAAGGACTGTGCTGAAACAAAGCAAGCGCACTGACTTCTACACTGGTCAGTATAATAAGCTATATATATCTCTGGACTGAGTTTCTGATTAGCGTATATATACCGGCTGCTGCTTCAGTTGACTTCACAGCCGAAACGAATTCTCGCACGGATTCGGCTGACCGCAAACACGCCATTCTGAGCAGAGCCGAAATTAGTATGCGCTATCACATAAGCAACGACGGAAGCCAAAGCGTGAGAGACTAAAATTGGTGACGTGACAATAAACACAAAGCACACCAGAGTCGCCACACACTAAACTCCGTATATCTTACACAGAAAAACATGATAAACATGGTTTTAGTAAGCTGCTGCTGTAGCTATCAGAGGTGGAGTCCTCGAGGACGTCCTTGGCCTCGAGGACATCCTCGAGGATACATTTTGAAGTTTTTGGCCTCGAAGCCTTAGGTCCTCGAAAATTGCCCTGTCCTCGGCTCGAGGACAACACTATTTTTTGAACCGTTGAAATTTTGTTGGAAAACGCCAGGAACCTTGCGGAAAATTTGCAAATACCTTTTTTGTTTTCCGCAATTGGAGCATAGGCTTAGCCAAGCGGGCCTCCCCCCCAATTGAAATTTCATTAATGACAAAAATGTGACAAAAATGCCCACTGTTTCTTCAGTTTCAGTTTCTTTTTAGCGTTTTTCGCTTACACCATCAGTAGCGAACAGCAATATTGAAGACCAGGGGCCCCAGAACCCCCTCTAATCAATTTTGCCAGCCAATTTAAACGTAAACCTGGAAGAAATGGATAGTTTTTATTCTAAAAGTTGCTATCTCAGGCTCACATCTAGCCTTTTTATGAACGTAATGCTTTAACCAAGGCCGGATTTACCTCAATATGGCGCAGTACCAGCTAAGGGCCCTGCGCTCAAATCTTAAGACTTTTTATGGTCTTCACCTACATTTGGCAGAAAAACGTTGCTAAAATCTCAAAAGTGCCAGGGCCCCAGCGCGATGTAAGTCCAGCCCGGCAATAACATGATTAGTAAGCGTAATCATCTATTGTAATATTTTTCAATAACAATTCAGTAATTCACCTCAACCTCGCCAGTTTTTACGCACAAAATACATTAAAAAAAAATTAGCCATGGAAATTGCTGATTGAACAAATCGTTGAACTTCAATTGAGGGGGTCTGGGCCCCCTGGCCTAACATGCACTTCCATAACTGGTTATTTTCATGACAAAACGAAAATCTCTAAGAAAAATCTTCAAGTGGGTTTTCATATACTGCTAAAATGTTGCACGCGACAATGCACCTTACTTCCCCGTACCTGGACCTAATCACGTAGAATTAAACTTTAACACCAAAGTGCTAGATGTTAAACGTGTTTTGGACTTAAATTGCAACTAGAAGAAGGATTAAACAATTACATTTTTTTAATTGGCTTTCAAGTGTAAAAAATCTAGTGCTTTCTAATGGCTCTAAAAATGTGCAAAATGTGATTCAATGGCATTAAAATAGCTTTTTTTCCAAAAAATTACAAAAAATTGCCCAACAGCTGGAGACTTCGCCCCCAGACCCCCAAAGCTTCCGGCGGCTGGGGGCCCCGCTCCAGACCCCCAGTCTGTGATACGTTTGAGTTACACTGGCTTTCTCAAAACGTCTCCGAAATTACGTATTTGCACTTTTCAACTATATTAGTTTAAGCCCTCTCCCTTTGCAAAATCCTGGTTAAGTGCCAACAGGCAAATTTTTGATGACGTCATTGCATGTGATTTGTGGTTTAGGCCTTCCCAATCAAAAATTCTGGCTACACCTATTAATTGGAGATTACCTGAAAAACTTTTTTGAAGACCTTTTTTTTGGAGAACACTTGCGGCTGTGTCCTTGGTCCTTGGCCTCGAGCATTCCTGTCCTTGGCCTCGAGAGGGTCTGTCCTCGGAAAGGCTGTCCTTGGACTTGGCCTCGGATTTTTTTGTGCCTTGGCCTTGGCCTCGAGCCTTGTGTTCTCGATTCCACCTCTGGTAGCTATAGTTAAGTTAGGACAACAGTTTAATAGATTTCAATAGCAAGGCCTAAAGCGTAGTCTGCATAGGGTTGCCAAATCGGTAGATACGTTTTCAAGGACTTTTGATGTCTAAACTCTCTTACTCCTAGAAAATTATAAAATTAATAATTCAAGTGCACTTTATGAAAAAAGGATTGAGGATTTTATTGATAAGCAACTAGTACTATTGTTGCCAGACAAAAAATCATAGCTTGCAACAATTAATTAGCAACCATAGCATACCGAAGTTTTTAGAAACTCTTATCAAGAACATAATGTACAATCAGGGGTGCTAAAACAAGGGAGGATGGGGGGATTTATCCCCCCCAATAACTTGGCTGCATCCCCCCAATAATTTGAATGGGTGTGCATCTGAGCGAAAATTGGGGAAAAAAGTGTTCTATTTTTCATGAAGACCTTTTTTTTTTCTGGTCTTCACCTGAATTTGGGGAAACAAGTGTTCCATTTACATCTTTTTTGGTCTTCACTAAATTTCCAAACCTGAACAAAATCGTGGTCGAGGTTCATCCCCCCCAATGTTGAAAATAGGGCAAAATTGGAGTAAAATTGCAAATTATCCCCCCCAATGCTCAATAAAGATCGGCACCACTGTGTGCAATTATTGTGCATGCAAAAACTAAAGGTGTAATACTTTGTGTCTGCGTAGTTTGTTTAAAAGAAGTATTACAAATCATCATAGGTGGGCACAAGTTCGTTAATCGTTAATCCGTTAATAACGAAGCTAACTTTTTCGTTGACTCGTTAATCCGTTAAAAAGTTTTTTCATGTTACGGACTAAATTAACTTCCGTTAAGTTCTGTTAACTTTCGTTAAGGTTTTTATCGTTAATATCTTGCACCATTCATTTGTGGTACCGGTACAAACCAGTTTGCATTGATAACACTTGTTGCGTATTAGCACTAGTTTTATAGAAGAGAGCGAAGAAAGGAGCTCTTTTTTGAGGCAAATAATAAGCTGCAGCCTAATAGGTCTATTAATTATCGGTGTTCACAATTACCAGAGATTTTCCGATCGCAGCTTCGTTAGTGCATTTGAACTTATTTTTATCTTGAAATTAGATTAGACTGTAAAATATAACTTCCAAAACATAAGAAGACCACCACAGCAGTAAATATTTCCTTACAATCAGCTCAAAAGCGTCAATAGATGTTCTAGAAGCGAGTGAATAAAAAGAAATGTAAATTACACGCAAAATGTTGACGAATTAACGGACTTTATTAACTTCCGTTAATTAAAGCTGGAAATAACGGATTAACGTTAACGGAGGTGTGAAGTTTGTTAACGGACTAGTTGTTTAACGAAGCTAACGTTTTGCATTAACTTGCCCACCTATGCAAATCATCAAATGTGAAGTCTATCCATAAATCGCACAATTACCAAAAAATGCTTCGATGCTCGAACTGCATAATCACGTTGTGTCCCTGAGAAAGGCAGTTAAAGCTATGTTTCAATCAGGGCCGAATTGTCTACTCGTCTAGATTGACAAAGAATATAATACAGTCCCCAAAGTGTCTTGTGTATGATTACATGATAAGCCTACGCAAGGTGCCTGATTCATACGTCCAATAAAACACAATATTACACACACACAGTAGAAACGGGTAGAGCAGAGATTGCTTTCTTCTTCTTTTTTCTTCATTGCCCGCTTTTCCGTGAGGGTTGCGGGGGCAGTAGCTCAAGATTAAGCCGCCATACCATTGCCAGCACGAAATGTACATGGTGGGATGTTGGAAGTGGTGCAAGGCAAGGTGGGAAGAATGTTTGCCTTCTTGATTTTTGATTGCGCATTTGCACACCTACGTACTTACTACAAAGCATAGGCCTAGAAGCTCAGTGGAAGAAAAATTTGATTTCTTGGCTTATGTTTTGATTTTTCGTCAGCAGCGTGGCCGAGAGAGTAAAGGCGTCGTTTCTACGACAACCCTGATCCCAAGATCTAAGTTCAACCCACACCCTGGCCACGTTGTTGCATCCTAGGGAAAGGCGTTTTACGATGATTATCTTTGCTTGGTGGCTTTGAACAAACAGCAAATTCACTGGGCAATAATTCGAAAAAATTCACAGGAACATGGGAAACTCCTTAGCAGGTGCAGATTCGTCCAAGTATGAAGTGCAGTTTAATTAAAAGCGTACGGATTGTCCAATAGTTAGCGTCTAACGCTGTCCAGTGACACTGCTGTGACAGGAAGATAAATATACACTACAACAACAACGTTTTTGCTCTGCCCCCTCTTTTTTACTCTCAACGTTTTTGTTGTAACCATTGTCAGCTGAATTTTACCATTGTTCCCTGAAATTATTACACCGTAGACACATTATTAGGAGTCTATTGTTACACACAATGAGGATGCATTTAGCATTGAATATAAATATCCCAAATACGGTTACGTTGTTAATTGAATATTTGATTATCTTGATTTTTAGATTCATTGCCCAGTTTATAAAAACAAACATGACTGGTTTGACTGTGTTTCTTTGTAGGTTCATGGATTTTAAGAACGCCAGACAATTTTCAAGGGCATTTGTCCATTTTTCAAGGATCAAGAACACAGTGAGAATTTAAGGCAAATTCAAGGACGATTCTTGATATTCAAGGACGTTTGGCAACCCTAAGCCTGCCATCATTCTTTAAAAAAGTAACATCGTAGGCTATGTTTCACTCTGTTTTAAACAGCCAGCCAAAATAGATACTGTAGGTCTAACTCAAATAGAGTTTTTGTTGTAGTGTGTCAGCACAGAAACGTGATCAATTTTCACCACTATTAATTCTGAAAGAAACAAACAAAAGAGATAAATGTAAACAGTTTCAGAAGTTGTGGTTCAGTTTCTTTTAAATGTAGAATACCAAAAGTAAATGCTCAATTTTGCAATGACTCATTAGTAACAATGATTTCACATAGCACTAACTAGCGGCACAAAATCAAACAAATACCAAATCCTGCGTAAAAAGGTCTCTGTGCGACTCCTAAACCTCACTTTTTTTTTTCTCAAACTTTGTATTCTTGATTTTCTTTGGCAACCTCCTATTTTGAAGAAGGTAGAAAAAAATCCAAAGAGGTCGGGGCAACTGCAACACCCTATTCTACATCTGTGCACAAAAAACAACCTCGAGCGAAACTTCCAGTGCTAATGCCAAACCAACCAACTTCAATTTGGCGCAACTGACACTAATAAGAACAACCACGATTTCGATGAATCCTGCAGAGATGCAACAATTAACGCATTGAAATCGGATGACGCTGTTAATGAGAACAATTCTGATCGTGGCCTTAAAAATGATTCTAAATTTATTAGCATCACTACCGAGTCTCGGACTGATAATGCCGCTGATAAATCTAAAAATGAAATAAGCTTGATCTTGGATGAACCCAAAGCTGATTCTATTGTGAGAACCCAACTCACTACAACAGACAAATTACAACCTTTTGCTTCTAATTAAAAGACTTTGAAGGTGACGTCATTGTGAATCAACTTGAGGATGATGTCAAATCAAATACTTGTGCGGCCTTAAAGCAATCAAAAACCAATGATGAAGAAGATGCTGTGACGATACATTCAATCACGCCCATACCAGTCAACTCTGCACAAATCAAGAGATTTTGACAGGTAGGGTGATAATTTTACTAGAATAATCAAGATGAAAAACTTAAGCGTTATACTCAGTTGCTTTGTGAAATCAAGTAAACTTGAGCAAACACAGTAATAACCATATGTTATGTATACCGAAAGAATTCACTCAAATAATATTTTAGTGTAAAAGTGCGTTTATGTGCTTCGCTTGCTAATCACCAAACTACCATAACGCCAACCAAAAGCAATTCCGCGACCGTAACTAAACCACGTTTTAATAACTATAGCGCAATGGCGATAATACAAACAAGCAAGGTTTCAAGCTATTTGCATTTCATCGACCAAATTGATTTCTTTATTATTTCACAATTTGTTCTATTATAGCTTTCCTGAAAAGCTCAAAATCTCTTCTAAGATTTATAGAGCCTCATTCATCCCCAAAAGAAAAAGTGTTTTTTTACCTGAGAAAAGTTACATACTAACGAAACAACGGATATGTTTTGATGTTCCTGAAAATATCGACGTTTTTTGTGGTAAACAATTACGTATTTGTGTTTGCTGCTCAGTTATTGCGTTAAATTGCAAGGCACGAGAAAGAAACTGTGAGGTTTTATGCTTTTATAATGGTAGTAGTTTATTTTTAAATAGAAAGGCATACACACACTCAATACCGTACGTAATGCAAAATGTACGTATTACGTTAGCAATGACTAAAAAGTGATACACGAAAGGAAGATCCACAGTATGCCTTTCATGCGAGAAGCTGCAATAAGACACGAATCCAAACTATATTGTAGGTCTAAAAAACTGGTGCAGTCGCCGAGATTATTAATTGCTATTCGCTCTGCGATTGCAGATTGCAATGCTATATTTTGATTGAATAAAATTTAATATTAAGCACATACGGTGTAGAGCATAGAATGACAAAAAAATTAAAACGTTACGTTGACATGAAATATTTTTCCTCTATCTTGGCTTAAATCGTCTGAGCTGATAACTAACAGACCGAAATAGCGCTGTAAAATGTAAAAATCAATCTCTATGAATTCTGAATACATTGTCCTTAATAAATAAGAATTATTTTTATTAAAAATGTCTTGGTGGTGGAGACTATGAGGAATCTAAAACCTTTTTCATAAAAACGAGAAATATAAAAACTTTTCTTTCAAGACAACTAACATTTGTTGGATCGACAACTTAACAATATTTAATAACTATTTTAGTATTTTTTATGATTATATTAAAGCAATAAGCAGCAACTTTTCTGTATTCAACATTTTCATTAAAAACAAAAAATAGCGAATGTTTTCGACTTAAAACAATCAAGCCCTCAGCAGGATATTAATGCTTTTATACTGCTGCTTATTGCTTTAATATGGCATTGCAAATCCACCTCTTTACCTAAATATTTTCACGATAAATAATTTAAATAATTTGACTGCTTTTATTCTTGAGAAAGACTGAAGATTATTATTGAGGCTTGTACAATATGCTGTTGATCCGACGGATTTTAATTAATGCTTTTAAACGTCTCGTTTTATTCTCTCAAAGAGTTATGAAATTCATGAAGATGCAAAGTTTTATTTTTTTTAACTTAAAACTAGTATTTTTTAATCTAACTACCCAATATTGCGTGCTGCTTATAGGTACAGCTGAAAATGCGCTAAGATTAGATTTAACAATGAAGGAGCAAGAAGACAACAACGATCAATTGTAATTTATGCATTGTATAGCACAATATCAAACCAAGTGTTTTACCATGTGGTACTGAATTGCTTATTTAACAGTGTGACAATTTAGTGAGAAAATGGTTGAAAAGAGCAAACATAAAGCCTTATTTTGTGTTTTGTATCAGTTCAGAGCACACTGACAGTTAAAGTACTTTTACTACTGTTAGTAACCTTTTAGTATGTTTAACAATGTTCTAGCTTAACCCATGTGTTGCACAGGTGGTGGTGGCAGGGGCGCCGAGAGCCGAACGCGGGCCCGGGGCCAGCTCAAATATGACGGATTTCCAGTTTTGTGAACTCCAAAACAGAGGAGAAAATGCCGCAGTTTTGACCGAATTATGACGTGATCTCCAAAAAAAAAAAAGTCTTCACCGAAATTCTAACGCTTTTTTTGGTCGAAATTAGGTGATCTCCAAAAAAAAAGGTCTTCAGGCCTCACATGCTGATTTCTCAGTGTCATTTCGATGGGCCCCTCTCGAGCTCATGGGCCCTCTGCTGGGCTGAAGAAGCCAGTTCCTGAAGCCCATGGGCCCCGGGGTCATGGTACCCCTCTGCCCCCCCTCTCGGTGGCCCTGGTGGGAGGCTTTGGAGTTTCTTCGTGATAAACTTTTAAAGGAATGAGATGTTTATTCAAACTAACTCTACGTTGAGTCAAATATATTCACAAATAACCCCTTAAAGTGAAAAGTTACAGGAGGAAAGTGAAGTTCCCAATTTTTGAGTTTGTCGAAACCATTTCAACAAAATTTAGTCGGTTTTTGGCCCTTAAATGACGCTACAAAGCTTTTCTGTGTCGTTTTACTTTCTTTCAAACCTTTTATTGTAATGTAAAAATGGTAAGTATTGCAAAAAAATAGTTTCCATTTTTTAAACAATTTTCAGGAAAAATTAGCCCTAAAATTGTGGAAGAACTGTAACTTGGAGTTGAAACTTTTTTTACCGCACTGCATGGGCTTACTATAACAAAATTGTAACAATCAGAAAATACTAAAACAAAATGTTTGGTGTTTTAATAGGTTTGCAGCTACAGCTAAAATTCATTTTTCATATTTGTGTTGTTTTCATTTAAAAGCGGTCTGTTTTTCTTATCTCAATAAATATAGCAAAATGGCAACATTTTTGGTAGAGATTTCAATTCAAATCAAAATCAGTTCTAACTATCATTACGTTTGCAGCAATCTTTGGGTTAGAATGCAGTTTCCTGTTAACAGTAAGTTCCAGGGTGAAAAAAACACAAAATCAGTAATTGATTTTTACAAACACTTTAGCGAAGCAGGAACTATTCATTAACTCTGATCTGCGCAGTTTCTAATCAAGAACGGCTTTTCTATTCCAAGAAGTAATTTTACATAAAAATGCATAGAAGTCCAATTAGGTACTGCATCTGTTTTCGCACACTTCTTCACTTAGTCGCTCATATTGGTTTTGAAGGAGTGCCTCTAACTCCTCGACACCCGATTCCGCCACAAATACATTTTTGGAATTGCCTCCAATTTGTTCAAGTTGGGCCCGATCAAGATTACGACGACCAGAACCAGGGCTAATGCCAATAGCATAAGTCTAAAAAAATAGTGAATCTCTGAATCATGACATAAAATTTCTCAGCAAAAACCGAATGTGATCTCAAAAGCAATGAACTTGCCTTATTAAGCCTACTCAATACTCATATGCACTATAAAAGCAGAGTTTAATGTCCTTTTTTTGTGAGCAATACACCATAGGCGGGCAAGTTAATGCAAAACGTTAGCTTTCGTTTACCACCAGCCTGTTAACAAACTTCACCTCCGTTAACGTTAATCCGTTATTTTCTGTTTTAATTAACCAAAGTTAACAAAGTCCGTTAATGCGTTAATATTTTGCGTGTAATTCATATCTCTTTTTATTCACTCACTTCTAGAACACGTATTGACGCTGTTGAGTTGATTGTAAGGAAATATCTATTGCTATGGTGGTCGCTTTGTGTTTTGAAAGTTATATTTTACAGTCTAATGTAACTTCAAGATAAAAATGAGTTCAAATGCTCGTACGAAGCTGCATGCAATCAGTAAATCTTTGGAAATTGCGAACAGCGATAATTAATAGATCCATGAGGCTACAGCTTATTATTTGCCACAAAAAAGAGCTTATTTCTACGCTTTTTTTCATAAAACTCGTGCTAGTACCCAACAAGTGTTACCAGTGCAAACTATAGTTTGTTCTGTACGATGAATGAATGGTGCAAGATATAAACGATAAAAACTTGAACGGAAGTTAACAGAACTTAACGGAAGTTAATTTAGTCCGTTAACATGAAAACTTTTTAACGGATTAACGAGTTAATGAAAAAGTTAGCTTCGTTATTAACGGATTAACGATTAACGGACTTGCGTCCACCTATACAATACACAATAGCAAACAGGAAAAACATTATACTGCAAGTGTTTTCACAAAATTTTATAGTATTACTAAAAGCTGATCATTTGGAAGTTACTACTTATTTAATTATGATGTTTTTAACGATTACGAGCTACAGTTTTATTCGTTTGCTTGTTTTCTGGCCTATAGTCTACCAGTGTGAAAATCTAAGAAAGAGCCACCACAACGGCGATTACTTACAGTAAAGCAAACAATGCGAAGAAGTTTTCTCAAAAGATTCGAACCTGCAGCCTGTGGATTACCGGTCCGGTGTTCCACCAATCCAGCTGGAGAGGACGTCTTTTTATGCTCTTCCCTAGACTTTAACGCTGGTAGTCTATTTATGCACAGTAGACCAGAAAGTATGCAAACAATTAAATACTTGAAAGCTGTTAGCAAATTTTAGTAGATTGCATGTCAGTTTGTCAGCTTGTTAGTCAAGTCAAGTCAGGTTTATATCACCATACGCTTAAAAGTACGCCGACAGAAAACAGTGAAAAGACCATGCGGTCATCTAGGTCAATTGTTAGCAATACTTAACACATACAGCATAAACTTAATTAGCTTGGCTCAGCGCAAAAAAACTCAAAATAACATTAACAACATAGCACTAACTGTACGGAACAGAAAGCACGGAAACGATCAAATACTTAAAAGCTGTTTAATCGTTTACGTGCTCGGAAGCTTGGAAGCTGTTAGCTCTTCTTTTTTTGTCAAAAAAATTTCAGCCAAGAATATTTTTAATATATTCTATTTTATTGAAAGACGTACGTTGCGGCTATTATCTATAACCATCATCAAACTACAATAAAAAACAACGGCAACAATTCAAAGTTCAGCAATACCACACCATACTCGAGCAGTGGACATTTAGAAACAAAATTTCATTATAGTCAGATAGTTATGACGCAAAAAAAAAACTTCTGCTTGAGTGCAAAAGCAAGAATGTTTGACAAGAATAAAATGAAACTAATAATTTTGACAAAAAATTAACTAAGTACTAATATATTACAAAACCACAAGACTTAACCAACCAGAATAATCAAACAAAAAATTTTCGTCAAAACTAAGGACACTCCTATGGAATCAGGGTGTATGCAAATCACCGTAAATACAAATTAGGTGAAAAATTGTTCGTCAAAGCAAATAACTTTTTCTCTAAACAGCTTAAGAAAAAAGTGGCTAATGTAGGCCCAAGACATTGACCCACAGGAATGGGGATTTCAGAATACCAAATCCAGAAGGGTCCGAATCCCAAACTACCCGGAATTCAAATTGAAATATAAACCAGATAATAAGAACCGGTTTTAAATCAACGCAATTACGTTGGTAAAAATTGTTTGCAGTTGATTCTCACACTAAAGCGTAGTGAGCTATTTGCTCTGTAATTGGGACTTCGCGTGAATGCGTAGGACCTTCCTTTCTGTTCGCGAATTTGGCAGAGGAAGATTGATTTTCTTATAACTAGCAAACGGTAAAACTAAAACATTTGAACTTTGGATTCAACATAAGAATTTATAAAAGTGTCATGTGTGCCAATTTTGGGGATCCTAGGTCACGTGATCGTAAATTGACGAACAAAAAAAATATAAAAAATCGCGATTTTTGGCTTGAAAATGTATTAATTTGCCTATTACTGAAGAACCATTTGAAGTGCAAAGCTGAAATTTATACACATTGTGGATGCTTATGAATGCCGGTCACGTGACCAAAATTTCACCGGCCGAAAATGGGCAAAAAATTCACAAGTTTGAATTGATGTATCTTGGTAATTACCGATATTGATGGAAAATGGTTTGTGATTTTTGAGCACACTGTCAACCACCATTTTTTTGGTTATGCTCGTTTACCCCAACTTAAATTCTACGTTTTTAGTTTTGCATATTTTTTTACCTAGCTTTTTTTTTTCTTCTGCTGCTATTTACCTTTAAACCTCTAAACGCACTGCATTCAAAGTCTGAGCGATTAAGGATATCAGAGAAGACTTTTGTGCATCAGAAATCAGGGCTGCCAGGTTGGGGAGGATCCCCCTCAATTAATTTCTCCAAAATTTTGAACTTTTAAACCGTCAGAGCTAAATGGATCAAATTTTGGAATGGGTAGATATTACAAATAAACTAAACCCAGCAAAAATTGGTTGCGCCACAATGGGGCTCCTCCCCAAACGGTCCCTCTGAAATTTAGAATTTTTAAGCTGGACACATGAACATTTTAAGGTAAGTAAATATAAAGAAAAAATAAAATTTGCGAAAGTTTTGGGTACCAAAATGTGGGGTCCCCCCAAACAGGACCGTAAAAATTCAAACTTTTAACCACTTACACTAAACACATAAAATTTTCAGGGTAGGCAAATATGAAAAAGGTTTCCCTAAAACGGGGTCCCCCAATATTCAAACTTTTTAACCTTTTAAGCTGGACACGTAAAACGGTGGTCCATAAACTTCCAATTTGCACATTTAAAGCAACTCGCTTCAAAATACCTTTGCATTCCTGCAACTTCAGCTTCTTCCGAAAAGTGTTTCTGCAGTTCAGGCTTAATTGTGAGCGAATTAAAACCGCAACCAAGGGGTGAACATTTAGAAGCACTTAATGCCATGCACTGAAATAAAGTGCTGCTTTAATTAAGCAAATCATTGAATATATTTTTTCTAGGTATCGTTGGTAGTTGGCTGGTCGTTCACTTTTTCAGAAAATTAATTTAAACCAGATTAGGATTCGATTTTTGCTATTCGGAATATTTCTGGAATAACCAACTGTTCTGAAATGCCCATCCCTACACCAATCCAGTGTCACACCAACTATCTGCTAATGTAGTTTGTCCTTGTTCATTAAAACAGCCTCGAGTTGCCTTAATACGCGTAGCCAAGATTTTTGATTGGGGGGGGGCAAACCCCAAATAACATGCAATGACGTCATAAGAATTTTTCAAAAGAGGAACTTTTTAGCGGAGGAAAGATCTGGAAAATTAAAAGCCGTGACCTGGCTTGGCACTTAACCAGGATTTTGCTAAAGGGAATCAGTCACGTAGCCAGAACAGAATTTTTGGGGGGCAATGGCTCAACAGTGATCTTCAAACATAATAAGGCAAAAGTTCGCGACGGAGCGAAGAGCTGATCTTGACCTTAAATTCAGGTGAAGGCCAAAAAAAAGATTTGCAGAGCGAATTTGTACCTAAATTTAAGTGATGACTAAAAGAAAAAAAGCCTGGGCCCCCTACCCCTCCCCCTGGCTACGCCTAAGGTTGCTATGACCATTAATTTACGAATAACATCTTTGTCAAATCGAATAGCGTAAAGATTGCCATTTGCATTCAAACGATTTAGTATAATTTTACTCTTGTCAAACATACTTTCTTACTCGCTGACGCGTAAGCTCTTTATTGCGTCATAACTACATGGTTAAGATGCTAATTTTGTTTCTAATGTTCACTGCTTGGGTATCGTTAAACTGCCAATTGTTTCTGTTGTTTTCATTTGTGGATCGATAATAGTTAAAAATGTCTTTCACTGAAATAGAATAATTATGTCAACAATATTCTTGGTAATTATTTTTTTGATAAGAACCTTTAATCCGTCGCGAATGCTTCAAAGTTCTTATTTTATTTCAAACTATTTATTCATATTACAGTATTACTAAAAAAGTGCTATATGTACCAATTGAATGTTAATGTATTATAGGCGAACTATAACTTCAAAGGTTCAAAATGAATTCTAATTTTAAGGAAACAGTGTCTTTTTTTTTTCAAAACCAGCAAGTAATTCGTTTTTTGGATATACAACAATTTACAGTTTTAAATAGAGGATACTTACAATCCCACCACGTGATCGCAGATCATCAGTTGCCCCTCTCAACAAATCTCCATCTTGAGCTGTGCCGTCAGTAATCACTATTACGACGTCATGGGCATCAGGCCGGTCTCCATTTGTTTCCGTCAGAATGACGTCATTGACGTATTGCAGAGCTCGACCGGTATTGGTACCTGCCAATATTTACAGTTGTCAGACTTGAGGTTTTATATAAAATTCTTCAGCTCTTATGTGTTTCTTTGGAAGAGGAGGGTTGATGTTGAAAAAAACTTGACACGTCAAATTTATTTCATCGCTCAGTAACCTCACGAAGTAGAAATTAATGAACATTCGTTTATGAAGGCCATGGAGAAGTTGCGAAAGACCTTACGGTCATCGAGTCAAGCAACCACCCTCCTGTAAGAAAAGCCATTTATGCCAGTATCATGGTTGATTTTCATTACTTTGTCAAAGTGAGTAGCAACATTTTGAAGATTTCAAAAAAAATGAAGACCTCCTGTCATCAGCATAAACCTGTTCATGTCTCCAAAGCAGAGATCTGCCAATGTAATGCATGAAAAAGAACATGCAAACTGCGCGAAAAAGTCTTTGATGCTAATAGTTGTACGAAAATAAGTAAAAATGTTTATTGCATGATTTGAATTTTTGTGCGAGAATGCCCTAATATTGGGAAGAATGCAATTTCAAATCTTGACTCTCTAATGCTTAATACACTTCTGTAATTTATTTGTACGGTAACGAGGAATGCATAAAGTGTTACAATCAGCCGACTACTTCGAAGCTCTCTTTGAACGGTGATTAGCTTGACAGAAATAGTAGCGAAATGAATTTGGAATTTTGTTGTTTAAGAAGCAATAAACACATTGGACCACTTCAAATTTGAACATGTCATCAATTTGCAGAACTTTCAATTGCGAGTAATATGGGTTTACTAAATCTCGGAACTGAGCATCAACATCGGCTCTTATCGCTCAATTTTTGAGGATTTTAAGTTTTGTGTGTAAGGAGAATGCGTGGTTCCACATATGATTGTACCACACAATAATAAAGGATAAACTAATGCAGAGCAGAGTTGTAACATTATTTAGAATTACAACTTCCACTACTTTAATCTGCTCATAAAAGTTAAGTTTTTTATCAATACTAACTCCTGCGTACTTCGCGCTACCGAAAATATTTACCGAAATTCGTTTCTTGATAGATTTAATTGGGAGGTTTGCGCTTTACTTCGTTTAAGTGGAATGATTACAATATTGGTTTCACTGGGTACACGAATAGCTTATTTGCACTGCACAACGAATGGAGATTATGTTGTTCTACAGCGAGATTGATCTCGAGTTGTGCGAAATTCGAACTTTTTACAAATGAAATAAACACGATCATCCGTAGATATTCTAGGTTCGCTTTCCAGTGGATTATGTAGGTCGTAAATGTCTTTCAGGAAAAATATTTAGGGCCTATAGTGACAATCCCTGGGGAACCCCAACACTAACTGTTTTAAGATTGGATTCATTTTGGCTTAGAAACAGTAACTGTTGTCTGTTATTAAGATTTTTTTCTAGTTTTTTGGATTTTTTAGGAGTTTCCGGAAAGAGGAACAGAAGTGAAAATATTTAATCTGCTCACAATTTATTGGAAGAAACGAAAAAAATTGGTATGAAATGAACTAAAGACATTTTTAGGAGGTCTTTTCCTGATTTGAGTTTGAAGTTTGGTTTCTTTTTTGGTTTTCACCTCAATCTAAACAAAGTTTCAACTTTATCTAGGTTTAGAGGCTTTGCTGCAGGAAACTCTCATTGCGGGGATTTTCTTAGCTCTGAATTTGGAGTTTTTAATCGCTTTGATCTGGCACTACTGCCAGTGATGTATTAAAAATGTATGTTCTTCCGCGACACTTCAGTGAATGCAACATGTAACTTTTGCACAGCTTTTTAGCAAAATAGAGCCTACAATAATTCATTTTGTTGAGCTAATATTTATTGTTTTAAGGCTTCAAAACAAGATTTATTTAATGCCCAATAATCAACCGAATTTAAAATATTGTGAAAGTTAAATGAAAGAAATCGAATTCGATACTGAAAATGGCCATAATCTGTTTAAAAAAAAAGCATAGATAAAATCAACTCAAAATGGTCCGAACAATAGAAAAGTTCCGTACCAAGCTACCACAACTTAGCACGTAAACAATTTAATGGGAACACTGAGTTCATCTTCGCGCTTAAACGACACAGCTTCAGCAAAATGTTGTAGCGATCGCAAGTTGTCAGCAACACTGCGTTCAGTTTGACCAGATCGGAAATGGAACACCAGACCATCCACATCAACGTAATGACATTAACCGCTAACGTTTTTTGTATGAATCATGTCCCATGTCCTGCGCATATCTACCACAGCAACTAGAGTTGGGTATGAAACTCTTTAGTCATACTAAGCCAAGCAACACGACTGGTAGACATTAGGCAGCTTGGACCCAAATGATATGAACCATGAAAGAGAACGTGGAGAGTATTGAACTCGCCAGCCATTAAGCCAATATTAGCTCTTGACTCCTTACACTATGGCATTACGACCAGAGCAAACTGAAATGGCTGCTGGTTTTTATAGTGGATTACCTGGATGGTCGTGATGAAAATCCTTTCACGTCAAACTTGTTGTGATTTTAACATTTGATTTTCGCCCACAGCAGCAATTTGGTAAATTAGTAAAATCAAAATAATGTGTTGGGGATTCTTTATGTATAATCGATATTACAAATAGTGTGTAGCTTTGATGTAAAATCTGTCAAAGCTACGCTACGCAATCGAAATTGGTATTATAGTAAATAAATTACTTTTCAAAAAAATTTAGGTTTTACCGTTGGCAGAATCTACATCATAGCAAACACAAGTTTATATTTTCGACAAATCGTGGTAAAATTATCAAATAAGTTTGGCTCGGTATTTACGTACTACTCCTAACAAAACTCATTACTACCCTAGTAGTGTTACTCCGGAAAAATATTTCTTAAAGTAAAAGCAGCAGAAATAAAAAATATTTAAATAAGTAGCTAGTTATTAAATGTACTACCTAAGCCGTTAGTGATCTTAATAGATGAGAGGAATAATTAACATAAAGCTGTGGGCTTTTACAAAAAATTGCTTGGAAAACTTTGGTCTTGTGTGCATCAGTCTGATTAATTCAGACAAGGACAAGAAAACTGATGCGGACAAAAACGAATGATTTTTCAAAGCAAAGAAGAAACAAAACTACGAACCAAACCGTACCTACGAAAAACGGATAGTGTGTAAATCCGCCATAACGCAGGTTTACATGCGGATCATTCGCATCAACATGTTTTAATAAAAAAACGAAGAATATTGAAACAAGGAAAAGTTTGAGGACTAGTGCTAAAGTAGCTGTAGAGCCAATTATTTGCGTGTTCGATATTGTACCATTTATAGTACAATTTAATGATTTTGAATAAGAGAGATAATGAGCCAAGAAAAATTAGAACATAATGCACTTGAAAAAAGCAGCATCTTTCCTTACCAAATCCATTGTATGGAATTGCGTCATAAGCCGGCAATAAACCTTCTCGGTTATCAATAAAAGAATTCAATAAGATTTGCGAGTCGGTGTCGACTTCATCATTGTAGCGGATTACAGCGAGTCGGGAGAAGTCAGAAGAAAACTCAAAAGATCTGCGTGATATTTATCAAACAGCTTATTAACATTCTTAACATACAGTACATGTTGGTCGAAAGTAGGTATACAGCAGTCGCGTAAAGGAATATTTTGTTTTTTTCTGTTTTAAGCATATTCCAAAATACTCCACATTTTTTGTACGTGCAATGTTTAGAACCGGACATATGACTTCAAATTAAGTGTACCACTGACTTAAAAAACATCTTTAGAAACTGCTATTTTGAGGAAAGCTGTATACCTATTTATGACTTAAAAATATCATTTGTACTGTATAAGGTGAGTTTAATGATCATGCGTATTTGTGAGCGGAAATACAAGTAACGTCTTTTTCAATTTAAATGCAAAAAAAAAGAAAAAAGGCAAAATACATGTAGTTAGATAAATCGCGTATTTCTGCGAACAAATATGCGTAATCGGTAAAAGCCGCCTGAAGCTGTATCAAGCTAAAAAAGCTTCAGCGTTTCTCTTGTGTTAGTGCCAACTGAAAGAAAAAAAGAGGCAGAAATGCATTAGGTTCTCTTTTAAAGAAATACTGCTCGAAATCAGTTTTATTGAAGAGATGATTACTTAAGGTAATAAAGATGTGCTCTTAATCTTTTTCCACAATTCCCCTGATTTGCGAAAACACGATTTAATCCGTTTGACTCCGTACCAATGGCAACTTTGCATTTCGCAATTTTATAACATCATAGAAGCCCTATTTCAGATCAGTAGTGGATTGGTAGC
The DNA here is from genome assembly GCA_963965965.1 of Trididemnum nubilum. Classification (NCBI taxonomy): domain Eukaryota; kingdom Metazoa; phylum Chordata; class Ascidiacea; order Aplousobranchia; family Didemnidae; genus Trididemnum; species Trididemnum nubilum. The sequence goes on from OZ014490.1 coordinate 29,859,556, forward strand.
TTGGGTTTACTGGTAGCCTACGTCTGCAGGTACCAGTAGCAGTAGCCAAGTTTTCAGATTTAGTTATAGGCTACGAACTAGTTGGTCGAGCGGTAACGCGTTCGTCTATGGAGCGGGAGGTCTGGGGTTCAAATCTTGGGCCGGTCAAATCGAACACAGTGTTGCCAACGGTTTCGTCACCGCTGCGACATTTCTTCGAAAGAAGCTGTGTTGCCCGGGCGCAATGACGCGGAGATGGGGCCCGCAAATTCGCTACACTTTTCGGCGTAATACAGGGAGTATAATGAAAGAAGGTTATAGACTACTCACTGCTACCAGTTGGTAAGTTATGGGTATTGCAGTAAATTTGGCCTACAGTAATGGTATTATTGCGCTAATTTCAAATAACAGATTTAGGATTAGCCCACATTATGTAATATATTCTGTGATTTTATTGCATGTTATACTATCATATAATAACTTAGCTTAGTCAAAAAGATTTGGCAAGAATAGTACTGATAGGCCAAAATGATGTTGTTTTAGGGCTACTATGATAGCAATAATCTAAAGTATGCGAGAAATTTTGCAAAATCATGTTCTTGTTATGTTACAAAATTGCGAAATGCAAGGTTGCCAATGGTATCGAGTCAAACGGATTAAATCGTATTTTGACGAATGAGAGGAATTGTGGAAAAAGGTTTCAGGCACCCTCTTTATTACCTCAAGCAGTCCTCATTTCTTCAATGAAGTCGATTTCGAGCAGTAGCTTTTTAATAGCAAGCATTTCAACAACACCAGCAAGTTGTAGGGAGCAGCATAAGATTGAGATACTGGTTCTCTAACACCTTTTTTATCGACTTGCTGCAGCAAATTGCATAATTTTGTTGCTCTCAATTTAAAAAAACACTGATCAGATTTTAATTGCTTTTGGGAAATGTAGTTTAATTACGTTTAAGTTTGGCATTTTTGCTTCGATGCTTGGTGGCTAGGAAGAAATAAATCACCAGGTGGCCTTTAAATAGTGATATTATCTGGTGGAGTCTGAAAGGGGGTGAAGCATCCAGCCAATTCCGGTAGTTTACAATAGCTAAAATAAAAATAGAAATTTTGAAAGTGTTTGCTTTCAGTTTGAGACTGCAAATGCACAAATATTTGACAAATGCAAAAAAAATATTCCCCCTAAAAACGTTTTTGAGAACCCTGAATTTTTTCTCCCAGTTCGAATTAATAAAAAAGGGAGATTTTTTTGCCAAAGTTGGATTGGTCAGGTGATGCGACTGAAAAGATTAATATCATTGGGTTTCTTTTTTTCACAGAAAGTTCATGCTGAGAGAACACACTCTGGGTTTCCAAATACTTTTTTAGGGAAATATCTCTTTGTATATGTTGAATATCTTTGCAACCGCAGTTCCAAAAAGAAAACAAAAACTTTCAAAAATTATATTTTAATTTCAGCTATTGTAAACTAACAGAATTGGCTGGATGCTTCACCCCTATAAATTGACAGGAAATCGCTTTTTCCTTCCTTAATCCAAAACTATTAGACAATATCCCTTGTGCTCGATTATGACCTTGCAACAAGTTTGCTAGACTAGGTTTGTTTTTGTTAAATTAACATCAACAATATTAAATAAAAAATTTCAGCCGTTTTCACAAACTCTAAAAAAAATTTTAATATAAAGCAAAGAGCCAAAACGTGAAAGAACATTTTTTACTGAACAAATTGTTTTCGCTCACGTTTTGGCTCTTTGCTTTATATTAAGATTACTTAAACGTTCCAATCATTATGCTCCAAAAAAAAATGTTGTGACTTATTGCAGAGGAAACTGCTTCAACTTACTTAATGATGAATTCCCTAATCAATCTCTTCAAAATCTCCCAGTTTTCATCCCCAATGGATGAGGATGAGTCAAGAACCAGTACCAAGTCTACCACGGCAAAAGGAGGACATTGACCTGTGAACGAAGTTACTTACAATATAAACTGTAGCGATGAGATTTCGTTATACTAAACAGCATTATTAAGAATTAAGTGATTGAACAAAAATAAGACAAATTTGCTCAACAGATAACGATGTTTGTACTGTAACTCTAACGCAGAAAAATAAACTTTTAAGGTCAAAACGTCAGCGTTTTGATAGGCCAGCTTTGGAAAAATTCTACTGCTCATTTTCGTTAGGGTTGTTGGTTGTTCATAAGGGGGTCATTAAATGCTCTTCGTTATTTATCGAATGTTCGTTGTTCGAAAAATAGCGAAAAATGGTATTACATGCTCCAAAAATAACAAATGACCGGTAGTAACCTTTTGGAAATTGTCGCAAAATTTTCATTAATATCGAAATTTGGCTATTTATAATTTCGCACATTTGCTATTCGTTATTCGTTATTTGGTATTACAGGGAGTCCTCGACTTTGGACGGTGATCCGTTCTTGGGACGCGGTGTAACCCGAATTTAGTGTAAGTCGGAACATGGCAAAAAGTTTAAATAACCGATCAAACGAGTTACTGTACAGTACGAGAAAACCGATTTAAACAACTAAAATGGCTAATCTAAATGGCAAAAAGTTTAAATAACCGATCAAACAAGTTACTGTACAGTACGTGAAAACCAGCTTAAACAACTAAAATGGCGTATCACTTAAACTGTGTACCATGAGAGTGAAGCTTGGTGATTATTCGTTCATAATCGTAATAGTTCGCAATTGTCACGTCATGTACGATGCAAATGACGAAAACAAATGAGCCCAAAGCACTGCATTTAAAGTGCGTTCGTAACCTTGAAACATCGTAAGTAGAGACCAGAGGTGGAGTCCTCGAGGACGTCCTTGGCCTCGAGGACGTCCTCGAGGACACATTTTGAAGTCCTTGGCCTTGGCCTTGGCCTCGAAGGTCAAGTCCTTGGCCTTGGCCTTGGCCTCGAAGCCTCAAGTCCTCGAAAATTGCCCTGTCCTCGGCTCGAGGACAGCATTATTTTTTGAACAGTTGAAATTTCGTTGGAAAACACCAAAAACATTGCAGAAAATTTGCGAGCACCTTTTTTGTTTTCCTCACTTGGAGCATAGGCGTAGCCAAGGGGAGGGGGTGCTGGGGGTCCGCCCCCTTCCCAATTGAAATTTCACCAATGACAGAAATGTGACAAAAAAGCCTATTGTTTCTTCAGTTTCAGTTTCTTTTTAGCATTTTTCGCTTACAACAGTATAACTAAAAACAATATTGAAGACCAGGGGCTCTGGGTCCCCCTCAATTCAATTTTTGCCAGCCAATTTAAACGTAAAACCCGAAGAAAACGGAGAGTTTTTGTCCTAAAAGTTGCTATCTCAGACCCTCATATAGCCTTTTTGTGAATATAATGCATTAATCAGGGCCGATTTACCATAATATGACGCAGTACCAGCAGTAGCGTAGCCATGGGGGAGGCGGGGAATATAGCCCCCCATTGGCCTGCCAACCAAAATGCAGAATAAGGAAAATACCACGTTTTTAGCTCTTTTGAGACTGTTTTTTTGCGCTGGAATGGACTGAAAAGTGATTTAAAGCATCATTTGAAACATACATTCAGGGGGGCTAATTGTCAAAAATTAAAGTCACCAATCAATAAAAACTTTGAACAAATGTTCGAAAATAAACAATCAAATTTGATCGCTAATGTAAAAACTCATAACATAGGTTTTATCAACAAACATATCATAAACTCAGGAATTGGAGTAGGGGGGGCTATTCAGTGTTAGTTAATTACCAGTCACTCCTCTCAAATATCTTTCCATTAGCCCTTCCCCCAATTATTTTTCGTTATAAAACATAGACGAAATAGATTACTCCGTGTGAGTTTTTTTGAATGATAGGATTTTATCATTTACCACAAAGTAAACAAGAGAACTGCAATGTTATCATTAGCCACTTCCCATTTAGCCCATTAATGCAACCAGTTGAATCATGTTGGGCTGCCAATTTCTATGCCACGTTCTAAAAGCATTATTTTCTGTTAAACTAGCTCTAAAATTATGATATTGGTGCAAAAAAATGCAAACTTTTCGAGCGCTGGAAGCTCCGCCTCCATACTCCCAGTCTCTGGCAGCTGGGGGCTTCGCCCCCTAACCCCCATTGGCCTCCGGCGACAGAGGGCCCCGCCCCCACACCCCTAAAACAGCCCTCCCCCATTGCGAATTTCTGGCTACGCGTTTGAGTACCAGCTAGGGGCTCCGAGCTAAAATCGTAAGATTTTTTTTGGTCTTTACGAATATTTGGCAGAAAGATGTTGCGAAAATCTCCAAAGTGCCAGGGGCCTAGCCCGAAATAAATCCGGCCCGACAATAACATGGTTAGTTGCCGTAACCATCTATTTTACCATTTTTCAATAACAATTCAGTAATTCACCTCCAACCTCGCCGGTTTTTATGCACAAAATACTCTTTAAAAAAATTAGCCATGGAAAATGCTGATTGAACGAATCATTAAACTTCAGTTGAAGGGGCCAGGGCTCCCGGGCCGAACATGTACTCCTATAACTGATTATTGTCATGACAAAACAAAAATCTCAAAGGAAAATCTTCGAGTGGGTTATTATTTACTGCTAAAATGTTGCAAGAGACAAAGCACCTTACTTTCCCTTACCAGGACCAGATCACTTACAATTAAATTTAACTCCAAAATGCAAGATGTTAAACGTGTTTGGACTTAAATTGCAAGTAAAAGGAGCATTAAACAATTTGATTTTTTCAATTGGCTTTCAAATGTCAAAAATCTAGTGATTTTAAATGGCTCCGAACCCTTGCGAAATGTGATTCAATGGCATTAAAATAGCTTTTTTTTTTCCAAAAAATTACAAAAAATCGCCCAACGGCTGGGGGCTTCGCCCCCAGACCCCCAAAGCCTCCGGCGACTGGGGGCCCCGCCCTCAGACCTCCCGTTTGTGATAGCTTTGAGTTACACTAGCTTACTCAACACGTTATAAAGTTAAATATTTGCGTTTTTGAACTATTAGTTTAAGCTCTCTCCCTTCGCAAAATCCTGGTTACGTGCCAACAGCCAACGATTTCAGATCTTCCATCCTACAATATATTTGTCCCACAAAAACTTCCTCTTTGGAAAAATTTTGATGACTTCATTTCATGTGATTTGTGGTTTAGGCCTCCCCAATCAAAAATTCTGGGTACGCCAATGAATTGGAGATCGCCTGAAAAAAATTTTTGAAGACGTTTTTTTTTTTTTTTTGGAGTACACTTGCGCCTGTGTCCTTGGTCCTTGGCCTTGGCCTCGAGCATTGCTGTCCTTGGCCTCGAGAGGTTCTGTCCTCGGAAAGGCTGTCCTTGGCCTTGGCCTTGGCCTCGGGTTTTTTTTGTGTCCTTGGCCTTGGCCTTGGCCTCGAGCCTTGTGTCCTCGACTCCACCTCTGGTAGAGACCGTCGTAAACCGAGGACTTACTGAACATGCTCAAATCATATGCATAACAAATAGCGAATATTCGATAACTACGTCATTTTTTTGAAAATACTTCAAATTCTGTAAACCATTCGTTAACTTCATTTTTATTTGTCTTAACACAATACTTTATTGTTGATCAGTATAAGAAGTTGCAAAAAGGCAAATGCCGGTACGTTTCTATGGTTTTGTATGTTTGTATTGCCTCAAAAAAATTGATAAATCTTTTTGGAAAAAACATTGTTGCCAACAATATAGTATATCAAAAATTTAACGAAATAGAAATTGCTGATAACTACAAACTTCAAATTGGGCAAGTCTATCTCCCTCAATAACATAAAAGCTTTATCTGAAACGTATTTGCGACATACTGGCCTAGTAGCCGACTAATTATACACGCCAATTAATTAATTAATTAATTAATTAATTAAATGCGGTTAAATAAAGGTAAATTATTTCTTAACTCAGACTGAACTGAGAAAGAATTTAATCAAATTTTACAATGTAACCTTTGGAACAGTATTCATATGAATACTTTAAGGAAGAATACAAAAAAAAAATTAATAAACACTCACAAAATTATATGTCAGTAAATAAAATTTGATCGCCGTTCAAAAAAAAGAAGCAATAAAGTTTTGATATCGGCAAAATTTTTTCAAGTTTCAGCTGCAGTAATAAATTGAGTACTTATGTTCTACAATTTGCTAACAGTTTTGGCAGAATTAATTCATGTTACAGTGAAAACAAAATAGTTTCTACCATCAAATCGATAAATATCTATTCTACAATTCTTCACTTCACCTCTTTCACTCATGTCGCTTAATGTGTATTTTGAAAGAACTGGATTTGGTTATTAAAACTTATATTAGTAATATTCTTTTCTTTCTAACAAATAAATGACTTAAGCATATTCATTGACACTAGTCGAAGAGATGGAATAATTGTTTTGTGAGTTAAATTGCAGAACAATTTCAACCGATTAAAATTGATTACTACGGCTAGAACTTTAGATGATGCAATTATTGCGTAACACTCGGAACAGAGTAAGCAAAGTGATTTCAGTCTTTTCGAAGCATTTTTCTGTTACGTAAGGAGCATGTAGTAGCATTCAATTCGTTATTCCTTATAGCATAAAAATGGGTTATTCGAAAAAAAACTTCGAATAACGCATATGAAAAACAAATAGCGAACATGAATGACGAATTACGAATACCGAATATGAACAACGAAATACCGCATATAAATAGATAACGAAATATCATAACAAATAACGAATGTTCGGTAAATAACGAAGAGCATGTAATGATCCTTCTGACTCCTGACGTAGATAAGCAGTAGTAGGAAGTTTCCAAAGCTTGGTGATCAAACGATGGCGTTTTAATTTTGAAATTTTTTGAAGTTATACAACTCGTTACCAGGTTACAGAGCAACTTTGTTTTTAACTAATATAGTATTTCACGTGTTATTGCTAGCAACTACTTTATGTTAACCCTATTTTACACGAGCTTTTACTCGCACACTGGTACACTACACGATGGAGGGAGGTTTTTTTGCTACTATCTACCTACTAAAATAAAAGTCATAGAAACACCAAACTTGACATGTGGATTGGTGCTCACCGAAATTTTTTTAGAAAAACTGTTTTAAGTCGATGATGTCATCATGTTGACGTCCGAGCAATATTTTTCTAAAATGCCGTCATTTTTTTATTGACGTCATAGGCGGTTTAAATTTTATGTATAGATATGTTTTTTTTTGATACTGAATCATAAAATGCCTAATTCAGCACTTGCGTCATTTGAGTAAGTTAAATATTGGCCAAAATATGCTCCGATTTCTGTGAGTGGCTTCGGCAAACCTCAAAACTGAGCAATTTCTTTTGCCCTTGCCACTTCAAATTTTCAGAAGTTATTAGAGAACAAATTTGACACAAATTCAAGTTAGTTTGAGGGAAAAAGCTATCTTTTGAAAGGATTCATTACAAAAAAATTGCGAGAGGGCATTTTTGATCCCCGTCCAAAATAAGGTTAAGAGGTTGTAATTGTAATTACAACTTTATTCACCACGTTGCCTTGTTCAAGAGACCACAAAAAACTTTCCATCTTCGAGTCAAGCTGCCATCTTGCCACCTGTCGAGACTGTCTTACGCACACAGTGAAGATATCATAATATTATAGCATTATTAAACAAAGTGGACATCGAAGACTGTAAATCGGTATCTTCTTTAATTAAAAGGCAAAAGTATTCTCCATTTGTTCATCTTTTTTTTTCATTTTCTTTCTTCATTGCCCGCTTTTCCGTGAGGGTTTCGGGAGCAGCAGCTTGAGATTAAGCCACCACACTTCACGGTCTTCCATCATATCCATCATTTTGCTTGGCTGAAGTCCTAAACAATTCTATTCAAGATCCTCCTTGTAATTGGTCCATTTAGTTCTAGGTCGTCCAACTGATCTTCTCCCGTTTGGTTTGGAAAGTAAAGCTTGTTTGGGGAGTCTTTCCTGAGGCATTTTGCTTGCATGGCCAAACCATCTAAGCTGAGATTTTTCAGTTCGGAGAAGTAACGGCTCGATGTTAAGAGATATTCGAATCTCAGAGCTACGCACCTTGTTAAACAGTGTAACTCCTTCGATTCTTCGTAAAAAGCTCATTTCGGGCGCTTGCACTTGCGATCGCACTCTTTCGGTCATTATCAAAGATTCATGACCATAAGTGAGAATGGGGACAAAAACTGTTTTAAAAATTGAGAGCTTTGCCTTTTTTGACGATTGGAATTTCATGACAACCGAATAGTGCGAAACTAGCATTACTGCACTAGCCTTGCCTATTCGGGTATCCAGTTCTTTGTCTTGCCTTCCATCACTCGTGAATGCAATCCCAAGATACTTGAACTTCTTTATACCTGCTTCAGAGTCGCTCCATTCACTTGCAACACGCACTGATCAGGGTTTCTTGAAAGATGAAGTACCTCAGTTTTGGCCGTGCTTATTATCATTTCGGCAGTGTTACATGCATCTGCAAAGCTATTTAATGCGCGCTGGAGACCAGATTCTGTGGAAGAAAGCAGAACCAAATCATCAGCAAAGGGTGGACGATTAATTTTGCAATTTCCGATTGTGGCACACTCATCAGCTTAGCTGTATTTGTCGATTCAATTCATGTAAACAATGAAAAGGAGAGGTGACAAAACGCACCCTTGCCGGAGTCCAACGCCCACATGGAACGGCTTTGATTGCTTACCATTTACCCGAACACAAACCTCTGGTCGGCATTAGAATGACTTAATGGCACGTAAAAATTGACCACCTACGCCCTACTTTCGCGAAACTTTCCAAAGTTTATTCCGAGGAACTCGGTCATATGCTTTTTTAAGATCGACAAAGCATGCAAAGAGATCTTTGCCATATTCCCAAGATTTATCGAAGATTAGCTTCAAAGTGAAGATTTGATCCATGGTGCTGCGACCCGGATAAAAACCGCACTGACCATCTTCCAGTTTTGATTCCACTATTTCTCGGCATTTTCTTTCAAGGCATTTGGCATAAAATTTCCCTGGCAAACTAAGAAGTGATATCCCTCTGTAGTTCGTACATTGCTTGCGATCTTCTTTCTTGAATATCGGAATAATCACACCTGTTCGCCAATCTCTGAGAGTTTTGCCAAACTTCCACGTAACTTTACATACTCGCGTTAACCAGCGAATTATTTCTCCAGTAAGCGCTTTCAACATCTCGGGTCTGATTTCATCTTCACCAGTAGCTTTTCCAGATTTTATCTCTTTAATTGTCGTTGCCACTTCTGCTGCAATGAAAGCTTTTTCTTCCCCTAAATTTTTCACTTAGTGTATGTCACGAGTTCATGCCGTTGCAGGATTCAAACGATCTTCAAAGTATTTTCTTCATTGTGAAAGGATTTTATTCTCATGCGGTAGAATGTTACCGGCGGAATCCTTGATGGAGTAGGTGACACTCGATCTTTGCTACGTAAACGGCGGAAACCAACCGACGACCTAACTCTTTCCATGACTTTTTGTTGGATTTCTTTACTGCCGAAGTTGCCGCTTTTCGCACCTCAGTGTACGGGAATTGCAAATCAGATGACGATCTGTCCTGTAGCCAGACCTTGAACGCATCTTTCTTTCCTCGAATAGCATCTTTAACCACTTGATTCCACCTAGGTGTTCTTTTCTCACTATCGTCTGCCAATCTAAGCCGTTTTCGCTCACAACTTTCAGCAGCTGAAATTGAATCTGCAAACAGTTAGTGTGTTCCCCTTTGGAAAAAGATAAAAACCTTGCGATTCGTCACAGGTGAATGAACATTTTGAGTGAAAAAAATTGCCCAATGAGCAAATTGTGTTGCCGTTACGTGGGGCTGAAAGTTCCGGAAAAACAATGTCTGATCTTGAAAGCCAAAAAGTTTTACACTCAATCCAATGTAACTTATTCCGTATATTTGGTGAGAGCCAACAACCTAAATCATTTTAATGTTTCCAATAATTGAGCATTCATATAATCAATAGAGCACAGTTTCGGATTCGTTTAAACAAAATACACAAAATACACAATCATCGGTTGCTATCAACTAATTCAAAACCACGAAGTTGTAAGTTTTTGTCACCATTGGTCTCACGTTTGGCCTAATTAGAAAAGAACACAATTTTGATTCGATTGTGGAGAAATAGTGTAATTAATTCCATACTTTTTTTTCAATTAATAGCACTTAATTATAATCACAAACCTAAATAAATAAAAAATGCGTATAAATATTTTTCATTTTCGTTTTATTCTCTTTAACTTAAAATTGTTCGGTAAAATAGTCATTGCCTGTAAGATATTGTTGCTTGCTGATGCATGTCATTATGCAAGAAAAATGATTTAATTCTTTATTAGCAGCTTTTCACTGTTTGCAACATAGAATGGACATGAAGAATGCTACCGTATCAGAAAATAATTGAGCATTGTAATTTGGCATACCTAATTATGACTAAATGTTTCGTTTTCATACTATTCCGAGTTCCGACATATTATATTAACGGTTCGGGTGAGGTGCTAAAATAGACTTTGTGTGAATTCAGATGCTGACTAAATACTGGCCTTTGGGAAAGCAGATAACGTGAGTGAAGTGCTACCTCACAGCTGTGAAAAATTGCCATATAAATTTTGAATGCAATAGATAGATGCTAAGATTTGACCAGATCACTACTAAATTAAGATTAATTATTGGTCTGTTTCTGAAAACTTCGAGATTTTTGGCGGCGATTTGAACTAAGATGTAAACTGAACTATTCTTATTCTTTATTATAAAAAAACAAAAACTTACGAACACAGTTAGGAATGGTAGATGTGTTCCAAATTCCATTTCTCCTGCAAAAAATTGTAGGTTGTGTGTCTCCCTCTGTTAATAGAAGAAAGCCTTCATCGCAAGTGAATGAACAAGTTGAGGCAAAGAAATTGTCATTCGAACATTTAATGCTGCCGTTAGATGGCGCTTGAATTACAGGACAAGTAATTTCTAAAAACAAATAATGTCTAGGCAAAAAATATCTTTACGCACTTACAGATGATGCCGCGAACAAGAATTGAACTTAAATTCGCAAGGGCGAAGATTCGATTCCCTGCTGCTGCATATTCAACAAGTGCAAGTAAATGCCTGCGCTGAAAAAATAATATTGTCTAGATCAATGTTTCCTCTAATTTTTTGCAGTCTGTGTGCGCAGAAATTTTGCTGAGTGCGCACTTTCTTGGAAATGACTTATATTTGTAAATTCGGTGATGACCAAAAAAACGAAAGACCTTCACCCAGAATTGGAACGGTTTTTGAGTCCGAAACGTTTATTGCACAGTGCAAAAATACGTCTGCGCAACAATACTCGTATGTCTGTTTGCAGCAAATTTATGCGTGTGTGTAGTCTCTGAAACCTGTGTGCGCGCGCACACGCGCACAGCTTAGAGGAAACACTAATCTAGATTTCTTTCTGGAAAAAAAACAAAAAAAAAACCGAAAAAGAAACAAATATATCCTAGATTTTGCTGTGTTAATAAATAGATCGGTTTAAAGACCAGGGATCAAAATCTCACAAATAACACGATTTGTAATGTCGCTGGTTGCACATGAGCATATCGAGTTTCTAAAATGTCGTGCGCCATAAAAAAACTTACACTTGTGCTGTGAAAAATATATCTCCAAGATTTAAATCTTCGAACAATGTTTATTATCATTTAGTGAACAGTTGCTGAGCTTTGTTTGAACTTTCAGCAATATTTTACATATTTAGCTCACCATATAAAAACATTAAAACCCTATTAGTTTTTTCTCTCTTACCGGGATTTTCAAGAGTTAACTTATTCCAATAAAATGAATCAACTTAATTCAATCAAATATTTCATTATACTCGCTGTATTACGCTGAAGCGTGTAGCGAATTTGCGTGGCCCATTTCTGCATCATTTCCGCCCATTTTCGCCCGGGCAACACAATGTTCCTTTCGAAGAAATGTCGCAGCGGTGAACAATAATTATTTTATTAGAAATAACTGCGCATTTGTTACATGATTACTACGGAAAGTTTTGTATTCCTGTATAAACTTAGACAACGATAGATAGGCGAATGGCGATGACACCAGACCAGGTCACTGCCAATCTAAAAGTATTAGATCTGTTTGATCAATTTACGGTTAAATTTAAAATACCTAATTTTTTTCTGAACAGTATGAAATTTTTAGTTGTAATTTGGACTACTGCAAGCGTTGAACTTAAATATTTCACATAAAAAAATACATACGAAAGCACAAAGGAATAGAAGGTGGATCCCAATTTCCATTTCTGTTGCACTTTCTTTGCTCCAGTTCCTCTGAGGAAATCATGAAACCCTCATCACAATCAAAGGAACAAACCGAGCGAAACGAGTTGCCATTTGTACAACTAATGCTGCCGTTAGCTGGTACAGCAACCTTCGGGCCAACTGAAAATAAATAATCTTGCAATTATGTTTATTTTTGTGTTGCATTTTTTACTTTAAAGTTTACTCAATAAAAAAATCTAAGATCCGCTTGTAGATGCTGCAGCGTAAAAAATCGGACTAAAAACTCGCAAAGACGAAGGTTTGGTTCCCTGCCGTTGCAAATTTCCACAAGTGCGTGTAAATATCTGCGCTGCAAAAATTGTTTTGTTTTTATTCTGATATCCTTTCGTCCTACTTCAAAATAAATAAATTATATGTAGAACTTGCACATGAAGACATGGACATGCAGACACGCAAATGAAAACACGAACATTTCAATCAAAGCAATTTGCACATTGTGGAGGCGAAGCTTTGAGGTATTAGATACGAACCCTTCGTAAGGCGTTTCCATTTTGGAACTGGCTACGCTATTAATATGATTTTGAATTTACTGTGCTTGCGTTTCACAAAATAACTTTGCACCATTACTACTTTTGTAGTGATGTGCTCAGTAGTACTGGATAGCTTCATAATTGTTGCTACGTGCCAAAATCGCTGGCAGAAGTGAGCTCCTTTTGGAGCGCGCTTTTTTTTTTGAAGTATAGTAGCGAGAGCGCCACTCCGTTTTGAAAGAAGTAACGCCAACGAGAGCGCCCTCTTTTTCTAACGGTCAGTTATTACTCAAAATTTTCGGATATAACTCAGTATTTTGGAAAATTCGGACTAGTTTGGATAATTAGCGACGAATAAATTTGCGATTGTTTTCGGATAATGGCAAAAAAACTGGAAATGAATGATTTGACAGTTGAATCAGTAGTCGCTACACTAAATATCAAAACATCAAAAATAACGTGTGTAGTGTAGATTACATATTAAATTATCAAAAAGGAGACAGAAGAGTGCGATCCTTATTATCTTGAAAAGCGTCTTCGCACTTATTTGTTTGCTAAGTAGCGAAAGCGACGCTTCTTTGAAAGAAGTGGACGCCCACCTTTGCGTGCTAATACCTTCGGCTTCGCTTTTACATCTACCCCGGGCCTCGCAAGCGCTTAGTCGACATTGCCGTCCCAACCGACAAATATTGATAAAATGATATCTGACTCTAAGGTTATCCTTATAGACAATAGCATATTGTTTTTCTCAATTTAAAGCCTTCAGACTCGTGTCTCTTTGGATGCAAAATTGCAGTAGTGTTGACAGCAAAAACAAAAAGTTTTCAGTGAGCAGCCTACAAATGCAATAATTGGAGGCGTTGAGACACGTAACAGTATCACAGCCCGCCAGATCTTCTACTACACATGGGTTCCGTGAATCATTGAAATAAAATAAGATTATTTTGCGGAAGTGTTGAGATTTTTTGTTCCATTTATTGCACTAATAAAAAACATCAATTATAAAACCACTCTATAGTTTTTATTATTTCTTTTTTGTGCATTCAAAGCGAGATATCAAAAATCAATAGTCATGAGATGTTCCTGTGCTTTATTGAAACAAGCATGAGGCCCAATACCCGTGGTTACGGCTTTAATAACAAACATTGCGGCTAATACCTCGTGACCCAGCAAACGGCTTTCGCAAAAAAATTTCTTCGCATAATGTATGCGCTATTTGTCCTGAAGAACTGGAGCAAAAAATACAAAAATGCATTTTTCAAATGCTAAAGCTTATTGACTTATGTCCGTGCTATTTGAATTGAAAATCAAACCCCAATCTTTTGTTCGCAATTTATTTTGTCACTCAGCTTTTCAGTAGTCGGTATTCAGCATGTTTTAAATAATGTTTTTATTTGCTCCACATTACTTAAGTTTTTTAAAGGTTACTTTTGTTTAACTGACTTTTTCTGCAAACGTTTGAGCCACCTCTCGCGAATTAAAGTACTTTAAACATTGCAAAGGTTCTAATTACGCGTTGGACCTTTTCGAAACGAACTTTTAGTATGGTAGTACAAAATCAAATATACAAGAAATTTTAGCATGAATTAGAAGGTTTTAGTATGAAATGGTTATGAAATAATAAAAAATTGCCGGTATCTAACACGAAATATGGAAAAATCCTCTTCCGTTCCATTTCATGCGTGTGCAAATCTACGCTCATCACTATTCTTAACTGAAAACGTAAGAGAAGCTTTAGTATAGCAATTACATACATTTAGTTTCAAAAAGGCAACAAAAATTATTTATCACTCACCAATTTCTGTGCGGTTGGAACCAAGAATTTCTACGAAGAATAAAGTTTAAAATTTTAAATATTCTTGAAAGCATACAATGACACTGTTTATTATTTTACTATACAGTATTCGTAAATTTCGTAATTGACAGCTTGCAAATCAAATCAAATTAAATCAGATCAGCCAGTTAGTCGAGCGGTAACGCGTGCGTCTCTGGAGCAGGGGGTCTGAGGTTCAATTCTCAGGACGGTCAAATGAACCACACTGCTTCTAACGGCTCGCCACCGCTGCGACATTTTTTTCCTAAGGAGCTGTGTTGCCCGCCGGGGCAATGACCCGGAGATGGACTCCGCAAACTCGTTACACGCTTCGGCGAATACAGCGAGTATACTGATAGATTTGATTTGACAGCTGCAATCAATTAAAATTTTGGTTGTCCTATTCCCGCCATTTTGTAAGAGTAGCAAAGTATAAGCTTTAGCTTTACTAACACTCATTGCAAACAGCTTTATAGTTTCTATATTTCGACGAACGATGGCTTTTAGCTAGCAGATGTAAACAGAAATCGATTTTGTTAAATCCAAAATAAAATTTGAGTTATCTTGAGGCTTCATGATTTGTTGCCATTTTTCAGCAATTGCTTTTAATGATGCGACAGCTAATTCACCATTTCATTTTAGGCAATTTTTACCGATCACGCATATTAACGAGCGGAAATACGCGTGGCATCTTTTTCAATGCAAATGCAAAATAAGAGGGCAGAATGCTCGCAGTCAAATGATTGGTAAAAACCGCCTTATGATTGTTTTAATTTGGTTCCTGAAGCACCGAGAGATTAAGACAACCTTTTGACTTTACAAGTTATTTGTGTGCTTTTCTATTTGATATTGTTGCGGTGGTTAAGAATAAAAATGAATAAATAATACTAAAACCCTTCCGGCCTTACTGGAATTGATCATGACTCCTAGCAAAGCTGCTGCAGCGACAACCAATTCAAAAGAATAATAACAACCAATGATTTATTCGAATGAACCAATTTTGAATCACTTGAGCTTGCTTTTTGTTGGTTTACACGATCGGTTTAAGTGTTCCACCATATTTGGATCATTATTTTGTATTCATAATTTTTATCTTTTTTTTATCTATGGGCGCAAGCCTAGGCTAGTTTCTTTTTACTAAATTTTGATGTTGATAAACCAAACAAGGCCGCAATGGGATTAGTATACTATGTTTGCATTTTGTGATCGTGATAAGACAGAGTTGACAGATATAATCTGATAATCTAATCAAGAGGTATTGGTTTTGCAGTTTAAAGAGCAGGTCTGCTAAACCAGTTTTTACAGCATGCAATTGATACCAGAACGAAATTGCACTACTGCTGAAGGAGTCAGAAAATTGCAGCCTTTTCAGCAAACTTCTGTAGCCGTTTGCTTGTTAAGCCGCCAATCTCTATAGCTCTTACTTTTAAACGTTCCGTTAAATCCAGATCTTGTGATGGACCTGTCTGAAACGAATGTCATATAAACGGATGAGGTTTGCGAAATAAAACGAAGGGATGGCCGTGATCCATGGAATTCCTCAGAACTATTTCCACTTTGTATTGCCTAATGGGTAAAACATAAATATTGCTGCAAAAATAAACTTTTTTAAATGCTTATTAAAACCGGCCAGTAGTTGGTCGAGCGGGAATGCGTTCGTCCCCGGAGCTGGAGGTCTGAGGTTCAAATCTTGAGTCAGTCGAATTGGACAGAGTGTTGCCAACGGCTCGCAGCCGCTGCAACATTTCTTTAAAAAGAGCTATGTTGCCCCAGCGCAATGACACGGAGATGGGCTACGTAAACTCGTTACACGCTTCAGCGTAATGCAGCGATAGTAATGAAAAATTTGATTGAAAATGTTTTATAACGTTTCCTTTATATTTACAGTATCATAGGGTAGATAAGCCTCACTGCAGCTAGATCACAAGTTAAAATGTAGATAAACCATTGCATGAGTTACATAACATGTCTGTCATGAGAGCCTACCCACAAAAAATAGTAGTCTAGTGCAGCTGTTCTTTCAAGAAAGATAACCTCTTGTCAGATAGATAGCTAATTCACAGAAGCCATATTTGCAAGACTGTTGGCTGCCATTTTTAATGGTACGCCATCATGACACACATGTGGCATTACACATGAGGTGTTTCATTTGTTTTTAGTTTTATTTTTATCGCTTATTTGTCAAACATTTTCTTTTAAAGACTTTGCCGAGGACCAGAAAGAGATTTCGGAATACAAAAGCAGAAACGTTTATATGATTTCAAAATAAAACAAAGAACTAAAACTTAAGTGAACAAGTAATTCTACTGAACGTTTCAAGACAATACATATTTCATCACCTGCAGTTAAATGATCATTAAACAACTGTTGATAAAAGATTCAGTAAAAATTTTTTTCAAGTATTTTTATGCTACTGTGTATTTAGAAAGAATAACACAAAACGTTATCGAAATTGAAGCCATTTTTCAATTTTTTGTTGATGAATATTTAAAAGTGGAGTAAAAATACAATTTAAAAAAATAGAAATAAAAACGTAAAATGATAATAATTGACAAAATGTTGGTACAAATTAATCACTACTAACAGTTAAAATCTGAAAAAGGAGTGGCAGAAACCTAGCTTTTTCAAGTCTCAGTCGAAAGCACTCCAACATCACTTGCTATGAACCCCAGCTTTTATATCTATTTAACTTCGATTTTAACTCTTTCATTTACTTTTTTGCTTGTTGTAAAATATTTGCCAAAAAAAAAAAAAGACCATGATCTATGACTTAGTTTTCGAATTGATCAGTTTAGTTGTTTTGCTCCTAGTCATTTTTGCAGTCATAAGTTTCGGAAGGTGAGAAATTTACTGGTGCCCTTGGATTTCACTCCATCAAGATTAAAGAGGTAATACTTTTTGACTCCTTTTTTTTGGTTGTTTGATTATCTTTGGGAGTAACGTTGAAATGAAATCCTTAAAATCCAACAAATTTAAGGGTTCGTTACTTTTTACCAATTGATTAACAAACAGCTACTATATGAAAAAGGATCTTCAACCGCATAATAACCTCAGTAGATACAGTATAAAGCGAGTCAAAAGTTGCTGGACTCCCAATTTAATTTTGAAAGTGAAAATGCATTGTTAATTGTTTCCTAGAGAAAGCAGTTCTTAAGATTTTTTGGCCGAAGAGAATCAAAATTGGTGCGAAAAAAATTTTTTTAATTACTAAATTTGTTTCGTCTAGCTTTCACAATAAACTTTTTTGCGTAAAAACGTCCCGAATGCCCTTTAAACGTATTTCTGGTTTGGATTTATTAATTTATTTTTCTTTTACCAATTAATTCTTTTTTGTTTGTTCGAATATCTATCGCAAAATTTCGTAATGTTTGCGGTGAATTTTTTGGTTGTTTTTGATTTTTGAATTTGTTTGTTTTTGTGAAATAGGTTTTAAATGACGCTCCTTTTCAATTTTGTTTGCACAAACTGCTATATGCCCATTAAGCATGGATGGATTTTGTTCTTCCACAACTTCGCTTTCTACAGTCCACTTCTTTTAAGTTATTTCATTTTAAGACCAACATTTTTAAAAAGGACTTGTTATTTTGTGCTGATCTGAATGGAAAGAGGAAAATTACGTGGTTTAAATTTTAAATAAAACAACATAAAAATTTGCTTACTAAAATATCATATGTTACTTCAAGGTCAAAATGTTGAAAAAAGATTTCGATTTTATATTTATCACTCGTAGTTAAATTCCAAGAGCATCTTTCAAAGTTTGTGTAATTTTCTGGCCAATTTGGAGATGATATGATTTTCTCTTTCATAGTAGCAACATCATCAAATCCACAATTTGCTAAAACATACAAAAATTACCTTACAATTTATACCAAATTAACAAATTTTCATGAGTTTTCCATTTTTAACATATTAAAATTTATTTGCAATTTGCAGCATTTATTTTCAAAAACAGTGTATTACAGTAACTTGAAGATTTTATGCTATGAATGATGTTTTGCATTCTTGAGTCTAATCTTCTTTATTCTTTTATTCGGAAAATAACGCGTTGGTTCCTTGAAACAAAGCTCTAACAATCAATGCCGGGTCGGTCAAACTTGGCTTAGTAATGTTGCCGACATTTTGCCACCTCTGCAAGATCTCTCCGAAACGATCGGCTGGGTTGTCCACAAACGTAATGACCCGCAAATCGCCCCAGCTAGAGCTGTAAAACGGCCCGAGCTTTTCGGATCGGGTTTGGGCCAAATTCGATCAAGGTTCACAAAATTTCACACAATTCGTACGTGATAAATGCCCTGTGTTTTAGGTACTATAAAATCATAATCAATATAACCTTGCAACACTGAATAAAGACTTCATTTAAAAGTTTGCAGTAAATAATATTGCCCGAGAATTCATCGCAGTTTTGCTCGAGTTCGTTTTTCAGACTTTACTCAAATTTTGGGCTATTTTGGTCTGGTTTCGACTTCAAATAAGTTTTTAGGATCTGGCCGACTCTGACGCAGCAAACTCAGTTGTAGACTTTGGCATAATACCAAGCCAGTATAATAAAGATAAGATCCTAATTTTCTTTCTTTGCTTAGAAAGTTTTCGCTAACCGTATTTTACCCGATGGGGGGGCACAATTGATCCCCTATTTTTTTTGTGTGATAAATCTTTTCAGAAAAATTATTTTTATTTTGAATTAACTTGACTCGGAATAAAATTTAGTCTCAAACAGCTTTTGAAAATTTGAAGTTGCTAAGGTATACCGGCCAGTTGGTCGAGCGGTATTCTCTGGAGCGGTACGTATAAGGTTCAAATTTCAGGTAGGCCAAATTGAACACACTGTTACCAACGGCTCATCTCAACATTTCTTCAAAAGAAGCTTTGTTGCCTACGAACGCATTGATGCGGAGATGGGCCCCACAAACTCGTTATACATTCTTCAGCGTAATACAGCAAGTAAAACGAAAGATTTGGGTTTGACTTGAAGTTGCTTAGGTATTCGAAAGCTACCCAATCCTAAGATTTTCCAAAGTCACTTTCCAAATTTGAGCATTTTTGTCCAACATTTAACTTAAATAACATCAGACGTTTTTGTGATGTAATTGCTTTGACATAAGCATTTTATGATTCAGCACATAAAAATTAGTCATAAACGGACCAGTGGATCGAGCGGTAACGCGTTCGTCTCTAGAGCGGGAGGTCTGAGGTTCAAATCTCTGGCCGGTCAAATCGGACACAGTGTTGGCAACGGCTTGCCACCGCTGCGACATTTCTTCGAATGTTTGGAGCTGTTTTGCCCGGTTGCAGTGACGCGGAGATGGGCCCCACAAACTCGTTACACGCTTCGGCGTAATACAACAAGTATAATGAAAGATTTGAATTGAATTTGATTTGAATTGCCTATGCATCGCAAACATGACGCCATTTTTCAAAAATGTGGCCGTGACGTCACTATGATGACGTAATCAATTTAAAACCCATTTTTCTAAAAACTTTTGGTGAACTTCAATCTTCATGCAAAATTTGTTGTTCTTATAAATTTTGGCATTTTTGTTCCCCTCCTCTTGTAAAATGAGTCGGGTCAAACAGCCCGTTTAAAATAAAGTTAATTACCCAATGAAATTTTACTAACAACAAAACTTACCGTACAAAAAACAGTCAGTTGGTACATCGGCAAAGCGATACCTAGTATTTTCACTTTCATTGTAAGTTGAATTTGGCGCACAAACAGATTGTATAGTAGAATCTAAAAACCCGGATCTAGATCGTTACAATAATTTAGGGAAACAAAAATACTGTCTTAGAATCTTAAAAAATTGCACTGACGTTTTGGGTGAAAAATGAACAATTGGATGCAAACACACTCCAGCGGCTCAGTCAATTCGGCCCCGCATCCTCTCAATTTGCATAATTTCCATCCACTTATGCACACGAAACATAAATTTAATGTAACTAACTTGTTTTTTTGTTTGTGTAACTTGGCCAAGTTAACCGAGTTTGGGCAAATCCAAAAACTTTATTAAAATGTACTCTACATTAATGACATAATAATTTGCCCAAAAAAGCATTATTCAAAGCCAATGTGTCTATATAGGATACCGTTTTCATTGTTTTATATTGACTTTGTTTCTTACGGCCTAACAAAAAAATAATTCTATTCTGTTTGATCAAATTAAACAATTCATAAACATGGTTTAAATTATTACAAGGACCATTTTTATTTTGACCCAAAAAATTTAATTTTAACTTTATTTTAACCAAACTTTGACTTTGTTTTGACTTAAACGTTTTGGTCTTTTTGAGCTCCAAATTTTGATTAAAAAAAAAAAGTTTAGTTATTCGCAATTCACGTAAGTTAGAAGTAGGTAACCTTCTCCACTTTTCATTAACAGTATTTAAACAAAAATATCAATCAGTTAGTCTTGTGATTAAAGTAACTTGTCGCTTCAGATCAAAAACGTAGGAATCTGCACACATTTCCATGTTAATTACACTTTTTTTAGTAACCAGTAAATTTTTAATTGAAATTTGCTGTTCTTAAATTTTCACGAATTTTCTGCCTCATTTGTTCTGAAATTCTGTTGAAAAATGCACTGACAGAATTTCAATCTCGCTGGGTAAAAAGTTGAGTTGTGTAAAAATTTTGTCGATTGCTAAAGCGGTGAAAGCAAAACAGTACCGTCCTAAAATTTCAAAAATCTGGCTAATTCGTTGTGATATACGGTACTGTATGATAAAACTTGACTTTTTAATTTTTGAATTTGGATACATAATGAGTGTTCTTAGTTATTTTTGTTCATGCCGAGGCTGGCATTCTTAATTTGTTTTCAATTAAAAAAAATTAGTTTCGCGTTATTAAAATATTATTTTTACAAAAAAATTAATCCAGGCAATTGCATTGCGGCATATTGCAAATATTTGCTAAAGTTTGAGTAGCAAAACTTCATTCAAACATGTATAAAATTGCTCATAACGTTTCATTGGTTCTCCAATATCCTGAAAAATAAAGAAAAAAACTTTTTGTTAGCTTTTGAAAAAGAATTTTTGATCACATACAATTTTGACCTTACCCCAAATTTTGACTTTATTTTGACCTATAAAATCTATCTAAACTGACTCCAGAGCACCCGAAATAAATGTTGGAATAAGTTTGATGATACAATAAAGCGCTGAAAAATTTTGGCTTTATTGACTTTAGCGGCCCTAATTATTACAAAATAAAAACAAAAACCACTCAGCTCAAGTAATACAATGCGCAGTCGTTAGGTGAAGCAAACTACAAAAACCACGACGCGAACCAACTAAGGTGGGAAGGACTCGCCATTGCATTGAGGGAAAATTTGAAAACATTTTCTGACTACCAAAAGCAGATTTGGATACCGCGGTGCCTTCTCTTTTCACGAATTTATTAAAAATATTTATGAAAAAAATTGCAAAATATACATAAAGAGATGGTTTAGAACATGAAAGTGGGACTTTGAAAAGCTATCTATAGGAAATCACATGACTTGTATGAAAAAATATGTGCGCAACATCGATCCACAAAAACTGCAGCTTGAATTTCTGCGACGAGACAAACGTGCAATATTGTGACGTAGATAAAAGTGGTGTTTTGATTAGATTCGGGGAATAATTTATGAGTTAAAACATTGTGGAGATTTTTGTCGGCAAATAATGTGGGGAACTCTGTTAATAAGTTAGAACATTGCCTGTAAATACAGTGGGAGCTCTGTTATTTAAACTACAATTATTTTCCATACTATTGCATTCCTACAATCACTACACTCTCCCCTGCTTTTAAAAAAAGCTACCGAGTTCTGCACTGGCTAGATCCGAAACAAGATTTCGGCAATTGAACAGAAGAAGTTGCTTTCGACTTGCCAAACAGCTGATTGACAAAGTTGAGCGTACAATCGGGTTGAGTGGTGCGGTATATCAAAACATCTTTAACAAAACGTAAAATACCGCGGTTCTCGCTTTGCTTTTTTTGTTGGGAGAAAGTCTGGGTGGAGCAGTAAAAAAACAATAAAAGAGGCATGTGTCGCAATTTAAACTTGTCTTTCAAGTTTGTCATTATTTTTTTTACGTAAATCCCTTGTGTTTATGAGATTAAAACTAAATGGAATGCTCACGCTTCATCTAAAATAACAAAACACAAAAATAACTTACTTAATGAGCAAGAAAAATTGCATTTGTTTCCGGGGCTGCTTAAAAAGCCGTCAAGTATTTGTGGTCTTTTGCATGACACTTCATGGCCTTTCACAAATGGCACGCTCTCACAATATTGAGATATGTTCGGAGCTTTGACAAAAAAAAATTATAAATTTGAAAAACTTACAATTAAATTTAGACTCCCAGAATTTTGATGCACGTGTAAGTTTTGAACTAGCTTTTCACAGCACGTTTGGTTTATTCGAATAAGAATGAGTGAAAAATGGCTCTCCAGTTTGTCACGTTCTTTTCTGGAGTAGGAGATCTGATGCTCAAATCTTGGGCTAGTCAAATTGAACACAGATTTGCGAACCGCTCTCTACCGCTGCAACATTTCTTCGAAAAAAGCTGTGTTGCCATGGCGCAGTGACGCAAAGATGGGCCCCGCAAACGTGGGATGTGGAAGTGGAAGCTGGAATCAGAAGCGGTGAAAGCGGCAAATTTTCGTAGAAGCGGAAGCTGGAAGCGGTAAAAAGATACCGCTTCCGTTTCCACTTTAATCCATTCATATCAAACGTCAAAACTTGACTGTATTGCAATTTTTTGAAAAAATATTCGACGAAAAGTGAATGTTTGATCGATCATTACTTGCAAAGAAACAGTTTTAAAGACGTGAGGTTTAGTTAGATCCGCGGCAGTCCCCACCCTATTAACTCAAACATGAACCATGTAGCTAACCAACTCATTTTAAAATTATAAGTCTTCAAAAATTCTCTACTTTTGTTATAAAATTTAAAGATTTTTCAAAAATACCTTTAAATGGGGCTTTACCCATTTTTAGGGCCATACTCGGACCATACTAGTGTAAACAAAATCTGGGTCCATACTCGTATAAAACGGCATTCACCAACATAAACAAACTTTCCAGCTTCAGCATTTTAATTTCTTCCTCTACGATAATACATTCTTGAAAACCAAACAGAGGAGAGCATCATAACGTCTCTCAAACAAAGTATATGGCTTTTAAACATGATGTTATAATGCTGGTCTTAATTATTGGTAAGCAAGCATGGCAATACGATACAGTACGCCCCAATTTTTGCTAAAAAATACGGTACTCTTGTACGGCACGCGCTTTTTGTGAAGGTACGTGTACTGTACTCTGGTATGCTGTTTGAATGTGTTTACTAACGTACCGTACAATGCACGTACGTTATGTAACGACGTTTTCAACTCGCTGACGACTTGTGTTAGTACGAGACATTGTTACGCGTCTGTAAATTATTTATGATGCGTATTCTGACTTGTGAGTTCTGATTATTTATTCTCTTCCACTTTCTTTCTCAAGAATTAAGGCCAAAAGGCGTCACATGAGTAGAAAAGCTCCAAACTTGGCTAAGCTGATATTCATAAATTCCATTTTAGAACATAAATTTTGATGCACTTGTGTGTTAAAATTGCGTTACTCGCTGTACTACGCCAAATAGTACAGCGAGTAATAAAAGATTTGATTAAATTTGATGAGTAAAAATGCTGGCTATATGTTTAGCAGTTCAGATTAGATAATTAAAGAATAACTCCGACGTTTCAAATGCTTCCAAATCGCTTCCATGTTACTGCCATGTTTAATAACTTACCAAAATATTTATTGCAGAAGTTGAGAGATTTACATTCTGCGGTGAGATTTATCTTTGGACTTCGTTGTTCTGCTTTGCGTATGCATATGCTACCATATTTGAAAAGCCTTCATTTTTTAGCAGTTTAATTTTGTATTGAATTCAAAACTCCTTTGCTCACACACAAGTGCCTGCATGGTTATGCTCCTACATATTTGAAAAATTTAATCAACTCTCTTTTTTTTCGGCAAGATACAGCTTGTGTGTTAATGATGATAATTGGGTGCTTCGAAAGGTAACTAGCTTAAACTTTGCAAGATTCCAAACTATGTTTTGTATGCATCACCCAAAGTATGGAATTTGTTGCCACTATCTTTGCGTGAAATTGAAACTTTGTACCTTTTTAAGAAACGTTTAAAGGCATATTATTTTAATTTGGCCTTTGAGGATATTACCACTTTTTGATGCCAGTATTTTGCTGCTTATTACTGTAGAATTAGTACCTCTGTTTTTAATTCTATTTCTGTAAAGCTATTTCAATGTACTATAGCCCGTTTTGAATGTTACAATGTCCCCTTAGTCAGATGCATTGAAACTTGTTGGTGTTATCTCAAGGGGGATATAAAATGCAATTATTATTATTATTTCTCAAAACCCGTCAAATAATGATAAATGGACACTTCAGCATCCCGCACTTGTCTAACCAAACCGCATTTATTTTCGGAAGTATGTGGCAATTGTTGATTTGCTCATTTACCGCCCTGGGCAGTGTGGCCAAGGGAATCAAGGTGTCATTGTTACGAAGACCCAGATCGCATTATTAGTGTTCAACCAGCACGCTAGTCACGTTGTTGTGCCTTTGAATAAGAGGCGTTACGATGATTATCTCTGCTAGGTGGCTTCGAACAAGCAGCAAATTTAGCGGACAAATTGAAGAAATCCACAGGGACGTTGAATCAATGGAAACTTGTGAGCAGGTGCGAATTTGTCCAGGCACAATGTAGTCATTGCAATGAAAGTTGTGCGGATTGTCCTACAGTTAGCGTCTGATGCTGTCGGGTGACAGAAGGATGAATATGCAATACAACAACAACAAACAATCAGATTCTTTACAATTATGTGAGCAAACGTCATGAGCTTGGATCTTTTCAAACTCAGTTATGATTATTCCGAATAAAGATCAAGATAATTCCACAAAAATAAAGATAATTTCAAACAAAGATAATTAGCATCTTCCGATTCCATCGAAAGCTTCAACTTTGCAAATTTTGCAAAAAAATTGCAATTCTTTTATGCCCAGCAGCTCCTCACTAAATCACAGTAGACTGCACTTACCAGAAATAGAAAATACTTCAAATCCAGTATGAACAATTGATCTATCTGAGACAAAATGCATCTGAAGAGCATTAGTTGACGACAAAACAAAAAACTCATGTATCTCCCCTGAGTGTTCTTCTAGAAGATCTCCATTTTTGACAATCTGACAAGCAAAAATTGCAATTGTTTTTTACTTTTTAACTTTTTTTTATACAACTAGACAAACAGAAAGTATACACAAACGCGGAATGCTTTTTTATTATTAATCGTATGCGTGCTATCTGGCCTAAAGGCTACCAGCGCGTAAGCCTAAGGAAGAGTCACCAGAACGGCGACTACTTGAAAGCAAGCAATGCGAAAAAGTTGTCTTCCCACAGGAATCGAACCTGCAGCCTTTGGATTACCGGTCCACTGCTCTATCAGAGACCTTTGGGAAGACAACTTTTTCGCATTGCTTGCTTTCAAGTAGTCGCCGTTCTGGTGACTCTTCCTTAGGCTTCCGCGCTGGTAGCCTTTAGGCCAGATAGCACGCATACGATTAATAATAAAAGCTCTGGCCAGCAAACGTCAAAACATAACAACTAAAATGCTTTTTTATAATGGCCATATAAGAATTTACTTACACTGCTGCAATTGGAATCGATAGAATCGAACACTACTGCAAAACGGCACATTTAATCGATCAGTGGTCGAGTGGATTGAGCATCTGCAACCGAAACGGTAGACTCGGGTTCTATTTTTGGTCGGTCAACCGAAGACTATAAAATTGGCATTCACAGCTTGACGTTTAGTAACTACAGAAACAGAGTGAAGCTTCCTCTGAGTGTGGTAGACAGGTGTCAGCTTGACTCGAAGACCAAAAGGTTCTCTCTCTATATCCTGGCCAAGACAACCCGGAGAATTATTATCAACTTTTGGTGACCGAATGCAGTAGAGCATTTTATCGTTATGTCATCCAGAAAGCAACTTGCATTAATTAGTTGTGGGCGTTTATGTCACCAGTGTAGTTTAATTTTAACAATTGTATACGATATGTGCATCAAATTAAAGTTCAATGAACTTTACAATCGCTTTCACGTCGTTAATTTCCTACTGAAGCCAACCAGTTTAGGCATTGAGGTAAGCTAGATTGACAAAAGATTTGCAATATGAACTCGCAAAGTTTGCTATGCGTTGGTGTGGTTAGACAAGCGCAGAGTGCCTGCTATCCTAATACTATGGAAGCGGTTTAACTCCACAAATTTCAAAGAGAATATCAGCGCAAAATTAAAATGATACAGTGAAACAGCAGTTTATTGTGGAATTTCAACGCTTAAAAACATTGCATCATAAACTATATAAGTTATTTAAGGTATAAAGTACTAAAGTAACTCACGGCCATTGATAACGTTTTCAATCATAACAAATTTCAACTATACTACTGTAAATAAAACAGCAAACATCAGTACTTGAATTTAAGTGGCTGCTCGACTTATGACCGAAATGTCCTTTGCAGCTTCCTGCTACATTTTATTTTATACAAATGATATGTTTGTGTTCGTCTGAATTGACTTTGAAGTGCAAAATAAACGTCTATTTATCCACAGGTGTAAGGGAAAACTTGAGTGGTAGAGTAAACACTGGCAAAAAATTATCAAATATTGCAATTTTGTTTTTGCATTAATCTAAAAAGCAAGAAAGTCAAAAATAAAACAGCCTATGTAGGGCCATACACTTATTGCTCTACGGTGAGTAAAAAACGGAAATGGAAGAATTATTTTAATTTTTTAATTCCCTGCAGTAAATTTTAAAAGATTGGTGGTTTATATTTTGCTATATCAGAGTTTGTTTGAAATCATTGTTTGCAGAAAAATGCCACGCAGCGGCTCGTACAGTGAAATTTTTTCTTTAAAAAAGATTAATATAAGCTTATTTAACAAACCAGAACACCGAAAAGGGTGTTATCCACAAAACTAGATACTCTTAATTGAGTCCAAAAATCGTTCCAAATAAATATTTTTCAAAAAAAATACTACTACGGTAACGAAAATTAAATAGAATAAGATGCATCTTAACCCCATAAACTTGTTTAAAAACTTTTAATTACATGTTTACATGCGGAAAAGATAATACTGCAGTAAGTTTTACCGTCAACATATCGTAGCCATCTTCTAAAGCAAAAGGATGAAAGCGCAATCCTATCTCTGTATTTTCTTCTGCAATTAGATTCCAGGTGCAGTTTAAATGGTTTATGTAAGAATTGGGAAAACCTGGAGAACTAAAATTTTGAACTAAATCGCTTCTGACTGCCAGGGTAAAATTGCAACGAAGACCTGAAAATAAAATTTGCAAGTAAGTACTTGAAGTGTCTGACTATATGACATAATTTTATTCGAGGACTAATTCGAAGAGACAGACATGCAGTACTTGGGTAAGCCAAGTACTGCAAAATAAAAGGTGGGCCCAGGAAACTTACTGTAGGAGATTTGTCGAGTTTTGAAGCAGTGCTTTTACCAAGCAAAGTACAGCGTGCTACAGTAATTGAATGTACTTCACCAAAAAAATGAATCTTTTGCAAGCCTAGCAAATATATCTTCTTCCTAAACGAATGCTTTTGAAACCAACTTGTGACAAAAGCTTGTGAGAAGCGTAGAACCTTGGAAAATAAACAAAACTAATTCCTTTAATTTTTCTACTTTTATTCTCTGAATTTATAACAATCTTGGGCCTTGAAGCATAATTTTTTCCTCAGACAACACATCAGTCAAAGCTACTGCAACTCTCCTTCATTTTGCGTTTGTGTGGATGTTCATCTGCTGAATTTTTGTGAAAAATGCTGCACAATTACTGTACAATACATTACATACAATTGTGCGTTACTGCATGATGTGACAGTAAACTCAATTGATTAAAAAAAAACTGAACTGCTTTGGTTTGATAACAGACATAACTAGCTCGTAAACGCAACTATGGTTTGCTCATTGACCACAGTTAATTGCTGAAGTTTAAAAAATTTAATATTGCTTTCCACAGCGGCTAAACCTCTTTCAATGAATGCTTACCGGAGCAGTCTGTAGTCAATCTGCCACATTCGTTATCCGAACAACAGCAGTTGCATTCCTCAGTCCTATTGTCCAATGTTGTGCAATGTAGTGATGGAGTTCTCTGTGCATAAAACTTGTCATTACTGCACTGATTGTTGCTGTTTGATGCATCTTTAGCTCTCTGCTCAACTGGAGCAAAATCTTTCAAGTCGCTTTGGTAGTAATGCGCGCATTACGAGATCAAAATTTTTCTTCAGCAACTCCTGAAGACTGAAAACAAGCTTGAGCGACGAAACACCGGCTAGCTGGTCAAGCGGTAACACGTTCGTCTTTAAAGTTGGTGGTCTGAGGTTCAAAGCTCAGGCAGGTCAAATCGGAGTCAGTGTTGCCAACGGCTCGCCCCTGCTGTGGCATTCTTCATAAGAAGCTGTGTTGCCCAGCAGCAATGACGAGTAAGCGAGCTTCAAAATCTCGTTGTAGGTTTCGTCGAAATACAGCGTCCGATAATGAAAATTTGAAAAAGATAAATTAAAATAAGACGCAAGAAATCGCTATAAAAAATCTCACTTTTGTGGACTGAAGCTGAGAAATGCAGCCTTCATCACTTTTGAAGCAATGCTTTGAAATCTGAGAAATGGCATTTGACGTGTTTCTCGTCAGGATAGTTTGACAGGCATTCTAAAAAATTACTAAATGTTTCTGCAGCAAAGAAGTTGCTCTGAAATCAAAGATTAATCCTCCCCATATACATTTATGGAACAGGACATTTGTCAGAATCAAACCCAATTATGCAGACTAATAAAGATGTTTCAGACTTGATTTTATAGTGAGTGAGTGGGAGAAGCTGCAGAAACTTTAAATCTTTTTACAATAGATCTATCTAAGCAATTTAATTTAAGCAAATACCTTTGGCTGAAAACGTGTAAAACTCCTTATAGAAAGTGTCAAGAATCGCTATCATTTCAAAGAAATCTTAAAAATTGCCTTCGGGAAAGAGATAATAACTTTAGAACCCTATATGACTGGGGGCTTGAGGCTTCGTTATAACATCAGATGCCTGAGATTAAGATACTTGACCTAAAATTTAAATCATTTTTTAGATCGGAAAATGTAAACATTTTTTCAATGCGGTTGTTGAATTCACGCTTGTAAATAAAAAGCTAGGCTTTCAGTTCAAACTTTTTTTTTCAAAAAATTCTGTTTGTTGCAATTTGGAAAAATTCAAAATAGTGAAATTGCTACTAAAACAAAGGCGAACTTTTGATTCAATGTTGAAGGATTTGTATTTTTCTGATCAGTCCTAAATTTCTGATGGATAATGTGAAAGTTTTGACTTAAAATGGTGTTCACCTGCAATCCAATTTTTAAATCATATTTGCTCAAGAGGCAGAGCTTTCGCCTCACTCTGGAGCGGGAAGTACGAGATTCCATTCTGGTGCTGGTCAAATAAGACACAGTGTTTCCAACGGCTCGCCACCGATGCGATATTTCTTTGGCTATGTTACCCGCAGTCGCAATGACACGCATATGGGTCCCGTAAACTCGTTACTCGTTACTTGCTTTGGCGTAATGCTATAATGTATAATAAAAGATTTTATTTGATTTTTTGGATACTGCATATAAAAAATTAAACAACATGAGATATTTTAGGCACAATAAGTTGAAATCTGGCTTCATTCAAAGAAACTGGACTCTCACCTGATCTGGAGCACATATTGTTACTACTCCTCTGTTGATACATTCATCATTTGATATGGCATTGCAAGTGAAACATTGCACTAAAACGAAAATTATCAATTTATTTTCTTGTCATGCAATACTACTATACTTAATCTTAAAGTGAAGTTTATTTTGAAGTACCAAATTTTTAGCATGTGCTTAAATGGTGTTTGCAGAAGCTTTTCAGAATCATTTGGTTTTCATTTATTGGTGTATTAATTCGAATAGCGATTATTTCGAACATAAAAAATAAATGCTTCATATAAGTACTCGCCAGAAAGAAGGTGCAGCGACAAAACAATGTTCGTTATTGCATGCAAGTGGAATTATCATAATAAGCAAAAACCATGTTCCCTGCACTTTGAGCGATAACTGGGGTCGCTTTTATTTTAGCAAAAAAATGTAAGTTCATGCATAAATGCCTCAATGAAAGATTTACACTTTTAACAAACGAACAAAACTGTTTCAATGGCATTACAGGCTAGGTGGTTTAATTTTTCATATGAACCGTTTTTTATCTGAGTCATACAATGTCTAAGCCAAATTTATTACTCCACGAAAAAGTCTCAAAACTTAGCTTTGATCATGTAACTAAGCATGGACCGCAAAATCAAACTTTTCAATTAAATACTTCCGCAAATCTCAAACAAGGGGAATTACTTTGTACTCCAATAAATTCAAAATTTTAGGGGTTATTGTGAATAAATTTTACTCAAAAGCACTTTGGGCTGAAATAAAAAACTTGTATTTCAGAATATCAAAAATACCAAGAAGAAAGCATTTTGCCTAACCTTCTTCCTGCGTCAAATGAGTTTTTATAAATACTTCAAAACTTACACAATTTCCTGCAGTGAGGTTGTATGGTTGGTCCGACCCATTTTGAAGTTTTGTAACACAACATTCCCGGATGATCGGGTGGTTCTAAAGTGTAACCTCTATCACAAGCGAAGGTGCAAACAGAGCCCATCTTGAAATCTCTAGTGCACTTAATATTTCCATGTTCGATTGCAGACAAGGTCCGACAAAATAAGGCTAAAAAATCACATTACACTGTTTGAATGGTCTCTAAAGCTTAAAAACCATTTTAGCAGAATTATGCTCTTTTTCTAAAACGTTCCGTAAGCAGCAGCTGCGCAATCAGGACCAAGGGCAACCAGGGCTTCAAAAAAATAAATATTTTTTGACTGCATTTCAAGAACTTTTCTTTACCAATTAACAGAGTTAAGGGCCTGTCATCTTGAAAAAAAGAACATATTTTCATGTGACACAACGTAGTTTTTTTGCTGTGCAAGAAGCTCAAGTGTATCTTTGATAGTGTTGTTCTCACTATTTGTTCTATTGCTAACGCCCTTATCTGGCAAACAGTGTGGCGCTTTTGTTCATAAATTTCCTTTTTTAGCGCTTCGACATCATTTTAGTACCAAAGTTTATAGCAGAAGTTGTTGATTTGGTTAAAATTTTTTCAGTCCGTTTTTGGTTTTTAATTTTCAAACATACTTGTATTTCCTTTTTTTCAGAAACAGGTGATATTTTTTTGAGACTGAAATCAATTTTAATGTTGGTAGAAATTTAGTTATCAAATAAGTAATTGATTTTAAAACATTTTTTGATTCATTTATTCATGCGTATGAACCGCCTTTCTGCGTCTGGTCAACCACATAAACGCAGCTGAGCTGTGAGCAACCTTTTTTTGGGTAGTGTTTGCAAACCGAATGGACTAGACTTCTTGGTCCCAATTAGAACTACGCGTAATAAGTGTTTTTCCCCAGGTAACAACGATTCATTGCCAGTTCAGGAATTGAACCGGTAGTTAGCAATCTTTCAATCACAAATTTGGCATTCTACCTACAGAGCTATCGCCATCGCATTCTTTGACTGATTTTGTGTAAACGCTTCCATCTACTGTTTTGGTGCTGTACTAAATTGCTTCGCTGTAAAGGTACAATATTGTACTTACGCTTGCAAGTGGGTAATGAACCATTACTGGGGGTAATCCATTGACCAAGAGTCTGACAGCTGTCGTTTTTTGATTGACTTAATTTTTCAACCACACAAGTGATAGAATTGTCACCAACGAGGCCGTAAAGTCGACTGCAAGATATTCTGAAATATAAGTCATCTTGTTACATCGCATTTATTATTTTAAGATACGTGGTATTACTTTAGACATAGTGATAAACAACTGTGTTGATTTTGGAAACCTTTCGTCTTTCATTCTTATCAAGCCGGAGAATTCATTATTCCTTCTTTTTGGCGTATAGTTTTGGCAAGCTAACTGTCTCTATGACTCACTGATAAGAGTCCTGTTCTTCTAAAATTGATACTTCTTTACAAGCGTCAGATAAGATTTCTTAGTAAGAGAAGCGGCCGATCTTTCTTTGTGTCAATTTGTGAGCTAAGAAAAGTTGCCGTAATGAGAAATAAGTTTTGGCAGTTTACTGTACCTTTAGTAATTAGTAATTACTGCATTAATGTTCCTTTTCTTTATTCTATTTAAGTAAGATACGTTAATTGGATTTTACTGTTTGTAAATTTTAAGTTGCTATGTAGAAGACTAACGAATTATTTGTATCTTAATTCAAGAACTCTGAACTGGTGCTAAAATATTCGGTAAGATTTGATAATATTTGATGCTTGATTTTCATGCTAATTAATGCGTATTTTGCTATAGTTAGCCTATGTGAATTTTTGTGAATGTTAATTGCGTAATGTGTTACGGCTTACGGTAGTCTTGCATGCTTCTTTCGTATGTTTTAGTTTTGCCGTATGCTAATTTTTTGCTTTGTTTTTGGTTAACTGACGCTGTGTTTTTCTATTCCAGAAACCCACAGCCTGCGAGTTCTATACTTCAGAATTAAAGGTGTGCGTTTCGAATTAAAATCCCTAGCCTCGTGTTTGGTCTGGCGTTCACCAGACGCGCTATGTACAAGACCTTACAATCTTAATCCTGCCTTAGGCTGTCTAAAATCAATCTTGCTTTCAAATGAGGAAAAACAATCAACATTTGTTCTTTTACGCGCGTTTAAGTAAAGTTTTTTTTTTATATATATTTAAACAGAGATCATCAGGGCAGCATATTTTTGATGGTGCTACTTATTTGATTCTGGGTCAAGTCCATTCACAGAGCTCACGTTTTAGACCGGGTCTATTACTGGACATAAGATCGTGAGCGTACGAACGTATTCTTAGTTTATTGTAAACAGAAATTTGGTATGCAAGGCGTACCGCCTTACCATCGCGCGTACAAGCTGTCAATTGGTTAAAATGAATTAAGGATATCCGCTCGTATGCTCAGTAGCTCTCGATTTTACGTCCAGTGTAGACCGGGCCTTAGAATTCGAAGCGAATCGAATTAACGTCAGCAATTTTGAGGTTTGTCGAAGCCACGAACAACATATGTAAATTTTTCAGTAGCTGAAAGTCAATTTAAAACTAGATGAAAGCTTGCCGAGGAGCAAGCGTTTTCAAGGACCGACGCATGTTAAACAACGAGATCTGGTTTTGGGAAGTCCATATGGGGTTCCCGGGGGGGTGGTGCCCCCAAACTATGTCAAAATATTTGTCTCTAAAATATCTACTAATATAAAAAAAAGCCTGAGCCGTTCAAAAAATTGATTTTTGGCAGTGTATTTGGAGGGTTCCCAAGCGGAGAGGACGCATAAACTATGTCAAAATATTTGCTCGTTAAATATCTACTGATATAACAAAAAAATACTAACCCCCTAGTTTGAGCCGTTTACAAATTTGATTTTTGGGGGTCCATTTGGAGGTCCTGGGAAGAGGGGGTACCCCGAAACTATATTACAGTATCTGTCTTTTAAACATCTGCTGTTATCAAAAAAAAGAACTAACGCTCTAGTTTGAGCCGTTCAAAAAATTGATTTTTGGGATCCATTTTTGGGGGTTCGCGGGGGAATTGAGATGATACCCCCAAACTATGTCCAAATATTTGTCTCTCAAGTATGTACTGATATTAAAACAAACTATCACCCTAGCTTGAGCAGTTCAAAAAATAGATTTTTGGGGGGTTTCTGTGGGAGTGCCCCAAAAATTTTTGGGAGACAAAATTGCGTTTGCAGCTAAACGACTTCACCCAAACATTATTTTTTGATGTTTTGTGGGTTAGACGAAGAAGACGTACAAAGTTTGGAAAAAAAAAAACAGGGAAAAAAAGGAAAAAAAAGGAAACAAAAGGAAAAAAACTCATCACCGTCAAAAGCGGGTTGGTGGGAATGAAAAGTTATCTTAATGCATATAACTATGTGAAATATCTTTTTTGGTATTTAAGCCTTTTTTAATTAAGACCGCTTTTTACGTCAAACTTTCAGGGAAGTTTTCGGGTTCTAAAACCAAAGTCGCGAAGCCTATTGCCTCGAAATTTGGTAAAAACATATAATTTATTAATTTCAATTTTTTGTCAAAATTTGGTGAAGCTAAACTTAACTGTTCTTGAGTTACTGTATAAGAAAAAGTCTGAAACTTCGCACTCGTTAGTTTGAAAATGGCCGAGTCAAAACTAAGGAACACGCGACGCGAGCGTCGGTTGTTCCAATGAGTCATCGAGCGTTTGATCGTGTCTTTTAAGTACCACGCTGTTATATGCACATGCAAAGGCAAAGTCATTCTAAAAAAATACCAAAAAATAAATGACAGCATAAAAACTTTCCAGTTAAACTCCACAAGAAATCTTGACCTAAAGACTTCATCAGAC
This sequence comes from Trididemnum nubilum, assembly GCA_963965965.1. Lineage (NCBI taxonomy): Eukaryota > Metazoa > Chordata > Ascidiacea > Aplousobranchia > Didemnidae > Trididemnum > Trididemnum nubilum. The sequence continues at coordinate 29,894,616 of OZ014490.1, forward strand.
TTCAGAAGAATGTTTTTGACAAACATCAAGTCACAATTTAACCTTTACCAAGTTTGTCAGGCAATTAAATCTTTGATTGATTAAACATTTCCCTAATTGGACTTTATTAATTTTACTTGAGGAGAATTTATAGATGCATTTTCGAAAAGTTTACTTTTTCGTCGAAAATTAGCCTTTGCTTTTTTCGCATCAAGGTTGTGAACTCAAACTTGAACTCGAAAAAATAATTTTTTGAACTTGAGTAAAGCTGTTTGAGTTCATTAAAAAAAAACTTTAAGATTAAAAAATTGTCGAAAAAAAATTTATTGTTGATCATGCCGTGTAATCGTTTCTGGAACGAAAGGTTTGCGGTTCAAATCTTGGGCCGGTCAAATCGGGCACAAAGTTGCCAACGGCTCACCTCAGCTGCGACAATTCTTCGAAAGGAGCTGTGTTGCCCGGACGCAATGACGCGATGGGCCCCGCAAACTCGTTGCACGCTTCGGCGTAGTACTGCGATTATAATGAAAGATTTGATTTGATTTGATTTGTGCAGTGGCGACCTAAAAAAACAGGTTGCATTCAAAAAGAAAGGAATTAAGTCCAAAAGTAGAATTAGTATTTTTGTCATCCTGAACTCGAAATTCAAAACCGTGATGCTTTGCCAAACTTAAACTCGAAAAAATAAATTAGAGAACTTCGACTTGCTAAAATAAGCAGAACTCGGACTTAAACTCGAATAAAATCAATTGAGTTTGCAGCCCCGTTTTGCATGTTAAAGATTGTTGTATTACACCGCGTAGTTACTTATTTAATTGATTTATTGCACCCGATTTAATTTATTTTTGTAGTGTAAACAATCCATCCAGGAAGCATTTTGACTTGTAAGCTTTCCAGTTTTTCGATGTTCCCTGGCCAATACTTCCAAAAACATTGGCAATCTGAATGTATTTCAATTGTTACTGCTACAGTAACATTATTAGGATAAACTTTCTACAGTAAAGACTGCGTTTTCGTTTTTTCTCGGTATATTTAGCGAACAATCAAATTGTTCATTATCGCTGTATAATATCCCAAAGCGTGTATCGAGTTTGCGGGCCCCATTTCCGCGTCATTGCACCCAGGCTATACAGCTATTTCCACGAAATGTTGCAGCGGTGTCGAGGCGTTGTTAACACAGAGTTCGATTTGACCGGCCGAGATTTGAACCGCAGACTTCCCGCTCCAGAGAAGAACGCGTTACCGCTGATCAAATGGTCGGTTGAGGAACAATAACCTTACTAATTTAGTTATTATAGTACAATAATAATAAACAAGTTACATGGAATCAAGCAAACTACTATGCAATCTTACTTACTTGCACACACTGCCATTTTTGTACTCGTTTGTACAATTTAAGTTCTTAGAATTATTGATGTGTAGAGGTGGGCACGTCAAAGCCTCGCAAGTCTGATCTGTCAATTTTCCAGATAAAGAAAAATTTCGTTCTGCCACAGCATCTAAAAACACATTATTGTAATCGCTTTTTTCTTTCTTGTGAAATCTGCTCGACTTCAAACTCATAAAAATTGTTCACTTTGTATGTAGCTTTCTGCGTAAATGCTTTCGTTTGTGCGTGTTTGTGCAAATTAAACTTCGACCTCAGTAATTAGTAAGGGGTAATAAACCAGCACATTTGTGGCGATGTGCAAGATTAGCTGATCATGCTCCTCTACCTTACTTACAGTACTCTCAAATATCATCAATTGATTTGTTGCTTTTGCTGATAAATTAAGCCGGATCTCTGCAACATGACAAAGTACAGAACATGCGCCAAGTTGGAAAGAAGTTCATGCACTGGCTATAGTAAGTTTTTGGTTGATTTTAATGGATAAGAACAAAAAATTAAATATACAAGTTCTGTAAATACTCTCATCCTTGACTCTTTGCAGCGACAGACAATGAATATTTGTTATTTATATCGCTTCAGAAAAATATATCCATAGTTTGCAGTGCATTTGGATTTGCAGTCTTTCTACAAACAACTAACTTATGCGTTCTTTTTCTCTTGTTTGTCCTTTCAAAACCAAAAGTTATGGCGGCACCAAATTGGACGTGTGGGTTGGATTTCCAACATTAATGTTATTATAAGATTTAATTCTTATTTGATGACATCACAGTAACGATGCTTTTAGCAATAGTGGTTCAAATTTAATGCGGTTGAAATTTAGTGTGTGTTATGAAGGTCGTATTGTGAAAAGTGAAACTTAAATTAAATCGAATCTTTCATTCCTCATTATACAGTACTTGCTTATTATGCCGAAACGAGTAACCAGCTTGCGGAGGCCCATCTCCGCGTCATTGCCCCGGGCAACACAGCTCCTTTCGAAAAAATGTCGCAGCGATGGCGAGCCATTGGCAATAATGTGTTTGATATGACCATCCTGAGATTTGAACCTTAGACTTTCCGCTCCAGAGACGAACTTGTTACCGCTCGAACATCTGGCCGGTTGTAAATATTATCAAACTAAATATTGATTATGCTGTCCTGTGGGAAATTGTTGTTATGACAATGAAAGATAGGTCAATATGTATGCTTATTTCGGTCTTGTCATGGATGGATAATTTGTGCGGAGCTTGGATAACTTGATTGAGCATAACTGGCTAGGGATTAATAAATTGTCTATGCTTATAGTGGTCAGTGGCCTCGTGGTTCGAGAGCTTCTGTTAATGAAACAATAGACTCAGGTTTGATTTCCGGTTGGGTCTAACCAAAGATTACAAAAATTGGTATTCACTATTTCGTGCTTGATATTCATCATTAAAAAGGACCACGTGAGGTCTCCACATTTTGTAATAAACAGGTGGCCACTTGACTCGAACACTGTGAGTTTCTTTTGTTATCTCTGGGCCAAAGCAAGTTGGAGAATAAAGACGTGATTGTTTTCATCAAGATCATCATTTCTTGGAAGCTTTTTGTCTGACACTTACCAACAGTGACGCAATCAGGGGGCTAAAGTGGCTTATTTGTCCCATCCCCCTTATCAAAGTCATCTAGATAGCTTATCCCCCATATGCAAACATTTTAACGTCTTTTGGACTTTATCTGTAAGTAGGAGGAGGGGGTTGAAGGGGTGAATAATTTAATTCTTATAAACAAACTCTGATTTGAGCGATTTTGTTCTATCAAGTGGCTCTAAACACATGCGAACTGAGATGCAAATGGCGTTAAATGGCTATTTTTTCTAAAAAACAATCACGAAAATTGTCATGCAACTCGGGGCTTGGCCCCTAGACCCCTTCTGTTATACGCTTAATTGTACCTGATTGCTCAACACGCATTGCTTAAAGGAGACATTTTTTAAACCAAAAAGTTTTTAATTTAGGTTCAATATGTCTGCAACTTGTTTATCAGAGCAAATTTGCCTACAACTGTTTATCAGAATTTCCCAGTAAAAACGTACTTTTTTCCAAACGGATCTTTTTACTAGAAGGCGGGTTGTTTAAAATTTGCAACCACTGACTAATGGTTAAAAATTCCGATTTGGTTGTCTAGAAAACTGAAGTTTCCGGTCACATAAATGACAACAAGGAGTCAGCTTAATTGCCTAATTCGTCTAACTTCTCACGTTTTTGATATCCCCTTGAGGTGACAAATTAGGCGAATGCTACAATATTTATGCATATAATAAAGTAATCAATATTCTGGGGAGATCATTTTTCAATGTGTTTATAGAAATGATGGCATTAAAATATTGCGTTTTGGACTAATTTGTTTTACTTTTATGTTTTTTGAATTTTGATTTAATTTTTTTCATGTTCTAAGTTTTGTGTTGTTTTTCAACACCAAAATGCCAACTCTGAAACTTCACACACATGCACTAGCAATTAGGTGCTTTTAAATCATAAGCGTATAGCCAGGATTTTTGATTGGGGAAGAGAGCAAACCACAAAATATCACATGCAATGACGTCATCAGAAGTTTTCAAAAATAGGGATCTTTTTATGGGACCAAGGTTACTTCACAACGGAACAGCAGAAGCCGGGACCTGGTTTGGTGCGCTATCAGGACTTTGCTAAAGGAGAAGGACTTGAACCAAAAATTAAAATGTTTTCAAAAAATGTGTTAAATTGGGGAAATGTGCTGGATGAGCAAGTTAGTGTAACTTGAACGTGTAACAAACGGAGGTCTGGAGGCATAGCCCCCATCAGCCGAAAATTATGCGGTATGGAGGCGAAGCCTCCAGCCGTAGGACAACTTTTTTGTAATTTTGTTGGAAAAAATAGCTATTTTAATACTATTTGAGTCATATTTTTCACGTTTTTAAAGCCAGTGAAATAAGCAAATTTTTAAGATTTGAAAGCCAATTGAAAAATTTAAATTGTTCAGTCCTCTCTTTACTTACAATTCACGTTTATAACCTAGCACTTTGGGGTTAAAGTTTGTAAATGACTTGGCCCATGTGAGAAGGTAAGCAAAGGTACTTTACCTTCTGCAATATTTTCAGCAGTAAATAATAATTCACTCGAAGAATTTTTTAGAGTAATTGTAACTGAAACTACATTTTGTTCACCAAGCTGCCTTGGTCAGGAGACAGCAAAAGGACCTCTTGGTCTTCAAATCTAGCTGCCACTTGCCCAGTGCTCACCTGTCTACCACACACGATGAGGGATTTAAACTGTCCCTTTTATTATTAAACGTTAAGCAAGAAAGCTGTGAATACCAATTTTTAGTCTTTGGTTTGACCCAACCAATACCTCTTCAGTAAGTAGACGCTTTAGTTTATCCGCTCGACCATAATAAACGTTTTTTTCTTAAATTTTTCTTTTGCATGAAAATAACCAGTTTTAGGATTACATGTACGACAAAGGGACCTGAGACTTTTCAATTCAAATGATTTGTTTAGTAGCATTTTCCTAGGCTGATTTTTTAAAAGTATTTTGTCGCGTAATAACTGGCGAGGTGGAGATGGATTGTTACTTAAAGTTAGTACAATAGATGATTTCTAACCATGCAATTGCTTTAAGTTCACAAAAAGATTAGATAAAGGCCTAAGGTGACAACTTTTAGAACAAAACCCCTGAATTTCTCCCGGGTAATACATTAAAAATGGTTGGCAAAAATTTTAACTGAGAGCCCGGACCCCCCAGGTGGTAGTCAATTTATTGTTATTGTCGTAAAAATGCCGAAGTAACTAAACATGAAAAAACAATAGGCTTTGTTCTCGTCATTTTTATTGTTGGTGGCATTTTCAATTGTGGAGATAAGGCCCTCTGTTTCCCTGGCTACGCCTATAATTTTTACTTAGTAGCAACTAATGTTGTCCTTTAGATTTCTTCAGAATGTACAAATTTTTAATCTTGCGTATCTCTGTAAGTGTAATTTTTGAGTAGTGAAAGAGTTGAAAGCACAATTGAAAAAAACCTCAAGAGGAGGTATTGGGTTTCTGCTCATACGCAAAATCTGCTCCCACCTACAAGCTATTTGAAATGTCTTATCAAGAACCTTTCTGCTTCGCTTAATTCTAACTACCATAACTTTAGTGTTTTTGACGATTTTGCGTGATGCTAATGACCCAAAAGAGAGGCTACGTTCCTTTCTATAAAATACTGCCGTCGCTTTCCATAATTTTGACAAATTGGTTCCTTGCCAACTTTTTGATTTAACTGGAATCATAAAATTGACTCATTGGAGGTCCATTCATTCTAGTTTTAATAAACCAATGCATTTTTCATTTAAAATAACGCACTTTCCAGCAAAGGCGTCGCTAAGAATGGTGGCACCCAGGGCGGGATTTCGTGGTGACACCCTTTATCAGCCAAAATATAGGTGAAGACAAAAAAAGCGATCTTAGCTGCAAAACGAGCTGGTTTTCAGTCCGAAAGTATGTGATGACCAAAAAAAAAAAAAAGGTCTTTGCCTACTAATCAGTGGATTTTCGGTCTCAAAAAAAAAACCCAAATGGTGTCACCCCAAAATGGTGACACCCGGGGCGGGCTGCCCCCCCCCTCCCCCCCCCTAGCGACGCCACTGCTTTCCAGCAATCATTATTTGAAAAGAATGCCTTGTGCAGCTTGTGCTCAGTCAATTATCTTTTGATCTGGGAAACAACAGTCGAACATAAGCAAAGAGTGCGGTAAGTACAGTAGATCACGTAATGCATCGATATCAAATTCTTGCCATAATATTGGTTCCCAGAAACTTGAAATTCAATTTTTCACTATATTAGAACCAAAAGTTAAAAACATAATTACCTTGGCTTTTGGTCAGAGTTTCGAAACTCAACAAAAAAATCAATGCAATGAAATGCATTTCCAATTATTTCAACAATTTTGTTTAGCTATTTGTTGCAATAAGATACAACCTTGTTATTTGATTACTAAAAGTAATTGGCATAGAGAAAACCACTACACGAATCTTTAACACCAATTCAAAAAACTTCATAAAAACTCCAAATGTTTAATTGTTTATAGCTGAAAAGAACTTGGCAAGTTTAAAGTTGTCCAAACCAAAGCAGATAGATTTAATGGCTTGCTGAAAAAGAAAACATGATAGCAGAAAAATCTAAATTCAAAAATTGAATCTTTGTTAAACTCGCTGATTACACCGAAGTGTGTAATGAGTTAACGGGGTCCATCTCCAAGTCATTGCGCCTGCGTGGGCAACACAGCTTGTTCCAGCGTCCAGCCGTAGGAGCACTACAAGACTTGGGAGAAAGATACCGGTCTCTGTTCGCAATCTTGATTAGTCAATTAAATGGCAAAGTACAAACTTATTTTTATTCGTGTTTAGGACTGTTATTTTCGACCACCACGCCCTTTGTAAGTTGAAGCATATTTTCAACAGCCTTAAGCTTTCTTCTTTCACTTTTGTGCTATATTTTGAGATTGTCTTCAACTCCATTTTTTGACTTTGTGAAGTTTTTTGACTTTGTAATCGTTCCGGCGCCAAATTTTTAGTCAGACAGGTGGGGCACAGTACTTTGTTTAGCTTGTGTTTAGATGCCAGTTTGCTTGACCAAATTAAGTTAGGTTATTTTGTTGTTTTTTTGTAAGACTTAACTAATCACTGTTTTATTTGTTTTTCATGCTACGGAACCATTCTATTTGAATAAGTCGTAAAATTTGCTATATTTACAGACTGTGAAATACAGGCCCTTAGGAAAAAAATGTTACAGTGATGGAGAGCCGTTGGCAGCGCAGCGTCTTATTCGATCAGCTTCTGATATGAACTTTAGATCTCCCGTTTCAAAGACAAACGCGTTACCGTTCGACCAAATCATTTTTCAGATAGCATGAAACCCAACATCACCATTAAGATCTTCTCTCAAGTCAAGCAAAACAATCAGATTACCAAAAATATGAAGATTGCTATAAAACCAGATCGTTTTTTCGTATAAACCAGGTACTCTGCGTCTGCCTACTTTTTTATATTTTGTTTGCAAGTCTTGTCAATTTGGCCTCCACAACGGGTAGACTGCTTAACTCGCATGGAAAATAAGCGTAAAGCGTCTTTCCCAAGGACACAACGACGCATTGCCAATTTGAGAATCGAACCAAGGGTCAGCAACATGTTGATCACTAACCTGACTTGATTGATTTTCCAACATTCAAACATTTTTACCGTTTGGGAACAAATTTACTTTCTTTGTCTTGTTTTTCAATGTTAAGTCATATTCTACCAAGAGTCAGCACGGGTTGATTTTAATTAAACGTCTAAAAAATCTAAAACGTTTAAAAAAGTTTGTTGGCTTCATTCGAATGATTTTCCTGAAAGCAAAATTTTGCAAATTTTTGGTGAAAGAATTTTTTCAGATTTTGACTGTAACGATCTAACAGTCGAACAAATTTCAGTTATCTTATAAAAAAATAAATAAATAAAATAACAGGAGGATTTTGGTTCTTACTCGTATTAGTAGCATATTTTTGTGTGAGCTCGGATTGTTTATCAGCTACCCGAAAGAAAAAAAGCGTTTAATAAGCATGCCTGCCATAACTTGTTTATTTCTAAAATTTGCCCTTATTATGATGGTTTGTATCTCGGAAAATATTTTAGTCCTTATTTCTAAAGAATGTCCTTATTTTGACTTGTGTCCTTATTGTTGTTTTATTTTAGAAGTAGAGGTTCTCTTACCTGGCACTTAGGTTGGTCAATTTGAATGATTGATTTGCTAAATTTAACTTATAGACGATCAATAATTTCTAGCAAATCATTGAGGATCTAATATTACTGGTAATAGAACTTCATTGATGGCTATGTGCATTGATGACGTAATAATAGTAAATTACTCCACATTGACAAAACAATAGCTGACCCGCAAAGATCAGTGTTCGTATAACTTGAAAAAAATACACTACGGGTAGTGTATGAGAGATTTGCAGTTGACTAGAAGTATTATTTAATATCTTATCGATGTGATAGGTGTGCCGTAGCCTACTGACTTAGTTTTCGGGCGTATTGAATGATTGCTTTTTGGAATATGTTGTATCTTTAGTGTAAACTTAAATTTCTTATGCTGAAATAAACAATCTATCTATCTGTCAAGCAATTCAGCACGTATTAAATTCGACTTTACAACTTGTAGAGAATCAGTGCTTTAGACAAAACACGAATGAAAATTATGCTTTAAATTTAGTTTAGATCTGGAACTTTATAAGAGATAAAATGAGTAAGCGTAAAAACTTTTACTCTGATGGCTGTGAGAAAAAATTCAACAGCGTAAACTTAGAAGTTAAAAGTGAACTGCAAAGAGATGCAACAGGTAGTTTCTGCGAATAAAGAACGGCTGGAACAAATCCTTTCTAACGCAAAATATGATTAGATACAGGTCACACTAGCATGAACACATTCTTTTTATTACATTCCGTTCATTGCTATTATGTTTCTCTAATGCCCTTATTTTTGGGTTCATATTGATGGTAGTTTTTGTTACAGGAAACTCGCCAGTCTTAAACGTGCGCAAAACCGACCAGCTAAGACATGACGCGTCATGCACACCCAAGTTCACAATTCGAACAGTTCACTATTGACTAAGGTGCTCAAATCACAAACCCTAGAATCAACCTCTTTCTAATGACAGTTGCACTTGACACTTGGACGTAAACGTACGTCACCCTTTGACGTGACTCTTTGACGTGAAACTTTGACGTTTGACGGTTTTCAACTATTTGAGATGGTCAATGCGCAGAATTCGTATCAAGAAATTGAAAATCGAACAGTTGATTTATCTCAAATCTATTTCAACATTTGAGTCAATTGAAATAATGTGGCATTTTTGCTAGGGCATTTATAGTAAAAAATTATAAAGAGTTGAATAAACACCACGTGAAATTTTAGGGAAAAAAGGCTATTTTTCGTAAACAATGTCCCAAACAATTTTGTTTTCCAAAAGTGGGTGAATTATTCGTAGCGCCTGGCTGGACGAATCATATTGGAAAATACTACGATAGACGCAAAACAGTAATTAAACTTATCACTATATTTCCGTGAATAAAAGTAAAATCGCGATACGCTAACAGAGAAAGAATCTTGTTTTTATCCTAATCGCTATGCACCATTTGCGGCTAAGGAAGAAAAACTAAAAATGGCTAAAGCAAACATGACATTACTTATTAATGATTGATAGCGGCGTGCTTTTTCTCACGTTAGGAAAGGTTTTCTGTTCGAATACGAAATGGTTAGATCCCACGAGGCGAAAGGCTTTTTGTTCGAATCCAAGGCAAGCTAACTTGCTGTAACACTTTTGAGTCGGTTCATGCCAGCTCAGCAGAAAACAGAGCTATCCTAGAAACTTTTGAAAAATGAGTGAATGGTTTTGCTTAGCTTGCATTACTTGACAAACTTAAAAACTTGTGCTGTAGCAAACATATTGGGTTATACGTTTGACTTCACTATTGTTTTTTTTTTTTACTTTAATCAAAACATTAAAAAAAAATTTTTGACTCTACTTTGGTTGGTAACACTAACTTTATTAGGCTATGAGTTTTATTTATTTATCTCAGAAAGCTAACTCTGAAAATTTTACGGAAACTCTGTTCACGTCATTATTGTGCCTGTACCAATCCCACATTCTATTTAAGAAATCTCTTTTTGATGATCTCCCGCGAAGGTAAAACAAGCTTTTAAGAGTGTCTAAATTTGGCTGTTCATAAACTCATTTCTTAATTATTTCCTCTGTTTATCGATCAACGAGTTTCTTCATTGAAAAATATCACAATAAAGTGAAACAGATATTCATTACCGTATTATTACCACTAGTGCCCGCAAAAGTCAATTAATCCAAAAATTTTTTAGGACTTTATTATATCATCAAACGTATACCAACATTGGTTTCGGGTGCTCTGGAGCTAGTTTTGGTAGATTTTATAGGTCAAAATAAAGTCAAAATTTGGGGTTAGGTCAAAATTGTGTGTGATCAAAAATTCTTTTTTACAAAGCAAACAAAAAAGTTGTTATCTTGATTTTTCAGGATATTTGAGAACCAATGAAACGTTATGAGCAATTTTATACATGTTTGAATGAAGTTTTGCAGCTCAAACTTCTGCAAATATTTGCAATATGCTGCAATTCAATTGCCTGGATTAACTGCTTTATAAAAATAATTTTATGACAACGCGAAACTCATTTTTTTTTAATTGAAAACAAATTAAGAATGCCAGCATAGACATGAATAAAAATAACTAAGAACGCTATACGTCCAAATTCAACAATCAAAAAGTCAAGTTTTATTATGCAGTACCGTATATCACAACGAACTAACCAGATTTTTCAAATCTTAGGACTGTACTGTTTTGCTTTCACAGCTTTAGCAATCGACAAAACTTTTACACTACGCAACTTTTTACGAAGCAAAATTGAAATTGTATCAATGCATCTTCGTTTGCCTTTGTTATGACATAAAGCTTAAATTTTGCCACTTTATACAAACAATCAAAAGCTCAAATCACTGTAGTTCTCATAAAGAATAACTTTAATAAAAACAAATGTTTAGAAACCGGCTACAAATGAGCAATCACAAAGCAGAACTACCGTACACCATGTACCAACAGGCGCATTTTACTATAATCGAATACGAGGATGGTTTAAATATTTTAGCATTTCTGCTTAAATCGTGATTTAAGTCATTTCATTAAACTTTCAAACAATTTTTTGCCCTTAGTGTACCAAATTCGCGAAATTACACAAAACTTGCGATACACAGATGACCAATAACCTGATGAAAACATTAATTTTTTTAAATTAATTATAAGATTTTTTCGTTTCGTGCTATTTTCTCATTTTTCAGCCAAAGTGATATAGATTTCTACATATAATCATCAAAATTTTTTAGACAATTTGTTCTGATATGATGAGGTCATCATGGTGATTTTACGAATATTTTTTTATCATTTTATCCATAACATAAACTGCGATTCAAATTTTCCACAAATATTTGCGTTTTGAATCTGAATGATACAGTATAAGGTCCAAAAGGAAAATGACATTATACTTTTTTTATGAAGACAAATCTAAATTTGATCCCAACAATTTTGATGATAATCTCAATGAAAACTTGAATGATCATTATTTTACCCAGACACCTGTAAAAACTCAAAAAAAAGCTAAGCTCGCCTGAGGTTTTTACAGGACGCTTGCTGCTATGGATCGAGTTGTTCTTTATTCAGAAACAAAAAATGACACGAATGAATAAATGTAGCACGCACAGCACGGTTTCGTATAAATTTGAAAACCGGCGAGCTAAATCAAAATAACTAAAGCCCAGCGGGCTTAACCAAAAATTGTACGTTAACCAAACGTACCCAACACAAGTAAGGTCATTTTAAAACGTCTGATTATCAGGTTATGAAAAAGATAAATGATTTGAAGAACGCTTGCTATCACATATAAAAATCGCAAAGCTTGCCTTCTTCATGCGTTACGCATAATGAAAAACAAGCTTGATTATATGCAAATTCAAACACCCTCAAATTTTAGCGAGTTGTAACAAGTTTCGAGCTAAATTACAGCAGCTGCAAGAATATTTTGTAGACCGAGCTCTCGCGTGAACGCAAACAAATCAAAATTTTGAAAATGCAATACAGCAAATCAAGATTTCATGCTATGACACAATATTACCGCCCAAATGGAAACCCCAACAAAAAACATTTGCCAACGATAAAAAACACGCCGTAGCTAACGCAAACAAACATGTTTTACTGTATACCACACGAAACATCATGATTTACATATTGACAACACAGAATATGAGCTTACTTATGTTTAACAATGGGCGCTTTGCAAACGAAAGAGTTTTAACACTACAAAGCACAGCGACACAAAATGGAATACAGCAGTTAACTAGCACATTCACTCAAAATTACTCATAGTTTAGCAATTGGTCTTTCCATAGTTGAACCTGAGGTTTTCAATAATACAGTTCTAACTACGCCATGCTTATCAGGGTAAGTTTCTAATGCCCTTCCTATGATCCACTTGGACCTCTGCTGCATGCTTTCTGCAAGCAGTACTAAGTCACCGACTTGGATATTCCGCTCAGGTTGGAACCATTCCAGTCTTTCGGTCATGTTAGGCATAAATTTATTTACCCATCTGCACCAAAACCGATTGCTAAGGAATTGTACTTGGGCCCAACGCCTGAGGGTATAACAATCTTTTTTGAAAACAAACTAGGTGGCAAATTAGCAATTCCTCGTAACAGTATGAGGTGATTTGGCGTCAGGGGCTCATTTTGAGTTCTGTCGTCGAACATTATCGGGTCAAGAGGCCTTGAGTCTAATATCTCCTCCACTTCCGTCATGAGAGCAGAAAAGGCTTCATCAGTGCATATCAAACATTGAAGACTCAAACGCAATAATTTGAATGGTCTTGTACAACACCATGTCAACAGCTAAAATTCCACCTTTCTTCTTGGACTGAAATAAATCATACAGCCATTTCAATCCTTCGATGTGGTGAGGAAAAATAATATAGCCACAAGCTTATCGGGCATATACGAAATCAGTCGTAAATTATATACTACTACTTTATTTATTAAAGTCGATTTCACCCCAGCGGGGCATCATCAGTTAGATCTAAAAACAATCAGCGTATACTTTAAAACCAAAATCATCATAAAACCTATAAATAGACTATAACATCAATCAAATTGAAAAGAACATAAAATGGACTTCAATAACAGCGAAATTAAAGAAAACATAATACTGTATATAGCAAAACCTCTTTCGCGAAGCAAATATATTGAAAACCTTGTTTTATCTACGCCACCACAACATCAAAAAAAAAACTTTTCAAAAAAGTTGTTTAAAATAATAAACCCCTACAAAAAAATATAAATTTTTTTTTCAATTATAAAAAGCGTTGCTAAGCAACCAAAAAAGGAAACATATCTCCAAACCTTAAAATGTAGAAAACTTAAATCTTTTTTTTTTTTCTTTAATTTCGCTGTTATTGAAGTCCATTTTATGTTCTTTTCAATTTGATTGATGTTATAGTCTATTTATACTGTAGGTTTTATGATGATTTTGGTTTTCAAGTATACGCTGATTGTTTTTAGATCTAACTGATGATGCCCCGCTGAAGTGAAATCGACTTTAATAAATAAAGTAGTAGTATACAATTTACGACTGATTTCGTATATGCCCGATAAGCTTGTGGCTATATTATTTTACTGATCCCTAAATGCGAAGTCGTCGAAATTTCTTCTTTCTTCTCCTGTGTGTGATTTTTAACCAAAACATGGCCTCAAACAATGGTGAGGAAAAAGGCGTTCAACCAGTTTGTTAAAGATGACCAGTCCATCCATTCGCATAATCTTGAACTTGTAATTTATGAAAATTTGCTGGATTATGATGAGCCTTTTCGTGGCAAAGAAAAAAACCAACGTGCGGAGTCCTTCTTTGCGGAGTCGTAGCAACAACTGGATAAGGAATAATCTAGCTTTGCGAATTCTTGAATCAGAATCTCTTCGGAAATGTTGTCAATTCGATTCGCAGCACATTCTTCGTACTCTTCAGCATCTATTTTGTCCAAGGAAGAATTGGTGCCAGTTAGTAAATCCAATTGTTTGCATGCTTTTGTTGATAATACTGTAATAATCGGGGATGGTCGCAAGTTTTTTTCATGGTATTGAAGTATACCAGTGGGTTGCGTCTGCTAGATAGAAGCTCTTTGATACTGTCCAATTGAATGAAATCACGATATATCTTTTCTTGTATGGGAGACATGTAAACCCGCACTACTAGTCAGGCCATATTTTAACATTATAACTGGGGGGGAAATTGCCCCCCCAGTGAACTTTTTTGCCCCCCCAGTGAAAATTTTCAGAGCTTATGTTAATGACTTTGTTTAGGTGAACAGTACACCGGCAGAGCTTGTCAAATTAAAATATTTTCGGTATGTGGTCAAGATATAAGAATTAATGCGTGCTCAACATAAGAATTAAGGAGGATAAAAAAAATAGACAATGGGCCTCCACAAAATTGTGCTTGCATAATGCATACGTTGCATGGTCTTTAATAGAGAACGCCTTGCTCGTAATAGAAACAGTAGTTAAAGTGTTAGACCACGAGCAGCAAGAGAAAAGTTCCTGCTGGTATAAAAGCAATATCAGAATTTTTCAGTCCAGTGCTACCAAAGGTCAACATACGAGATCAGCAGAGTTTGCAAGAAGAAAATGCGTCAACCTCGGAGAAAAGTGCAACGAGCGTGCCAGAAAATACATCAAGTTTAGAGGGCAATAATAATGCTGCACCAACTTCGCTCGAGAACGTAACTGCTGTTTCGAAAGAAAGAGCAACAACTGATTCCTCTATTGCCTTGGAAGAAAATGCAATCGATTCACAAGATACTGCAGCAATTGCAGAAATTAGCAGTACGGATAGAAGGGAAAACACAAGCTGTGGTGGAAACTCTGAAGCAACTGAGTGGTATAAGTCCATGAAACTTACACAACAATGGCTACAATCTCGTAACGACGAATGCTTGAAGTTCTACAACGACGCACAGGGTCAAAGAAAACGATTGTTTGTAAAATGTCTTATATGTGAAGAATTTGAATTTGAAGCTAAAAAGTATTCAAGAAATGGTGTGGTTCCACTTGCTAGGGGGTGTCGTGCTGATTCAAAAAAGAAATTAATGGATGTTGTGGATCATCTTTTATCTCAACCGCATAAAAAGTCGTCGGATTATAAGCAATTAAATCGTCAATGGAAGTCACAATCAACTTCTCATCCATGGATACACAATTTGACGAAACAGCGTGTGGAAACGGTTGAAATGCTTATCAGATTGCCGATTGATGTATACAATGACAGTCTTCTTCTGACCCCTACTGCCTTTTCTTGGCCAGGACGATCATTGGCTAGCTTGCACAGTGACCAACTAATTTCGTCTTTCAGAGAAAATGGCTTTGATCAACAATTTGAAGAGTTCAAACCACCAGGCTCTGTTTTACACTACAGATACCCTGTGATATATGCTGAAATGCTTAAAATCGAAGGAGAGCTTCAGAGTAGTTACTTCGAATCTGGTCAACGCAGCAGTTGTTTGGGCCATTCAGGTAGATGGCAGTTTGAGCCGGACAATGAGAGACAAGAAGTTTGTGAAAGCTCGTATTATTGATAAGGATCTCAACATGAAAACAGTTTTTTTGTCTGTAGATGTCCCCCAAGCTAGAGGTGCTGAGGGTCTTCTGGAAATAGTGAAATCCATAATAAATTCATTTGGACTTGACAAATCGAAACTTGTGGGTGTAACTACTGATGGTGAGTCAGCAAATACTGGACGTAGAAACCGATTTTGGAAGTTGATGCGTACTTACCTTGATCGTGATATTTTTTCCTTTTGGTGTGTAGCTCATCGATCAGATCTCGCTGTAGAGGACATGGAGCATGCTGTTCCCGAACTCCAGCTGTGGAAAGCGAACGTATTGGGGGTGGCAAGTTACTTCAGAACAAGCAAAAATCATAAAGCTACTCTTCTTACACTGTTTCTTGATGCACATGAATTTCCAGCGTATTTTGAAGTTTGCTTTGCTGAGCACTTGGTTAATGTAATCGAAGCAGTGCTGCATAATCGAGATGGCTGCATTGAAGTTTGGAAACAAATTTCTGCTGAAGGAACACGACATGAAAAAGTAGAGGCTAGTGGTTTTTTGTGTAAGTGGACTACCGGATCGAATCAAGTCTGGCTCACTGCCTTGATGGGTGATGTTGCTAAAATTTTTAAAAACTTGCAAAAGAATTTTCAAACTGATGACCTTATATTAACCGATGTAATCACTTGCCGTGACACCGCTATACGAAAGCTTGACCTTATGTCGAATGCCCCTTACCCAGGAGGATGTGAAGAAAAATATCTTGAAAACGAAAAAAGGGCAATGCAAGAGTCCGAAAATGATGATGAAGTGGAACCAACTCCAAGTCGCACCCGTTTCAATGCTTTTGTTTCTTGTTTTAGAAGTAGAGAGGCCATTCGCGTGGAAGTGGTCATGGCAGCTAAGAATTACATGACTCAGCGAATGAATATTGAACAAGAAGAGCTGATTCAGAAATACATTACTTTACTTTCTGCAAATCTATGAACGATTTTGTTTCTCACAGACTGACAATTGTGAGAATGTTATTTCCAGTGAAGTTGAACAGTTTTCGGATGATGTGTGCAATTAATTATTGGCCAATGATACACGATGTTGGATTCTTACCTGAAAACACGAATTTTGGCACAATGCTATCATGGCGACTAAGAAAGCTATGTCACTTTACTCGCAACAGCATGACTTTAAATAAGTGTCTGATGGCTCTACTTGTTATGGTACCGCACTCCATGCAAACCGAAAGAATGATTTCTGTGTACAATAAGATTTTTAACCCCAACCGACAAAGCATGCACATAGATACAGTAAAATCAAGGATGTTCATTGCTCTTAATGGTATTGGCACAACTAAGTATGACCCAAGGAAAGCAGTTGGAGAGTTTTTAAAGAGAAAAGACCGCCGACAGAGAGAGCCTGATTGTGATTTGTACAAAAAACGTGAATATGTTGCTAAATTTTTTCGCTACTTTTATAAAAAATCACTAATTTTGACAAGCGGTGTGATAAGATGATTGTGAAATGTGAATAGTATTAAAGCAAACACTAAAACGTGATCCGTATATAGTACCTTTCGGCTCATGACTGTCATCAAAGCATAGACATGGATGTTTTTGAAAGGTTAATGCTGTTGAGTTTTGACTATACTCTTTGCACCTTTGTATAAGGGTTCACATTTACACATTCGATTCACTATATTCTAGACTTTATTTTCGGGAGAATTAAATCAATCAGGTTGTTGTTTCAGCTAACAATCCTTATTTATTATTACTTATTTATTTATATCAGCCTATACAAATAAGTCTTTTGGAGATCATGGAATATCAGTTATTAGCTACCCTCCTTTGCGCTGTTATTGCAACTATGGTGATAATATACTTGTACAAAAAGATTACAGTAAATCTATACACTTGATAGTAATATCTAAAGGAAAAAGCCAATTAATAAGCAATTCAATTACTATTAACTTTAATTTTTTGAAAGTTTCTATGTATCTTTCTGAATTGGATAATTAGGCAAGTTTTCTTTCATTCTTTGCAAACATGGTACTACGAAGTTTGGATACTGCTGAGTGCATACACCTAAGGCTTAGTTTACGGTGTGGAGTTTATCTGTTGCTCTCCATAAGTTTGCTTGGTTGTCATTGTGCTGATATTTAATTTCTGCTGTACCATTTCAGAGTATTAGTCTTTTAAGCGGTTAAACACTAACAGCTATACAGAATATTTTATTGCAAGTCTCTTTTGAAATTTATGAAGACTACAAGTTCTTAAAAATACCAGAACAATTGGCAAGTACAGTAGAATCATTTTATCTATTAAAGTTAGCCTAAGAATCATAATTGGGATACTTACACGATTACAATACTAGATGGCGTATTGGTGGATTGGGGTATGTCTCTGAAATGGTAGACTCTGGTTTAATTCTGGGTCTGGTCAAGAACGAAAGACTTTAAAACATAGTATTCGCTGTTACACTACTTGGTGCTCAGCATTTTAGTGTAACCTTGGAGAGTCTCTTCAAGCGATTTACTACCAGATTCTAGTGTAATTTTGGCAGGTCCTATAATCAAACCACCCTAACTACCGATATATGGTTGGTCCTCTCCTTTGGAATTACAGAGTGAAGCTTGAAGTGAAATCTGAGGTACTTGAACAAACTCAGATGTCAATAAAAATACCTAAGATGTGTTGTGGTGGTGGTCTGATAGTCATCCTCTGGAGTGACATTGTCGGAGACAACGGGTGGGGCTTTAATCTTATACCTGTAGTATGAAATTGCCCCCCCAGTGAAAAGTCGTTAAAATATGCTCTGCTACTAGTTCATTCTTAGTCGAGAGCTTTGGAAAAGCGTACTGAGAAGAAAGAACGTTTATATCTTAGCCATTACTTGCGATCTTTTGCTTGGCGCCAAGATTTTCCTTGATTTCACTCATCAGTTCTTCCTTGGTTCTTTTTAGGATATACGGCTTGGTAGGTTGTCTCAAAGTTTTGGCCATATGTCCTAAAAAGAACATTGCGTTTTTTGTCACTAATAGCGATTCGTTCTGGGAATAAAATTGTTGTTTTAGCGGTTCATGTGACATCCGTTATCACTAGAGCAAGTTTTTGCGACTTTTGCAACTTCTTTTTTAACAGCTTCCGACAGCTTCCTAAATACTAAGAATTTATCTAGTACAATGTTTTAAAGAAATAATGCTGAAATCGGATATATATTGAAGAAATTAGAACTCCTTCAGGTAATACAGAGGTGCCCTAAGTATTTCTCCCCAATTCTCTTTATTCACCAAAATACTATTTACTCGGTTTGACTCCGAATTTGAGACGGCACAATAGGCGTGAGTTTGCAAAATTTTTGCTGACTAAGGAATGCGATGTTCGATGAGTATAAGGTAAAAGGATTCTGCTTGAGGCAGCGATTTTAATTCAAACTCAATTCATCGGTGGCATTAAACGAGTGATATATTCTGTTGCATCAAATCAGACCAGCTTTGGTGATGTTTTTAGCCTGGGAATAATATAAAATTTGAAGCCAAAAACGATCAAATTGTAGATCGGTTCTGGTAGCCTATGTTTGCAAGAAGTGCAAATTAAATAGGCCTACGGTAAGCTATTGCCTCCTGAAAAAACAACATTAACCTGGTCTACCAGTCCTGTTCTTTCCAATTCTTTTTTCACCAAGCTATGGGAAGTTCCGTTACCGGTATTGTACAATCAGCAACAAAGCAATTTTATGAAATAACAGGATAGATACCGGTGCATTATAACAGTACGCCGACTCAGCGTAGGCCATTCTCAAAGCTGCAATCAGAAACTAGCTCATTAATACAGTAAACCTAATCTAATACCTACAACTTACTAACTACTAGCAGTAAGCAGTCTAATCTAATCTGAAAACTTGGTTACTGCTATTCGTACCTGCTGACAGAGATGGGCACGATCTTGATCTTCAAGATCGTGATCTGATCTTGATCTTCAAGATCACATTATTTTAATGATCTGTTCTTGATCTTCAACATCACATTATTTTAATGATCTGATCTTGATCTTCAAGATCACTTTTTTGTGTGACCTTGATCTTCAAGATCAGTTTTTTGTGTGATCTTGATCTTGAAAATCAAGATCACTTACATTTTTAAATGTCGCGTAAAGTAAGCATCGCCGCGGCCAGGTTATGTGATATTATGAGGCGATTTCATGGCTCCGACACGAAATGGAGTCTAAACTGGAGAGGAGTTTAATGGAAGGAGCGAATGGAGTCTAAAAAAATTCTTTTAGTTTACTATTTATGATCTACGATGTCAATGTCATAAAAGATACAATGTCATGAAAAAGGATTTTGTTCTTGACCGGCGGAATGTCCGAGTAGCAGACGCGTACGGCTTCAATGGCAAATCTTGTGCGGGAGACCGGGTTCGATTTCCACATCAATCAAACCTAATGCTAATCGCCAATGGCCCGCCACTGCAGTGACGTTAAATTGTGTGCCCGTAGCGTTTTGAAGCAGAGATGGACCCAGCAAGCTCGTGGCACCCATAAAGGGTATAGCGAGTAAGGCCTAATGAAGATTTGATACTTTTGATTTGATTTTGTTCTTGAATTTCGTTGTTGTTATACAAAACTAGCAAAAGTAATTTAAAAGGGTTTTTGTGACTTTTTAAACTACTAAAATAGCTACAAAAAGTTTGTCAGTGTCAAATGTCATGCGTTATTTGTGAAATCAGCACTGCCATTGCCCATTGATAGTCAATACTGATACAGCATTTAACATTTATAGCTTACCTCCCCCCCTCCCCTATCATCACCGCTACCTCTCTTTGAGCACTAAAAGTAAAGTGATCTTGATCTTCAAGATCACGATCTTGATTTTGATCTTCAAGATTACAATGTTTGAGTGATCTGATCTTTGATCTTCAAGATCACGTTTTTGTGATGATCTGATCTTGATCTTCAAGATCACCAACAGGTGGTGATCTTTCCCATCTCTCCCTGCTGAAATAGGCTCGGCTACCAGAACTGATCTACGATTCGATCGTTTTAGGCTTCAAATTTTATATCATTCATTGCTTAAAAACATCACCAAAGCTGGTCTAATTTGGTGCAACAGAATATATCACTCGTTTAATGCCACCGATGAATTGAGTTTGAATTAAAATCGCTGCCTCAAGCAGAATCCTTTTACTTTGCTTATTGAACATCGCATTCCTTAGTCTGCATAAGCGTAGCCAGGGAGGGGCGGGGGAGGCTATAGCCCCCCCATTGGCCTGCCGACCAAATGCAGAATAAGCAAAGTACCACGTTTTTAGCACTTCTAGGACTCTCTTTTGCACTGGATTGGACTAAAAAATGATTTAAAGCATAGTTTGAAACGTTTATTTAAAGGAGGGGGCTAATGGACTGCCGACCAAAATGCAGAATAAGGAAAATACCACGTTTTTAGCATTTCTCAGACTCTTTTGCACTGGCTTGGACTAAAAAATGATTTAAAGCATAGTTTGAAACGTTTATTTAGGGAGGGCTAATAGACTGCCAACAAAAATGCAGAATAGGAAAAACATCACGTTTTTAGCACTTTTAAGACTGTGTGTTTGCACTGGATTAGACTATTTTGAAACGTTTATTTAGAAGGGGGCTAATGGACTGCCGAACAAACTGCAGAATAGGAAAAACATCACGTTTTTAGCCCTTCTAAGACTGTGTGTTTGCGCTGGATTGGACTAAAAATGATTTGAAGCATAGTTTGAAACGTTTATTTAGGGGGAGAGGGCTAATAGATTGCCGACCAAAATGCAGAATAAGGAAAATACCACGCTTTTAGCCAGTAGCGTAACCGGGGGAGGCTATAGCCCCCCCCCCCATTGACATGTCGACCAAAATGCAGAATGGGAAAAACACTACGTCTTTAGCACTTTTGAGACTGTTTTATGCACTGGAGCGGACTAAATAGTGATTTAAAACATCTTTTGAAACACATGTTCAGGGGGGGTGGGGCTAATTTGTCAAAAATAAAACCAACAAATAAATGAAAACTTTGAAAAATGGTAAGAAATCAGCAATCAAATTTGATCGCAAGTATAAAAATGCTGAACATAGGTATCATCAACAATTATACTATAAACTAAGGAATAGGGGGGGGGGGGGCTATTCAGTATTTGTTAATTACCAATCATTTCTCTCAAATCTCTTTTCATTAGCCCCCCCAATTATTTTTCCCTATAAACTGTATACGAAACTCCGTGTCAGTTTTATTGAACTATTCGATTTTATAATTTAATAACATCTACACAAGAGAACTAACATTTTATCATTAGCCACCTCCTAAATAGCCCATTTATGCCACCCGTTTAATCTTGTTTGCACTGCCAATTTCTAACCCACGTTTTAAAAGCGTTATTATTTAATCAAAATAGCCCTAAAATGAAGTTATTTTTGCAAAAAAAAATGCAAAATTTTCGAGCGCTGGGGGCTCCGCCCCCAGACCCCCGTGCCTCCGGCGGCTGGGGGCTTTGCCCCCAAACCTGGCTTCGCCCCCAGACCCCCATTGGCCTCCGGCGGCTGGGGGCTCCGCCCCCAGACCCCCAAAACAGCCCCCCATTGCGAATTTCTGGCTACGCGCCTGTTAGTCAGCAAAAATTTTTGCAAACTCATACCTGTTGAGACGACTCAAATTCGGAGTCAAACCGAGTAAATAGTATTTTGGTGAATAAAGAGAATTGGGGAGAAATATTTGGGGCACCTCTGTATTACCTGAAAGAGTTCTCATTTCTTCAATAAAACCGATTTCGAGCAGTATCTCTTCAAGCTGTTTTTAGGAATTTTAGATCGCAACTTTTTGTGAGTTTTTTTCTTTTTTACATCCAACTTTTTACTGCAATTCTTATTAAGAATGGCGCAAAATGTTAGTCTGATTTAAAAAAACATACTATAAAACTATTTCAGTTCAATTCTTTTGTCTTTGATTTGCATAACAAAGAGCTATGTTTTAGATTTACCTGCGTCTCAGTGTTATCTACGACGCAACAGTTGGCTTACAACTTCGTGCAGTGTGGAACGAAGTTTTAGAATGCTAGGTAAACTATTGGCAAAAGATAGCCATTTCTCCCCAAATAATGTTTGCAAATATTTGGCATTATATGTACAGTAAATAAATCGCTGGAGTAAATCACTGTCGTTTAAAAAGTTTGAGTTTAAAAGCAACTTTTTGCAACTTTGGTTTAAAACCAATGCAACTTTTTAAATTTTTTAGTGCAACAAAAACTTGCCCTATTTAGCACATTCAACGGAAACGTAGTCCAAACAAATCCACAAATGAAACCCCCAACCAAATCGATAGCGTTATAGAGAAAACCAAACTACTACTCTTTTATTGTTCAACCGAGCCCACTGACCGAAATATGACGCACTCTTTTGACCCTGCATATAGACATTCTACTCGAAAAACTATGGCCATTGTCCCATAAAAATTTTTGTCGCATGAGAAGCCCTTCCTTTTGAAAATTTTTGATGACGTTATTGCACGTGATTTACGGTTTGAGCCCCTCCAATCAAAAATCTTGGCTACGCAATACGCATATGACCTCAGTATTAAAACATTAAAAACTAATACCTATAAAAAATCCAACAGCTTTTTTCACCCGTCAACGGAATACACAGGGATAAATTTTATTTAAATCGAATTACTTGTATAGAACACGGGCTGTACCGGAAGTATGAAGGGTTATATTTGGAACACATCAAGGATGAGATTCGTTACGAAGAAAGCTAGCGTATGCAGTAGAGTCGCTTTTTGAAAGTGAACCATCATAATTAAGGAAAGTTCTTTTTTTCTATTCTTTCCATTCAAAAACGTGAATATATAGCATGGGATATTCCTGCATGAATGCTATATTTTACATTAAGCGCAGATCCTTATCGGCAGAGATGTTCAAACTCTGGAGTAGTGCCAAATGAGACTTCGTAAAGTTGTCCTCGGTCCAACAGCTGTTGATGGAACTACTTTGCGTGCTAGAATATCAGTCCAAGAATACTGGCCAAAAAAGTGCAAGCAGGCAAACAATTTGGTGAAGACTGAAAAAAACTTTAAAAGAGTTTCGAACTCTTTCTAATGCACTTTAGGTCAATTCGATTATAACTGTGGTATTATTTTCTTCGGAAAATAATTAAAGGCCGTGCATGGGCCTGAAAAAATTTCATCGCTGGCACAACTTTGGTCATTCTTGTCCTACAGTAAGGGTAAAATCTCTTTCTCCTGTTGTCGAGATCATCAGAGGTGTCTGATCTTGCAACAATCCTTTAAAACTATTAAAGACATAATTGCGAACGAACAGAAAAGTTCAGTTGATTACACTTCAAAAAATAAACTCAATTAGGATAAGCTTACACCTGCCAGTTAGTTGGTTAAACGGTAGCCCGTTCGTTTCTGGAGCGGGAAATCTTAGGTTAAAATCTCGTACCGGTCAAATGGGACACAGTGTTGCCAACGGCTGCTGCGATATTTCTTTGAAAGGAGCTGTGTTGCCCGGGTGCAATGACGTGGAGATCGGCCCCGCAAACTCGTTACACGTTTAGGCGTATTTTGATTAGAGCTTGTACCGTATAATGAAAAATTTGATTAGGATGAGCTTATTTCAAGCTCCAGCGCAGGTGGTGACAAAAATTTTATGCTATTTCACAAAATTATGTTGGAAACATGCCTCATTTATCGTTACGCTACGACAAGTCCAAACTTAGTTTGCCACTTTTTGAAACAATAAACAAGAAAATTTCCGCCAATACAGACTCATTTCTTGCCAAAAATAGCAATCTTAATAAAAGTGATCTCAAGATTTTGCTGCGTTAAGCATGAAATTGTTCTTAGTTTGTTCTTAAATTTATAACAAAGTTTATTCTCGTATATTTAATCTGTGAAAAAATTTTAATACAAGCGATATTTTTGTGCGGTTTCAATTTGTAATTAATTTTCTTGGATGTTTTGTTGCGAAAACCGCAGCGCCGACAACCAAATATTCGCTTTTACATGCAGAATGTTCGAAAAGCGAGTCTAGGCGATATAACGTTTCACTGCGTTGTTTTGCCTAATGATGTCGTAAAAATATGAATTTGGTTTTATTGTGTCGAGATAAAACTGTTCAATCAATGTACCAACTGCCATTAACATAGTTTGTCAACTTTGGCTGTAATAAACTAACTGGATGCACCCCAAGTTAAAACTTGTTGTAAAAATTTGTAATTAATCAACCATATCGTGAATTCATAATAAAACAAACCAAAATTTTATTTTATGAAAAGTTTGCTAACATCTTTGTCTTTCATTTGAACCTAAAATCAATTGTCTACTACATCTATAAGCACTTTTTTAAAGTCAAAATCAAGCGTTCCACAGCAAAAAAAAAGTCAATGTCACTTTTGTAATAAATTCCCGATATTGTCCAAAACCACCAGAAATTAGGGGGAAACATTGGCAATTCAGAAAGTACATTTATTCAGGATTCCTAAATATAAGTAAAAAACTACGTCTTTTACTTGCTCGTGAACGCTCGTGGCGACTAGACTAATTAAACCCTATATCCGCAAACATATGTGTTACAGTCGACTAATCAATTTCTTGATCACGTAACCAATTTTCAATTTGATCCTGCTCATAAATTAGTTTGTTACAACGTCTCACCTTTATTTACGAACATCCCATCAGAGGAAAAGATCCAAATTATAACTGATACAAAACACTCAAACCAATCGAACCAGAACCAGGCAATAGTAATGAAAGAGATATTTACAAAACTCTTAAGGCTAGCTATTAAAGGAACATTTATGTACAAGAATAAATTCTAACAGTATGACGGAGTCAGTACGGGCTCTTTTTTAGGTCCAAACATTGCCAAATTTTTCCTTGCACACATGGAGAATAAATTTCTCAATTCAAATTTAGACTTTCAACCAAAATTATTTCTTCGTCATGTCGATGACATTTTTGCTGTTTTTTGTGATGACACCTCTTGCTCAAAAGTTTTGGAACTTCTCTCAATTCTCAGCATCAAAGTATCAAATTCACAGTAGAGCATGCTTCTGAAACCATCCTTTTTTTGGACGTTGAAATCAAATTAATTGACTCTGGCATGGATACGTGGATTTGGAAGAAACCAACTCATACAAATTTATTACTCAATTTCAATGCATTTTGTCCACTCAAGTGGAAATCTGGTTTGATTCTAAGTCTTTTAAATCGTGCCAAAATAATATGCACCAACAACACACTATTACGAAAAGAAATAGAAAATATGATAGCTATGTTTAAGGCCAACTGGTATCCCAGCAGGTTCTTTGAGAAATTAGTACAACAATTTCACAACCATGGTGGCAGTGATCAGCCTTCCGTTAATGCCGACCTAACTTGTAGTAAGTCTACCCAAAAATTTCCGCTCGTTATTCCGTATTTTGGCAAAGATTCACGACGATTCGTTAATAAGTTTGCAAAAATAATCAAAAATCTATCGTATTTTAAAATTATCCCGATCTACAAATCATTTAAAGTAAAATGTTATTTTCAACTAAAATTCCGAACAACTGTGGCTTTGTGCTCAAATGTTGTTTATCACTTCACTTGTTTGTGTGACACGAACAAAATATACATTGCTATGTCCTTCAGACATCTGAGCACTAGAGTTTAAGGGCATCTAAATTTTAATAGTAACCAGAAAAGTTCGATTGAAGACCATATAATGTCCTGTAATATTTGTTCCAATAAAAAAATTGACTTGGACTCATTTTAAATGATTCGAAAACGCCATTCTGAGTATCTCGAAATTCTGCTGATCAAGAAACACTCTCCTACTCTTAATCGTCAACTTTACGCCAACAAATGATCATTTTTTCTGCAAGTTTTAATCAGAAAAATTTAATATCAGTTAGACGTGCAGAGTGTTTGCTATATCCTATAAACATAATGCTTGTTTTGTCATAATTGCTAATTCTTGTCATTTTAATTGTAGTAAATTCAAATATCTTTTTTGTGTATTTAGGTTAGCGTAGGCTGTAGTAGACAGTGCGTAGATACAGGTAATTAATGTTTTAGCTTTCTATCAGATTAGTTTATTAATTGATTAGAATTCTTTAAAGTTATGATTGCTATTTTAGAGATTCCTGAAGAGGACCAGTTGTAGTTCCGAAAATGTTCGCTTATTAATTTGCTTTTATAATGTAAATACTAGCAACAAGCCTAAAAATGCACCAGATTTCGTAGTTTCGATATATTGCTACATTCAGGTGCAAAAAATTGACCTTTTTGCCGAAATTCTACAAAAAAAACTAGAGCGAGAAAATTCGACTATATAGATATACTAACACAAAAAATTTCACAATTGCATTAATGCCAATTCTAGAAAAAATGACGGTCTCAAGAGCGGAGTGAAAAAGTGGAAAGTGAAGAGTGACGAGAAAAGGAAAACATCAGGAAAGTGCGGGGCACCACACCTGTTACATTTCTCAACGTCTCATAGATTTTGTGTTTTTATTTACTAAGCATTTCGTTGATAGCAGCCGAATTACAAATGTCTCGCTACTTTGTTGATTTTTTAAAAGGCTAAGCATCTGTGCTTTTAAAGCTTTTTGCCTATTCGATCTTTTTTGTGGAGCTATCCGACGTAATTAGGTAATATAACAAAAACTTATGCTTTATAAATGATTAGCAGTAATTTTTTTTTTTTTGGAATAAAATTTAACGCTGGAAAGGATAACCTACTGTCTAACTGAGCAAAGAAAGGGCATCTAGTTGGTGGATAACCTACTATTATTTACTATATGGCACAGTGATCGGTGCCCAGCGCTTATAGATAGTTGCAACGAAAATCTAGCAAAAATCTTTTATTTTGGTCTTCATCTTTATTTGGCCGGATAATGCTACAAAAATCTGGCAAAGACTTTTTGGTTTTGAAGTTTTAATCTCTCTAGTTAGAGAGGGAAAAGTACGCGCAATGTAAATGTGGCCTACTACCGCTAAGAAGTCAACTAAAGCTCCAGCTTCACCTACAATCAGTTTTTCCAAGTTAACTGATCAATTTTCTTTTTTTACTTTTATTTTTTGTTTTAAAAACAGGGCCATCATAAAATCAGACGAACACAAAAGATTTCTTCAAAACAGTTTTTTAGAAGCACAAGCGAAATTTGCAAAAGTAGAGGGAACTGAACCTTCTCAACTTGTGGGTTTGAGTCCAAATCTTTGCTACACCATTTGCAAAGTGCTTATATTTCAAAGTATTTTGGCAACCGATGTTTTCGAGAAAGGATTGTAGGTGTTAAGCCGCATTTACACGGGCGACTTTTTTGCAACGCGATTCGACGATTTTTTATGCGTGAAAATCTCTCTCGCAAAGCAGTTACTCACACGAGGCAAGACTCGCTTGTCGCGATCGCGTTTGGCAAGAATCGCTGCCGTGTAAGTAACACCTGCGATTTGCGATGCCGATTATATTTTTGCGCGACTCGGTGCAACAATCGTTCTCGCCCATGATCACTTACACGAGGTCGATTTCAGCGTCTCGAGAGTCACATGACAAAGTCGCGCTCGTGTAAACAGCAAATCGTATGCAATTTACGAGTCGCCCAGGCATAGCGCAATGCACAAATGCTTTGCGAGTCGCTGGCTGCGATTATCTAAGTTTACTTCATAAAATATTGTGTTCATGGTACAAAATAGTCTGTAGTGCTTTTACCGTAATTAATTGTGATTGTGATACTAAATTTACTTCATATTAGTTTGAAACGAAGAAGAAATAATTTTCTTGTTGATGCTGGCATGGTCTACTGCAGATACGGCAGTCATGAGCTGATTGCTGATAACTGTGAAGCCAATCAAGCAGGGCTTTAACCATTAATAAAATGTATGATAAATTAAACACAGGAAACAGTACCTTAATTGCATTTTGTTTTTATAATACCGTAAGTACACTGTTTGCATCAGAATCAGTAAATTTTGAGTTGAGGCTGACTGTTCTTAATTTTTTTGCCAATGTTGAGCATCAGTTGCTCTTAATTGGTTCTTAAATTTTGAGATCATTGATGTCAATTATAGCGACAATGTTTGTTAATACCTAATGGTCTGTCTGCTTGTAAACGCCTTTTTAGCTGCTTTTGCAGCATCGTAAAACTGCGGAAAGCAAAAAAAGCAAGCTCTAATTTTCGTTTGAACGAGAGCCAAAAAGTTTTTTTGTTACCTGCCCAATGCGCAATAACACTCTATACTCTCGAAGTTATTCAAGCTCTTTTGTTTTGAATCAGTACAGAATTTAGTTTCTTTTTTGATTTGGCATTTCTTCTTTTTCGGTTGTTCTTAACCCTAGAATAGCTAAGACAATGAATTCACAGTAATAGCATTTGGACAATATAGTTTGGAAATGGAGGTGCTTGTTACAAAAGCCCTGCGTTACAATATGGAGCCTTCACCGTGTCCGTCTGGGCAAACCACAATTGAAATTCTTCAACTTGAACTGCATTGTTCAGACAAAATGCATAATTTGGAACAGTAAGACATGGCAAAATATATCTGAAATTTAGCCTGAAAATAATGAACTTAAAGAGTGCCATACGAGCGGTCTTGAAAATGAAATGCGTCTGTTTGCCAGTTGCTTGAATGAAAAGGAATGCCAGAACAGAGGTAACTCGGCCAAACACAAAGGCGTGCAGGAATTACCAAAAAGCGCGTAATTTTTAAAGCGTTGGCTGCAGGAACTAAAGTGAGGCGCACAAACTGAGCAAACTAAAAGGAAAAAGCGGCCGGATCAAAACTAGAGCGGGGCAACACAAAAAAGGTCAATCGGTGCTGTGACAGTGCTGGCAGAGTAGACTGATAGGCTCACATCTATGATCACTCGTTGGGTCCAGCACTTTGTATACAAGTACCATCCACTGGTTTTTGTCGGCTAAAAACGTGTTAGCGTTTGCTTTCTTTTCTGACCCGAGTTTGCTAGAGCCTACCGGCAATTCTTGCGGTTAAAATAACCACAGTTAAGTGAAGAAGCACAACACCTACTGCCCCGCATATTGTGATTAAACATTAATTTCATGAAAATGATGTTTATAATGAAATCATGTTCTTAATTTCGAGTGGTTTTATGGGACTTTTTCATTTGAATAACGCCAGGAATGAGTTTTGACATAAAGTCACTGGCGTATTTTTGCTCAGGTCATAATAATTCATCCTCCGCACTATACTTACTGTAATTGCCTAGCGTTTAGCAAATGCATGCGCTGCTTGTTTTATTATTGTGGATATTGGTGCTTTGTAACAGCTGTGGTTTAGTAGCTCCATAAAAAAATTATTATGAATACTATGTGGATTTTTTGAATGTTGGTTTAATTGAAAAAGAGCCAGTACTTCTGCAGGGTTTATACGGAATTTTTCTGACATATTCCCCTGACTTTCGTCAAAATCGCACCTGTTTTCCCTGACTTTCGTTTAAAAATCCCTATGTTTTTCCCTGACCCAATCCTGCAAAACATACTTTTTCCCTGACTTTCAGAATATAAACGAACAGTATAATATCAACCAGCAGCAAAAAGAACAATGCACACCTAATGCATACATACACAGAAACATCAATTCAGCAGCAGAAATAAGAATTTCACAGGTGACCTGTGGTAATTGTATCTTAAAAAAGATTGATTGTATTTTAAAAAACAATGGATCTTGATTCATAGGAGATAAGAACTTTCCAAAAAAAATCTCCCTGACTTTTTCCAATTTTTCCCTGACTTTTTCGTTGAATTCCCTGACTTTCCCTGACTCTCCCTGACTTTCCCTGACTATCTCGAAATAGATATGTTTTCCCCTGATTTTCCCTGACCGTATAAACCCTGTTCTGTAGTGACAAAAGGCGCCTGGTATCACTGCAGAAGAACTCAAAAAGTAATTTTCTAAAAACAAAAATAAAATTTAACCATTAGCATTTCGTATAGTATATGACAGCACAGATCTCCGATAAAATACTAAAATACTTGTGCACTATAAAGTAAATAAACAATATGAATTTGTCAGTTACACATACTTGGAGAAAAAGTAATTTCAAAAGTGTTTTTAGAATTAACTGCACAAAAATATTGATAAATTTTATTGTTTTACCCAACATTATGCATAACCAAACAAGACACACAGTCAGAGATGGGTTGCGGTAGAGAAAAACCAATACCTAAAGGGTAAATGACAGAATTTTATAATAAATTATGAGCATTAATGCCCGCTTGACTTTGCTCCATCCAAGCCAACTCAAAATAGCATTTACGTATCACACATTCGGCTCGAGCAGCACGCCGCCGTTGCTGCTTCATCTTTCACCTTGCATTTTCATTGCAAGTTTTGACATTAGCTGCATAATAGTATTTTTCGTATTTCGTTTTACGCTTGCGTTGGCTTCATTCATTTTCTTTTCAAAATTCCAAAGCGTGATTGCTTCAAATGCAAAAGCTGACAAGCGGCGCATTTGAAGTGCTTTTGCAGCAGTTCGCTTTTGCAAATTCAAAACCAGCAAGCAGCGCTTCGAAACTATCTCGCGCCGTGTAAGCAAACCAGTGCGATAGAGACTCTTCCGCCGACTCGATTTTGCGAGAATCACTGGCACGCAGTCTCAACGTGTAAGTGACTTCAGCGAGTTGCAATCGAATGCGAGCGCCGCGTTAAAATCTCTCCCGTGTGAGTGACTGCTTCGATTTGATTTTTCGGGGGGCGTGTCTGGCGATATCGTGCAGACAAAATCACACTTGAATCTTGCGCCGTGTAAGTGACCTACGCGATTTGAGAAAGAAAAAAGGCAAAATGTCGATTCTCGCAGCTAAAAGTCGCCCGTGTAAATGCGGCTTTAGAAGTATTTGTGAGAGAGTCACAATTTATAAAAGGTTGAGAACCATTGCAATTAACTTTCAAATAATAAGTGCAAAAGTTTGAAAAGAGAGCTCATATTTTAAGTTTTTAACAAAACTTTACGCTTTTCTCTACTATTCCTGTTTTTGGCCTCGAGAGGTTCTGTTCTCTAAAAGTGGGTTCTTGGCCACGGGTTTTTTTTTTTTTTTGAGTCCTTGGCCTTGGCCTCGAACGTTAGATCCTCGACTTTACCTCCGACAATAGGCTATGCAACTTAAATCAAGAAAACTATTTCTGAGCCTGGCTATCTAGTTGCTATTATACACCTTATAAAAAAGCATACCAAGATACATGTTTTTTTTTTGGTTGCATATTTTTCAAGAATAATTGCTTCGATGCTAAGTGTAATTTAGATTAAAAGTTCTGTGAATCTTAAAAAATTTTTAAATATTGCTTTCCTATTGGGCTAGTGTTTCATAAGCATGTGAATTCCAACATACCCTATCTTGGCAGCTCAACCCGAACCTTCATGGCATGTTCAAAAATTGCACTCGTGCGTGGTTTGGAGGCTCGGGTGGGGTGAAAATTAATGTAGAACTATTTATAACATTAGCTTTATTATACACTTTTTAAGTCATTTAACTTTTGCTAACTTGTATCTTGAATTCAAATGGAGCATAGCGAAACTAACTTTGATGGCTGCATTAGTTTTTATGTGCAAAAGGTTTTCAATTGTAGCTGCTAAAAACAAAAATTGAAATTGAGCATGACAAACATTTGCAGAATTTTAAGAACGTTCTCATACTGCCTCAGAATAACACTTACTTGCTGATAAAAAAAAAAGATTGCAATCTGATGCAGACACAGTATAATTACTTACATTTATCTTTTTCGTTTCAGAAATTTCAAATTTAGGGTTACATTGCAGCCAGTTCAGGATCGTCTTAACCAGTAAAATGTTGGATTGCTGAGCTTCAATAGACTATCTTTTTAGGTTCGACGAATGTTCCCGTATCCGTATTGCAGGTAATGACGGTGTGCAATCGCGTCGTGCATTATCAAATTAACTACCAGTAATTTCATTCAAAAAAACTAATTCTACCAGTAATTTGTCGGCAGCGTGGCCGAATGGGTAAAGGTGTTGTTTTTACGACGACTCTGATTGCATGATGTGGGTTCAACCGGTACCCTGGATACGTAGTTGCGTCCATAGATAAGATTATAGATGGGCAAGTTAATGCAAAACGTTAGCTTCGTTAACCACTAGTCCGTTAACAAACTTCACACCTCCGTTAACGTTAATCCGTTATTTTCAGCTTTAATTAACGGAAGTTAATAAAGTCCGTTAATTCGTTAATAGTTTGCGTGTAATTTACATTTCATTTTATTCACTCGCTTCTAGAACACGTATTGACGCTGTTGAGCCGATTGTAAGGAAATATTTTTTGTTATGGTAATCTTTTTGTGTTTTGGAAGTTACATTTTGAAGTCTAATCTAATTTCATGCAAGAAATAAGTTCAAATGCACTAACGAAGCTGCGATCGGAAGGTCCTTGAAAATTGCGAACAGCGCAAATTAATAGACCTCTGAGGCTGCAGCTTATTATTTGTCACAAAAAAGAGCTCCTTTCTTCGTTTTCTTCTATAAAACTTGTGCTAATAGGCAACAAGTGCTACCAGTGCAAACTGGTTTGTACCGGTACGATGAATGAATGGTGCAAGATATTAACGATAAAAACGTTAACGGAAGTTAACAGAACTTAACGGAAGTTACTTTAGTCCGTAAACAGAACTTAACGTAAGTTAATTTAGACCGTTAACACGAAAAAACTTTTTAACGGATTAACGAGTTCAAGAAAAAGTTAGCTTCGTTATTAACGGATTAACGATTAACGGACTTGTGCCCACCAATGCTCATATTATTATAACCTACCATAGCCTGGCAACCCTTTGCGATGCTACCGGTATGCAATATTAAGCAGGTTGATAGGCATAGGCTAGGCCAACGCAAGTATGGTTAGGCCTGGCCTTGTTTAGTTTATTTAACAACCAGTAAAGCTCAAATAAAACAGCTAAACAACCTACCGGTAATTTATTGATAGTCTTAAAGACTTTCTTGCAAACTCTACAAGTAGCCAAGGCCTACTAAGTATTAACTGGACCAACTACCGATAACTCTATGTTTAAATGGATTTCACTTCTTCCACGTACTTTTATAGTCCTACCCTTAGCCTAAATAGTGCGAACAGTACTACATCAAAACTCACTAAGACTCACATTACGGTATCTAATGCTAATACCTACCGGCTATCACGGCTTGCTTTCGTTGTTATTTGCTTTCAGCATATCGTTAAATTACATAAAATAAATGGCAACACGCATGCAATATTTAAAATTGCATGCCTTGGTGCATAGTCTATGGCCTGTTTCAAGCTAATATACTTCTACAAATTTAAGATGGAAATAGAGACTCATTTTACGAAAACAAGAAATTAGACGTATAAAAGAACTTTTGCAGCAAACAATGCGCCGTTCAAAGTTTTCAAACCTATGTAATTTTGTTCGTAATCTCATCAAAACATAGCGATCTCTTGAACCGTTGAATACAGTTTAAAAATTGCATGCGTGTTGCCATTATTTTTTGTAATTTAGCTATATGCTGAAACTAGGCTAAAACTGAAATCAATGAATTAAGCGAGACTGTTTATGGCTACTTCGATTTGAAAGTTGATTTCCGTAACTGTGGCAACTTAGTTTGATTTTGTTTTGAATTTTAACACGTACTTGTTTAAATTATAATTATTTTTTGGGCTGAATGACTAGGCATGCAATGCATGCTTTGCATGCATGGAGAATACGCCTCTGCTTGTCATATAGGATAAACAGAGATGCACAAATCTTCATTGAGTCGCGGTTAGTAAAAACTTGAGACGCACGAACTTGGGTTTTCGCGTTCTTGAAACTGATACTTCACAGGCTTGTAGGCTATTTAGTGCTTGTGTGACGGAATGGGAGGGGGTTCGTTGTCGATGTCACTTCCTGCTTCCTTCATCACGCACGGCAATTTGCAGATCACAATTAAAACAACTCAATTCAAACATGATAATTTCAGTTAACGTTTTTTTTGCTATTGTCTTGGTGCAAAAAATTTTTTAATTTTTTTGAAAGGTGTTTATTTCGAGGCAAACTTTTGCAAGCATGAAAATGTGCTAGGTCTAAAAAAATCAGCTAAAAGTTTAGTTTCTTAGTTTGTTTTATTTCAGTTGCAACTTGCAATACAGTCCTAATTAATAGTTAGACGAATTTCTAACGCTTGAAGCTCTAGTCGAACTTTAAATAAAAGCAGATTTTTAAAAGCTTTCAAATTGCATACAATGTAATTGTGGTGCAGACACTAGCGTACCGAAGGGGGAGGCCACTGTGCCATGGCCTTCTCCTCAGACACTAAAAATGAAAAAAGATAAATCAACACCAAGCAGTTTTAAGAGGATGTACGTTATTACTGCGTAAATGCAAAAATAAATTGATTATTACGGTATTTGGTTTGTTTTCTTTCTTTACAAATGACCTATAGCTTTTAGTTCCGTCAGTAATGTTTTCAAGCACTTTCATTTTACGATTTCATTTTTGTAATAAGTCTCGTGAAAGCATACAGAGTGTCCAGAATTCGCGCTGCAAGTGGATTTTCATTAATCGGAGGTCAAGCGAACATCAAATTTGGCATATGGAATGCTGTTTACTAAAAGTTTTTTAAAAAGTTAGTTTTGAGTTGATGACGTCATCATAGTTACGTCAAAGGAATATTTTCCAAAAATGAACTCATTTTTAAAGGCGTCATTAGTGGTTCAAATTTTGCACATAGGTTTGCTTTTTGATATTGAATCATAAAATGCCCAAAACAAATTGATTACGTCAAAAAAACTTCTTGTGACGTCATGCAAGTTAAGGTACTGCCGCTGTTTAGCCAGTTCAATTTCAATACCGTCATAATAGACGCTTTAGTGGCATAACCAATTTGACTTAGGCATTTTATGATTCAATATTACAAAGCAAACCTATGTCCAAAATTTGTACCATCAATGACGTCATTTTGGAAAATATTGCTCTGACGTAACTATGATGACGTCATCAACTCAAAACTAATTTTTTTAAAAACTATTGGTGAATAGCATTTCAATGCAAAATTTGATGTTTTCATGACCTCCAGTTAATGAAAATCTACATGGTGCGCCAATGCTGGAACATTTACTAAAACTTACTTCCATAGAATGCACGAAAACGCGTATTTTTAGTGTAATTTTGCAAATTTTTTTGGGGCATGCCCTCTGACCACCATACGATGGTCTTGCCTTCGGCACTTGCCATAAAATTGATTTGTGACGTCACAATAAGACGAAACTTTGGGCCCCTCGTAGTAACTTTCCGCGCACGCCACTGGGTGCAGATATTGATTTTGATTAAAAACTCGTCTTATTTTAGTCTATGTTTCTCTTCGGCGCTAAGCAGTCAGCCACTAAAGTAATTACAAAAATAGAAAATTTGAGTTTTAAGTTTTGGTTATCGGTATGTAACGCAGGTTCAAGTAATGGTCACTGTTAACTTGGGAATATGTTTTGACAGTGGCCAGGTTGTTGGTGGTGTCTAAAATCTACAAGATCAATGTGCCGTAGTAATTACTCGCCAAAAAGTTTGTCAATATGGCTAACGTAGCTCGTGAATTTTGGAGTAACGCCGCCAACTGCTCAGAAATTTATGTCATTTCTTGAATAAAAAATAGGCTAAGCATTTTGACGCATCATTTGCATTATAGAAAAACTTTGGAAAAGCAAAAATGCATAGTTGCATCCCCAAATATCACATCAAGATTATTCAGGATACAGAAATTTTTCGTATTCCAAAGCGG
The DNA here is from genome assembly GCA_963965965.1 of Trididemnum nubilum. NCBI lineage: Eukaryota > Metazoa > Chordata > Ascidiacea > Aplousobranchia > Didemnidae > Trididemnum > Trididemnum nubilum. The sequence goes on from OZ014490.1 coordinate 29,930,913, forward strand.
GCGGTAATAATAATTTCCAAAATTCTTTGAAAATTTTTTGAATGGCAACGCATAGTAGTCTGAAGTATGCATTCTAAAAACACGATTAACGAAGTTAAGAACAAAAAGACTACAACGATAAAACTAAGATTGAAAATGTAGGTAGGCCTGCAGCCTATTTATTTACTAGACGTGCAGCTGGGCATGTCATCAAAGTCGTTTTCTGCAACCCTTAATTTTCCGCTTCAAAAAGGCTAAGTTTTCTTTGGAAAAACAAGCCGTTAGAAATGTACTGACGTTAAGCCAACTCATTTTGCTGCAAGAATAGCAGCATGCAAGGAAAATAGTCGTTCCACAGCACAGGAACTTGGTAAGGGGGTGCTGTACTTAATAAATACATCCACCCAAATCAGTCGATACATTGAATCGGAAAAACGTATTTTTTCAGAAATTGCAAAGAAACGACCCCGGAAATGTTGTTGATTTTCGGTAGATTTTAATTTTTTTACCGCAAATCTGCAAATGTTTGCGGTTAGAAATCGGTTCGCAAATCCGTAATCCAAACCTTGAGTCCGCAATTTGCGGAACAATTTGCGTTGGTGCCCAGTACTGCATAACGCCAATCAAAAGCAATTCCACGACCGTAACTAAATCGCGTTTTAATAGCTATAGCGCAATGGCGTTGATATAAATAAGCAAGGTTTCAAGTTACTTGCATTTCATCGACCAAATCGATTTGTTTACTATTTCATAATTTGTTCTATTATAGCTTCCTTGAAAAGCTCAAAATCTCTTCTAGGATTAGTGGAACCTCATTCATACCCAAAAGAAAGAGTAGTTTTGTATCTAAGAAAAGTTACAAGCGAACGAAAAAACGGATATGTTTTGATGTTCCTGAAAATATCGACGCTTTTCGTGGTAAACAATTTTGTATTTGTGTTTGCTGTTAAGTTATTGGGTTAAATTGCAAGGCACGATATAGAAATTGTATGGTTTTATGCTTTTATAATGGTAGTAGTTTATTTTTGAATAGGAAGGCATATACACGCTCAATACCGTACGTCAAGCAAAATGTACAGTATTACGTCAGCAATGACTAATCAGTGATGCACAAAGGGAAGATCTACAGTATGTCTTTCATTCGAGAAGCTGCAATAAGACACTAATCCAGACTCTAATGTAGATTTAAGATACTTGCGCGGTCGCCGAGATTATTGATTATTATTAGCTCTGCAATTGCAGATTGCTATGCTATATTTTGATTGAACCAAACTCAGTATCAAGCACATATACGGTGTAGTGCATAGAATGACAAAAAATTTGAAATTCTAATTTGACATCAAATAATTTTTCACTTACGTGACTTAAACCGTCTCAGCTGAATAGAACTAACAAACCCAAAACAAGGCTGTAAAATGCGAAACTTCATCTCTGTTAGCTTATGAAAAAGATAAACATATAAATTTTCAAAACATTGTTCTAAATAAATAAGAATTATTTTTTGTTTCAACCAATGTCTCTATCTTTGGATGGCGGAGACTATGAGAAGTTTAAAACCTTTTTCGCAAAAACGAGAAATATAAATAATTTTCTTTTAAGACAAGTAATAATTGTTGGATCTATTACATAACAGTATTTAATAACTTACTACTTTAGTATTTTTCAAGATTAATTTTTAAATAGTTTGACTGCTTTTATTGTTGAAAGAGACTAAAGATTATTATTGAGGCTTGTACAATATGCTGTTGAGCCGACGGGTGTTAATTAATGCTTTTAAACTTCTCATTTTTATTCTCGTAAAGGGTTATAAACCTCATGAAGATGCAATGTTATATTTCTGTAATAGTAGTATTTTTTAAAATTTAACAACCCATTACTGCTTGCTGTTTAGATACAGCTGAAAATGCGCTAAGATTAGATTTAACAATGAAGGAGCAAGAAGACAACAACGTTCAATTCTAATCTATGCATTGTTTAACACTATATCAAACCAAATCTTTTCATGTGCTTCTAAAATGCTTATTTAACAGTGTGACAATTTAGTGAGAAAATGGTTGAAAGGAGAAATAAAGTCTTACTCTGTGTTTTGTACTAGTTTAGCGCACACTACAGTTAGAGTACTTTTACTACTACTGTTCGAATGCTCTTAATTTGTTCGACATTGTTCTACCTTAACCCTATTTTGCATGGGTAGAGGTGGAAGGCTTTGAGGTTTTTTCGTTATAAATCTCTACAGAAAAAAGCTTTTTATTCAAACTAACGTTACGTCGAGTAAAATATATTCACCAAAAAAAAAAAAACTTGAAAAGTTGCTGCAGTAAAGTGAAGTTTCCCAATTGTTAAGTTTGTCAAAACTCCTTTAACAAATTTTAGTCATTTATTGGCCCTTGTTTACCTTAAATGACGTCACAAAATGTTTCTGTGACGTAATTACTTTCTTTTAGGCCTGTTATTATAGGTTTGAAAAACAAACACTATGTGCAAAATTTAACCCGCCTATGACGTCATTGAAATGACGCCTTTTTTGCTAAAATGATTCTTGACGTCATTATGATAACGCCATTATCTTGAAACCAATTTCTTAAAAATATTTTGGTGAACAATCACTCACATGACAAATTTGGTGTTTTCATGCCGTTTGGTTCTAGCGTTGAATGGTGGAGGGGGTAAAATGATTTTGCGTAAAATGCGTTGGTGAAATCACCTGATTACAATATGGGTTAAGTTGCAGGTGTAAGCTATTAATGCTTTTGTGGCAGTTCAGCTCAAGTAAAACCAATCAAGTTTGTAGTTATACCAGTTTTTCCCTAGTTGGATGTATCCTAACTTACCCAGTTTGGACTTTCTATGACCTACATACATGTCACAAAACAAGACAGCGCTGTTTCGAGCTTTTAGCCCTCGTCATATCTTACCAAAAGTATTCCCCAGCTGGACAAATCTCTCGGCTAAACTGGACAAACCTTAAAAGCTTGCACAGTGGCAGAGGCTTGGTAGGGAATAAACAATTTTTCACTAGTGGTACTTTACAAAACAAGAGAAAAATTGCTGGGCTCTTGTAGTAAAGACAGCAATAGTCTATCCTTACTATAAGGGCTCCGCTATGTGTGACCACGGAAATCAAAACTGTGGTTGACTCCTGGGAAGTCAGATTAAGTTTTACTGGCAGTTATGTGGCCTAATCAACCATCAACCCTGCATCTGCAAGCAGCTCGAGTGATTGATGCACAGACCTGGACAGCGCTGTTTCGAGCTTTTAGCTCTCATCTGCAGCCATCAGCATGTCTGACCAAAGATATTCCCCGGCTGGACAAACTTTCTGGCCACACTGGACATACCTTTAGGAGTTGCACAGTGGCAGAGGCTTTGTACAGAATAAACAATTTTTCACTTGTGGTACTTTATAAAACTAGTAAAAAATTGCTGGACTCTTGTAGTAAAGACAGCCACAAGCTAGCCTCTGCCACTGTGCAATCCCGGTTTGTCCAGTTTGGCCGAGAGGTTTATCCAGCTGGGGTTAAAAGCTCGAAACAGCGCTGTCCAGCTCTGTGCATCAATGACTCAAGCTGCTTGCGGCTGCAGGGTTGGTGGTTGATCTGGCCACCTAACTGCCAGTGGAAGTTGTTCTGACTTTCCAGGAGTCGACCACGAAGAACATCAAGCTTGTACGGCTACATAAATGGCCACGATTAGTGCCATTCAAAGCTAAAACGTTTTTTTTAGAATGCAGCCAGCTTTGCCAATTTAAAGTAACTCTTGAGAAAATTATCGCGTTTTTGTACAACAATAACAGCCTCTATACATTTTCTAACACCAAACATACAACTTTCTAGGCAAAATTTGCAAAACAAATTACCAATTTGAAGACGTAAAAGAAGTTTTTTGAGAGATAACTTTTTATAACAGCATTCTCGCAATAAACACCTTAGTGAAAAAAAAAAAACTTGGTAACTTTGAATTGTACTTTCAAGAAACACCAAAGGTTACATTCGGTGAACGAACATACACAAGTCGGCAGCGAGACCGAATGGGTAAAGGCGTCGTTTTTACAACAACCCTTATCGAAGATTTGGGTTCAATCCGCACCCAAGTCACGTTGTTGTGTCCTTGGATAAGACGCTTTACGATGATTGTCTCTACTTAGTGGCTTTGAACAAGCAGCAAATTCTGTGGAAAAGAATTGGAAGAAGTCTACAGGAACCTTAGGTCAATGAAAATTTCTAAGCAGGTGCGGATTTTCCCAACACAAAGTAGTCATTACAATTAAAAGTGCGCCGATCGTCAACAGTTAAGCCGCTTTTACCGAAAGTCCGTATTTACGCATATGCGTAAAAAAATACGGATATGCGTATAAAAATACGCTTATGCGTATAAAATTTTTACTCTCGTTGGTTTATTTTATATTGCCTTTTACCGAACATGCGTATTTACGCATGCGTATTTCTGCATGCGTTTTTTTACGCTTGGCAAAGAATAAAATACTGACACGGTATGCGTATTTTTCAGGCTTTTATAAAGAAATTTTTTTGCGGTGTGACGTCACAAGGTTGCTTAGTGTAGTGGTTATGATACTTGTCTTTGAAACTTTGAACATGAGTTCGGTTCTCACCAAAATCAAAACTTTTATTTTTGTACAAACGTAAGAGATTTTTTTTCAATCATTTTTGGGATCTTTTGTTTGGAAATTTTTACAAAGTTTCTACGACTAGGCCTATAGTACTTGACTAGTAGACGTTTTTCTTTAATTGTTTAGTTCCGCATCAAATCATATCTTTCGTTCTCGCTGCAATACGCCGAAGCGTGAAACAAGTTAGCGGGGCCTATCTGTTCGGCAATGAAAGGTTACTTGCAGCCTACTACTACAGTATTTTTGCTTGCAGATCTAACTGAATTCTACGGAAGCAACTCAGTCAATGTTTTGATGTTTGAGATAAAGTAGTTGCTCTCTCGGTAAATTACTAACTAGGCATTTCCAAGTTTTAGTTGTTCAGCGAACCACAAACAAATCAACCACAATTCATAACAAGATGCTATCAATGCGTTTGTAAAATAATATCCTTTGCTGTTGCAAACATTTAAATTACGCAATTGTACGCGACGTAAATGAAGTTCGAGTGGACGATGGAACACGTCCTTATGCTACTTATTGTTGTTGTTCTGGTTTGGACTTGTAGGTTCGAACACCACCGAGGGCAACAACTTTTATACAATTAGTTACAGAATTTTAGAAAATAAAAGTTTTTTTTATAAAAGATGTATGAAATTAGGATGAAGCAAGTTTAAGGAGAAATTATTCAAGAAAAGTTCCTGATATTCTGTTGCTCGTTTTAGGTTTTGTCATACCGGTATTCCAAGGCCAAAAAAAGTTTGGCCCATGGCCCAACTTCGGGCCTAGCATAACCCTTTAAAAATCAGAAGCTTAAAACCAAAGTAATAATATACCTTGGAATTATTGCACAGGGCTTCAGGCTGCGAATTCGATTAAAGATTTATGCTAGGCTTTTATAACATGTAACGTTAGGCTACAGCTTTGAAGCTCCCGATAGGCTAGTGCTCAGACGGGCAACAAGGTTGCTTAACGTGAATTTACACAGTATCCGTTTTTCGTACGTTTTCGTCCGTTTTTTTACGTTTTTGCTTCTGCTTGATAAAGTATGCGCTTTTTCATCCGCATTTTTATAAGTCCATATCCGCACTAAGTAGACTGTTATATACTGATGAAAATTTTGGTCAAAAATTTTGTGTATGAACGATAAGACCGATATTTTGAAATAGAGCTGTACCCTTTTACAAAAAATTTTTTTGGGAAAACTTTTGTCCAGTATGTGACTGTCTGGTTAGTGCGGATATGGACACATAAAAATGCGGATGAAAAAGCGCATACTTTGTCAAGGAGAAGCAAAAACGTAAAAAAACGGACGAAAACGGACGAAAAACGGATACTGTGTAAATTCACCTTTAGGGAAAGGAGGTTTGCATCCAAAGGGTCCCAATTGAGAAGGCTGTTGAGCAAAGTAACGCAACTAAAGTTTTTTCTTACGGACAAAGCAACTAAAGTTTTGAACAAAGTAACGCAACTAAAGTTTTTACATTTATTTTATGCCTTTGAGATACGCTCGCGGAAATACGCATACGCATATTTCCGCATATCAATAAATCAACCTGCGTAAATACGCAAATCCGTATTTACGGATATGCGTTTTTTATACGCGTATGCGTAAATACGGACTTTCGGTAAAAGCGGCTTTAGTTTGTGAAGCTGTCCGGTGACAGATGGATAAACAAAACATGTAATTTGTAAAAATTTTTTTAACCATGGCTACTTACTACATTCTCAAACAAATTAAAAACTATCAGTAACATAAACGTATTGTACGATGAATTAATGATCCTTCTGCTTTTATCTGCTTCTGTTTAACGAACACTACACCAAGAAACTTTTATTAAGTTTTGCATAAAATTAAGCAGAAACATGAACATCACAGAGAAAATATTTTTCAAACAAAAAAAAGCACACCACAATTACTGTAAAAAAGCACAAAATAACGTTTAACTTATTTCACGCCAACAAGGAGTCTTTGCTACTGAAGCGGTAGACTCAGGTTCGATTCCCGGGCAGTCAAACCAAAAACGACAGAAATTGATATTCACAGTTGTCCTTCTAGACGTATTCTAAATAAAACGGACAGTTTAAAGCCTCGATCCACCGTGTGAGATAGACAGGTGGACATACAGCAGAGATGGTAGCTTGGAAAACCAGAATGTCCCTATCCTCTCTCTTAGGCAAGGCATCTACGTGAGTAAAAATGTAATTACAATTACCGCAACTACTATATTTTGCGAAACACAAAGAGAAACAAGAGTGTGACTGATGATTATTTTTGATATCTGAGCTCTGTTTTGTCTGCATTGTATAGCGTAAGATAAAAACTGCAGTAAGTTTTTTATGTCTAGCGTTTGTATATCTTCACTTTTCATGCCTGGGGCTTGCTTCCAATCCCCGCCTATTGCTAAACCATGCCGAAAAAAGTACCAAATTACGAAGAACAGCACCAATCAAAGAGTTTACGGTATCTGTTTGGTTGTTTATAATGTTCTTTTGTAGTCCGGTAGAAATAGCTTTTACCCGGAAAAAATTTATAATAAGCTGAAATTTGGCAAGATGACTCAGGACCATGTCCTGAGTCACCAAAAAAAAATCCCCATGTTT